>CM059189.1:4370240-4942331 GCA_030323885.1 Branchipolynoe longqiensis
TCAGAACATTCTCATCCAGCTCCAACGTATCCCGATTACACGACTCCCAACCGGCCCCACCCCCAATCGAAGCAGGCTCCCGAATCACATCCATTATTGCAGGATGATTACGGAACAACCACATCTCTTCCACCGAGTACTGGCGACCTACTGGCAGCCCAGGCAATGACGCAATCGGAACTGCGTCACCCCCCACACCTACCGGGTCGGGAATCCCCTCCCTCCGTACCTCTTCATGAGTATTACCCACGTAAACGGAGTCCTGAACAACACCCCTCAGATGTTGCTCAGAAGCCCCCCCCTTAGAGGTACCGACTTCACTGGAGGGCTCCGGCTCCCTAGGACCCCCACCTCCCCCACCGCCCCCCTTAGAGGGCGCCGGAGAACGCAGCGAGCTACCCGCGGAAACCGGGCGCGCAGTATGCACTGGATACTGCGTCTCGCAGTTATCTAACCGCGTAGACTCAGTAACCCCCACATTACTCTCCCCAAGCTCCAAACCGCGTTGAAACGCCAGTTTCTCAGCCTGGAAAGCTGCGCGCTCACTTACAAGAACCCCCAGAGCAGAATTAATGCTACACCTCTCGGCAGCTAGCAACCGTTCACATCTCTGATTCTCATCCTGTAAGTGATTATTAAGCGCCTCCCGCATAGACAAGTCCTCCGTCTGTTTAGTGAACGCAGCCTGCTGCTCGCCCACCAACAATCGATTAGACGTTGCCTCTTCTGCGGACATACGACGCGCCGCGCTTAGCTCTGCTAATTCGCGCGCGAAGGCGGCAGCATTGGAGACCCTCAACTCATCCAACGACCGCCTCTCCTCCGCCATCCGGTCATACTGGACCCGCTTCCAAGCTCGCAGTCGGCGGATCCGCATCCCCTCTTGATGCTCCACCTCCGACTGCGACCCAGAAAACGTACGACTCATAACCAAATCATGCTCCAACGCGAACGTCAACGAGTCATCGGCTACGAACCCTGTCTCCAAAGCCGGGGAACTCTCCCTATCATCGGGAACTCGGGGACCTGCACGCCCAGCTCCCGTCCCCACAGAACGGACAGCTGAACTCCCCCACGGCGAATACTCCAGCGGTATGCCTCCCACAGAACCCCCGCGCCCAGCCAGACCTAAGCCCTCACGACACGCGATTGAACTGCTACCCTCACGTACACTCGACCCCGAATCACTACTGATCGACAGAGACTGCATATCATCAAGAGCGAAGTCCACCTTCATCGCACTCCCCGTAATGCCCTCCCCAGTATTTCTATCAACTGAGAGAACATCTTGCACTGCTATTGATGGCGCGACATTTTTCAACGCCGCGCCACCACTATCAGAACGAGGTCACGCCCACCACCCTGTATCGCCCCCGCTGTAAACAACGGCGCAATACCGGGTGGCGGACTGCCACTCAGTCGGGCTAACTGCGACCAATAGCTATCAGCACCCTCAGCACTTCTAGGCGACACCACCGGCAATGGCGCGGGAGTGGCTACGCCCCCCCCACTCACTGACACACGGCGGCGGTCCCCTACAACGCCGGCACCTGCATTAGGAATCAACGTACAAACATCAACATCCCTATCAGGTGAACTGTGAGGGTGGTGCGGTGTACTCACCGCAGAAGCGTCCACGCCCACCGGCGACCCAACTGCGCCGGGGCTCCCTGTACCATCACTTTGGTACTATTGTGTATTTGTAGTACCATTGTATCCTTCGGCTGTATTTGATCCATGCTTTTATGATTATTTGTTTATTACCCTGATTTAATTCCTCTTGTTTGCTGTCTACTAGTCATGCCATGTCTACTATTTAAAAGGTGGCTATACTAGATGGATTTATTGAATGCGTCATGTCTGTAAAAGCATTGGCACGAGCTGAGAGGATTATGTATGTCACAATTAGACTAATTTATTGATTGATTGCTGATGGTTTAACACTGTGTCAGCAGCAAGGGCTATATTCATGGTTAGTGCCCTGTCTCCCATCCGTCACGGATGCTAAAGACTCACTCCCACAGCAGAGATCTAAATGGAGAGTGGCAGTCAAGTAATGAAAGCAGTCTTTGTCGCATCGCGACCGACAGCATGATGATGATGATGAGTTAGTGACATTTATTCTGTCAGTTTTGCTCATCATATTTATATGCCTATATTGAACAAAATTTAAACTCTGAGACAGTCAGATTTGTATCAAATGACAGGTACATGATCTCTGATGAAATTTTGAAGTGGTCAAATGAGAGCAAAATTTAACTCACAAAACATAGCTGAAATATGATAGGAGATGATACAGGAAAGTTGTTTTCTTAGGAACTATAAAATCTGTTTGTGCTTTCCATTGGTAAAGACCTTGCATGTTATTTACATTACAACATTATTATCAGAAGGCTATGAAATCAACACATTTGAACAGAATGTGTGTGAGTGTCAAGGGACACTCATGGCTAATGTTTGCTGAGGGTGGTTCGCCCTTCAGTAAAAAAGGATGAGTCAGCCAAGAGTGGCCAATGCAGCATTGAGTAAGCAGTACTTGGTCCACCAAAACACAACGCGATGCTATGATAGAGAAATGCATGGGATGGTGTTATGCAACTTATTGTTCGGATACTCATCCCACCCATCTTGAGATTTTGATTTAATACACTTAAGAAGTGACCTCAGATTTGAGTGACGGATCTGACACAGTGTAGCACCATTCAGAGCCATTCTCGCAGCTCGCTCAGCTTGCTCGTTTCCTTGGATACCAGTATAGCCAGGCAACCCAGCACAAGTGGATGCTTTTACCCTGCAACTGCCTCAACATTTATTTTCAGAATCACGCTTCTCATGATTGGGTGGTCTACTTATTGATTTCTGACCACCGGAAGACATGAAAAATAGTTGCTGTGGACAACAAAATTTGTTTGGTGTGAGTCATTGACTCAGTCTAATGCGAGAAAGTCCATGCACTTCTGGCACAAAAATTGAGCTTTGAGTGGGAATGTAGACGCCTAAATTATAACCATTGGAGAATGACGGGGCAGCTACTCGGCCTTGACCATCAGTGAAAATGGAGATGCAGTCTACATATTGGTTTCAAAAATCCACATATGGTCTATGATAGGCAAGCAAGAAGTTTAAACAAAACAGTATTAGTACATTCATTAGTTAAGCAGGTGAAATTCCAATCATGGTCTTCCTCATTCCACTGCTCCTTGCCCTATCCTAGTAATACCATGCACCAGGCTAGGTAGTGACAACTATAAATTGCTAAGTCATTATTTTGACTAATAGTGATATCAAAGAACACTGTGCTATGGTACCAGCGGTATGGTGTTCCAGTGGGGGAGCAGTATAAAGCCCATTACATGTAGTTCCCACTGGCACAAGTTGGGAAGCATCCTGAGATGATCCTAAATATGGCTGGGATGTAAAACCACAATAAATCAAATAAACATCAAGCAACCACTGATATCTATTGTCATCGTCAGTCACTGAATACCACCCCGCTGCGCCAACCACGTCACTCTCACCCCTACGCCCACATGCACGCCCACCCCCACTCCACACACTCCCCAACCCCCACCACCCCACACACACCCTTCCCTCACCCCACACGCACCCCACCATGACCCCCCACTCCCACCCCACACGCACCCCCTACAGACCCCCAACCCCCACCCCACTCGCACCCCTCCCTCACCCCCACATGCACCCCACCATGACCCCCCCACTCCTACCCCACACATACCCCTCCCTCACCCCCACACACACCCCACCATGAATCCCCCACTGCCACCCCACACACACCCCCTACAGACCCCCACCCCACGCGCACCCCTCCCTCACCCACACACACACCCCACCACGACTCCCCACTCCCACCCACACGCACCCCTTACAGACCCCCAACCCCCACCCAAACCCGCACCCCTCCCTCGCCCCCACATGCACCCCACCATGAACCCCCCCCGACTCCACCCCACACGCACCCCCTACAGACCCCCAACCCCACCCAACTCGCACCCCTCCCTCACCCCCACCCCACCATGACCCCCCACTGCCACCCTACACGCACCCCCTACAGACCTCCACCCCACACGCACCCCTCCCTCACCCACACACGCACCCCACATGACCCCCCCACTGCCACCCCATACGCACCCCCTACAGACCCCCACCCCACACACACCCCTCCCTCACCCACACAAGCACCCCACCATGAACCCCCCACTGCCACCCCACACGCCCCCCTACAGACCCCCACCCCACGCGCACCCCTCCCTCACCAACACACGCACCCCACCACGACTCCCCACTCCCACCCACACGCACCCCCTACAGACCCCCAACCCCCACCCAACTCTCACCCCTCCCTCACCCCCACATGCACCCCACCATGACCCCCCCGACTCCCACCCCACAAGCACCCCCTACAGACCCCCAACCCCCACCCAACTCGCACCCCTCCCTCACCTCCACCATGACCCCCCACTGCCACCCGACACGCACCCCCTACAGACCCCCACCCCACACGCACCCCTCCCTCACCCACACATGCACCCAACCATGACCCCCCCACTGCCACCCCACACGCACCCCCTACAGACCCCCACCCCACACACACCCCTCCCTCACCCCCACACGCACCCCACCATGACCCCCCCACTGCCACCCCACACGCACCCCCTACAGACCCCCACCCCACGCGCACCGCTCCCCTCACCCACACACGCACCCCACCATGACCCCCCCACTGCACACCCCTCCCTCACCCACACACGCACCCCACCATGACCCCCCACTGCCACCCGACACGCACCCCCCCACAATGACTGCCAACCCCCACCCCACACACACCCTTCCCTCACCCCCACAACGCACCCTCCACCCCTACCCCGACCCCATTAAGACCCCCACACGCACCCCACCGTGACCCTCACTCTCAGCCCAGCCCCCACCCCCACCCCCACAGACACCCCCACGCTCACCCCCACACACACACCACTCTCACCCCGTCCTATCTGCATTAGCCACATTGACAACATGACTGGAATGCTGGTGTGTTTACTGTTCTGGTGGTGGTTTAAGAAACACTGTGTGTGCAGTGGGGGTTGGGGGCTAAAGGGTTGTGTTCTTTTTTGGTAGGCAGTAATTTGGTAGAAGGAATGTCAACTACGTCAGGCCGACACGACGTGGGTGACGCTAATTGTGACGTCACCGTGACGGATGAGAGACAGGGCACGATCAACTCCCACATCGGGAGAAATGGACCTGATGTGTCTGCAGTCCGGCAGGGGGCGCCTCTGTAATCTGGTTCAGCCTGATAAAGGCTTGCCTCTGGTAAAGATTCAGCCTGGTAAAATCTTGCCTCTGGTAAAGGTTCAACTCTGGTAAAGGTTCGCCTCTGATAAAGGCTTTCCTCTGGTAAAAGCTGGCGTCTGGTAAAGGCTAGCCTCTGGTAAAGAGTCGCCTCTGGTAAAGGCTCACATCTGCTAAAGACTCGCCTCTGATATAGTCTCGCCTCTAGTAAAGGCTTACATCTGGTAAAGGCTTACATCTGGTGAAAGGCTCACCTCTGCTAAAGGCTCGCTTCTGGGAAAGGTTTACCTTTAGTAAAGGTAAAGGTTCACCTTTGCTAAAGGTTCGCCGCTAGTAAAGGTTCACTTCTGATAAAGGTTGAACCGTTCACATTTGCCAAAGGCTTACCTCTCGAGAACGGCTGTTATTCTTTGCACTCATGAACGGGACGGTGTGGCCGAGTGGGTGGATGGCCCGCTTTCTATGTAGGAGGTCGTGGGATCAATTCCTGACTGAGTCAAATGAAAAACTTACAAAAGTGATACTTGTTGCTACCTAGTCTTGCGTTCAGCATTACTAGGATAGGATACGGTCTGGTAAGCACAACATCAGGATAATGTATGAGTAGGAAATAGCCGTCCTGGTGCTGGCAGTTCTGTATCTCAGTGGGGCAGCACTATAAAGTCACCATAGGCACGCACTTGTAAAATATTCCGATAATGATGCATTGGTGGGGGAATGCAAATGTTCTATTGTGAAACAGGTATACATGGCTAGGTGCATAAATGTGTTTATGTAGTTGCTGGTGGTGCTTGATTGATAGGTAAATAGACATTGTGGCGCTAGTAAGATAGTGTGTAAGGGGCACTCAAAGCCCTACACACTACCCCTTCCCTCCTCTGCTAGTCAGGATCACCACACTCAGCTCAAGGCAGGTGGTGGCCAGGGGAACCACACAGCTTGGTGGTGATGGGCAGATCACTGTAACCATGGGGACCGGGAATGCTTGTTTCTCATTGGTGGAGCTAGAAATGCTTGTTTCTCATTGGGAGAATGGGGTGGGGTGATACACTATGCTGAATCCATGTACCATATAAATAATAAACCAGAGCTCTAGACTTTCTCTCTTCTTTCACACTTTATACTCTTCCTTTCTCTTTGCCTGTATTGATTTCACTATAGCCTGCCTACACAACCACAGATTCGAGCCGTGGACTTTACATGATGTCACAAATTAGTGACCTGTCCTGATATGACATTGATATTGCATAGCCTGATGGTATTGAGTTTCTGTACATTATTAGATAAATATATTCGGTTGGTCGTTGTACTATACCTTGCATTAGCTTGAAGTCAGTTATATTTTAAATGGCCAACTTTGGAGACATTTGAAGTGAACATGTCAAATTAAAGTTGCATTGTCCGATCGAGTTTGAATGTTTGTCTTATTTTCTAGATAAATATATCAAATTGATCGTTATGACCTACTAGTCCGGTGTCATTTTGATGAAAAATGGCTAGTTTTGAAGCAATTTGAGATGAAAGAACCAAAAATACTTTTGACAAGCTTTCCAAAAGTCCTTTCGCTATGACACAGATTACCATCTCGCGATGGTCATGTGATATCAGCTGACCTCGTAATGTGTACATATGTCTTAGAACCTGACTACTGCAATATATGCTATCTGGAATGGGGGCAAGACAAATTAGGTCATGAGATTGACCTAATTTGTTTGAGGCCTCCCAGCCTAATGGCTTCCTCGAAGTAAGTGCCCAATGGGATGAAGTAGTAAATCCACTGCTTATTCTGTATATGCTGTCCCAAACTACTAGTTAATGCACCAATATATCTAAGTTGGGTTTAATGAATCAAATGTAGATAACTATTTTCATTTTGAAAAATATATATTTCATCGGACCATACAACATTAATTTTGGCATGCATGTCAAAACTTGGAGACCATATACTTCAGCATTAATATGTTCTTTAAAATAAATTGACATAGTATCTATCCCCTTCTATGCCTCAACAAATGCTTAATACGTGCACCCATATCGAAGTTGGGTATGCAGGATTAAACCTAGTCCAGTGTTTATTTAGCTTTCGAAAGTTTAATCGAACTATCCAGCTTTAACTTTGGTGATATTTGAAGTGAAAACATGCACAATGTAATTTGGCATTTATACGTAAATGTAGGACATATTCGTTGCTTAAGGCCCTGTCACATTACGGCGTATGGCGGGAGCGTATTGAAAACCTACGTAGGTCCTGTGCGTGCCGGCCTATGATGACATTTGGTGACCTTTCGGGTGGTTTTGAGCGTATGTGGAACCTACGAGGAGCGTACGAGGAGCGTATGAGGAGCGTATGGGAGCGTGCTGTGACATTTTTTGACAGTATGGGCCATACGCCCTCATAGGTCGAGTTTTTTTGAGCATGCACAAAAAAATTTGGACGGACGGATTTATGAAAGCGTATGGCGGCGTATGCCTCATACGCTTCACATACGCCGGCATCTGGCGGCATCTGGCGGCGTATGAGTAGCATATGAGTAGCGTATGCGTAGCATATGAGTAGCGTATACGGCGTATGCCGACGTATATGACGTATCGCGCTTACGCCGCCATACGCTCCCGCAAAAAACCCTAATGTGACAGCCCCTTTACCCGCCTCTGAACGTAGTACTGGAGCACCAATTATTAATTTAATTCAATTTTTCAATTATTATTATTATCATTCCGAAATATTATATTCATATTAAATGAAATCGGAACCTAGTAGGTTGAAACTATGAGCATCTAAAGGCCCTGTCACATTACGGCGTATGGCGGGAGCATATTGAAAACCTACGTAGGTCCTGCGCGTGCCGGCCTATGATGACATTTGGTGACCTTTCGGGTGGTTTTGAGCATATGTGGAACCTACGAGGAGCGTACGAGGAGCGTATGAGGAGCGTATGGGAGCGTGCTGTGACATTTTTTGACAGTATGGGCCATACGCCCTCATAGGTCGAGTTTTTTTTAGCATGCACAAAAAAATTTGGACGGACGGATTTATGAAAGCGTATGGCGGCGTATGCCTCATACGCTTCACATACGCCGGCATCTGGCGGCATCTGGCGGCGTATGAGTAGCGTATGAGTAGCGTATGCGTAGCGTATGAGTAGCGTATACGGCATATGCCGACGTATATGACGTAACGCGCTTACGCCGCCATACGCTCCCGCAAAAAAAACCTAATGTGACAGCCCCTTTACATATGCGTAGTATGCAAATTTGGGCACAAGTTGAACGTGGATGCAGCGTAGTAGACGAGATCGTAACGTCGGTAAAGCGTAGTGATACCCTCATTCAACGAGAGAGGACAACTTCATTACGTTCACGGAACGTTATTCCATCGCCAGAACTACGTTACCTGATGGCGAAACATTGAAGTACGTTGAACGTATGTTCTCCTGACGTTCTCCTGACGTTCTCCTGATGTTATCCTGATGTTATCCTGACGTTCCCATTACGTGTGAGAGCGGTATAACGTACTTACACCACGTTTGACCCACGTTAGCCTCCACTACGTTCACCTACATTCAACTACGTCCACTAACGTGTATGTGACCGGGGCATTATAGGGCACCAGTAGGTAAGTTGGATATGGAGGAACAAGTCAAGGTCAGTGTTTTGGCTAAGACAATATGATGCTTTCCTCAAACCATGCAGCTTTAATTCTCACCTCAACCCCACCCCCACCAACCCCGCCCCCCATCCCCACCAACCCCTCCGCTCCCATCCCCCACCCCCACCAACACCATCACCCACCCTGACTTGATTCCTCGTCTCCCAGCACCCCCCCCCCCCTTCCACCACATCACCCCTCACACCTGCATACCCCCCCTCGATATCCCCTCACCTCACCCAGTCTCGCCTCCCCCCACTTTCACCCCTCGCCTCCTTCACACATCACCACCTTCACTGCCCCCCTCACACTACACCATACCACCCTCACTGCCCCCCCCCCCTACACCCCACAACCCTCACTGCTCTCACGCTCCCCTATCCACACACAGCCTCGTTTCCACCTTCACTTCACCGGGCGCGGTGCTGGTGCTACTGGTGCTGCTGGTGCTGCTGGTGCTGCTGGTGCTGCTGCCCAGCCCCCTGGCGCGAAACCCCGCAGAGAGTGACGCCGCCCAACCTACACCTCACCCACCCTACACCCCACCCACCCTACTTCCCACCCACTCTACACCTCACCCACCCACTCACCATACACCTCGCCCACCCACCCTACACCTCGCCCACCCACCCTACACCTCGCCCACCCACCCTACACCTCGCCCACCCACCCTACACCCCACCCACAAACAAATGGTGGGTCATTAATAGTGCCGGGTGCGACGCGCTGTGCGCACAGCGCCGTGCGCATGCCAGCGCGCCTGCGCATTGTCTGATATCGGCAGGGACATCCCGACGGTTCTGATAAAGGTCTCAGAAGATGAATTGTCCGCGGGCTCTCCCCCAGCCGCTCGCCTCTCCGCCCGGCCCCTCCTCCCCGCCCCCCCCCCCCCCCCCTCCCAGCACTGCCGACGGATAAATCACTCGAGTAAAGGTTGACGGGTGAACGGGGGGCGGGGACTGGGGGGGGGGGGGGGGGGGGGGGGTCCTGGTGTGTGAGAGGGAGGGCAGAGATGGGGAGACGGGGAACGCTGAGAAGAGGGAGCTTGGGTTGGGGACGGCGTTTCGGAAGAGGAAGAGGGGATGAGAAGTAGGCTGGGAGAGTGGTGGGATGAAGGAGGGGGGAGATGGGAAGATAGACATGGGATGGGGGAATGTTTGGGAAGTGGAAGAAAGGATGAAGAGGGGTGTTGGGGAAAGTAGGATGTGAGGAATGGGAGGGAGGGAAGAGGGCGGTTGGGATGGGGTGGGAAGAAGGAGAGGGGAGAAGAGGTGGTTGTGAGGTGTGGGGTGGGAGATAGAGAAGTGAGGTGTTGGGTGATGTGGGAGAGGAGGAAGGGGAGCAGGGAAGAGGGATGTGGAGGGGAATGGCAGGGGAGAGGTAAGAAGGGAATCGAGGGAAGTTGGGAGCAGTGTGCATGGGAAACAGAGGATAAGAGGGAGTATGGGAGGGGAGGGGGGTGGGAGAAGAGGAAGTTTGCAAATGGTAGAGGATGGGAAGAGAGAGAGAGAGCAAAGATGAGGTGGGGCTGAAACAGAGAGGAGCTGGGAGGGGAGAAGAGGGATGTTGGGGTGGTGAGGGATGTGGGATTGGGGGGATTGGGGATGGGGAGAAGAGAAGAGGGAGGGTGGGGTGGTGAGGGGCGTAGGACGGATAGCGTGTCTTGTGAGGTGACGCGGCGGGACAGAAGATGGACATGGGGAGGGGAGAAGAGGGGAACTGGAAGAGGGGAACTGGGAGGGAGGAAAGGAGAGCGGTTGGTGGGAGCGGGAATGTGAAGACAATGGGGGATTAAGAGGTTGTTGATGGGGAGGGCGGAGTGGGATGGCGGGAAGAAAGGTGGGTGTTATACAACGAGCTGGTTTATATAGGGAGCGTGGGTGTTATACAGATGTTTATACAGGGAGTGTGGATGGTATAGACGAGAGAGGCTTATATAGAGAGCATGGACGTTATACAGGAGAGATATATACAGGCAGTGTGTATGTTATACGAGAGAGGTTAATACAGGGAGTGTGGACATTATACAAGAGATGGTGTATAAAGGGAGTGTGGACGTTATACAGGAGAGAGTCTTATACAGGGAGTGTGGACGTTATACAGGAGAGAGGTTATTCCAGTGAGTGTGGACATTATACAGGAGATGGTTTATACAGGGAGTGTGGACGTTATACAGGAGAGAGGATTATACAGGGAGTGTGGACATTATACAAGAGAGCTCGATGCAGGGAGTGTGGATGTTATACAGGAGATGGTGTATATGGGGAGTATAGACCTTATACAGGAGAAGTGTATATAGGGAGAGGGTGTGGGGCTGTAGAGGTATGGAGCCCCACCCCCTCTCCGCGCTGGTTGAATCTCACTCAGAGTTTCTTCAGGCTTCAGCGGTGTAGGATGTAGTGTCTGCAGAGCTCTTTTTAGTCTGGTCTCCGGGCCTTTCTTCCTGGAATTGACTTGTCAAACTATACTTGCTGCTACAGCATTACTATGATAGGGCATTGACTGATTTGATCAGTATCAGGATATATTACAATATGAATGAGTAGAATATTGGGGCATGGTTTCCCATTGAGGCAGCACTAAAATGTCAACATGACTGTAGGCTAGATGCGCTGTCCCAAGTCGGTACCGGTCCTGATATGAATAGATGTTGCTAGAACATCCCGTTCTGATATGACCTTAGATGTTGCGAGGACGAAAAACTCCAACAACCAACCAACTACTAGAATATGAATCGAAATAAAACAATGAAGTAATTTTTATTATATATATTATATTACTATAGCCATTGCCTTGTACACAAATAACTTAATACTAAAGGGCCTGTCACACTACGACGTATAGCCTTAGCATATGCCGACGTACATGATTTTCGACCAACACGTCGACATAGGTTGTCATAAGTTACGTATACGTTGGGCATACGTCGGTTCCGGATATGTCTTTATGCATTGTCTTATGTCGCTGCGCGTCGAGGCTCCGAAAGATTGTTGTGCATGCTCAAAATTTCCAACGTGTGTCGATGTGTGGCTCGTATGTTGAATGTACGCTGCATGTACTTTCCGGATACATCGGCGTATGTTGGAGTATGTTAGGGATACGTTGGTATATGTTGCTGCAAGGTAGCCATACGTTCAGCCAGTGGGAATGTGCAGTCCGCGTACTGCCAACGTATGCGTCACGTGCTCCTAATGTACTTTGAACGTATGCCTGCCGTATCTCCAGCATATTTAATGTATACGCCATACTTCTAGCGATGGAGTAACATATGTAATGTTGGTCAGCGTTCCATGAGCGTATGCGAGCGTTTTGCGAGGAACATGAACACTCTCATACGCTAGCAATACGTCAGAGATACGTTCTGCTTACATTACGTACGTTGTGTGTACGTTGTGTATACGCCCATTTTTATCCCCCGCCGCTGAAAAGTTTGATGAATGCCGACATACTGGCAAATTTTCTAACGTTGTGCACGCGTTCTAACGTTGAGCACGCGCTGATGCCATACATCGTAGTGTGACAGGGCCTTAGGCGAAGGCTGCGCAAGCCTAGTTTTCGATCAGGCGTGAATTATGACAATGAATGTCACAGTCACCTCACCCTTCGGGCCTCCAGATTGGCAGCGTGTGTGTGGGAGGGGGGGGGGGGAGGCTTGTGGAAGCCGCTATGCCTTAATATGAATAAGAGCACGTTAACCTTGTCAGTGATAAGCCTTGGCTCGCTGGCCTAATTAGATAGCCTAACTAGATACGTCACATCTCATTCCATGGCAAGCTTACAGTGCTGGAATTGTGCAGGATTCCCATTGCAGAGCAATACTCGGATGTGGTTGACTGAGAGGTTAGGGCATCCGCTTTACCGCACAGCAAATTGTGGTTCGATCCCTAGATAAAAGATTCACCCCGTACTTACATTAAGCCGACTACTGTAACTTGAGTCCAAGTACAGGGTGAATCTTCGATCCCCTGCTGAGTCAAACACATATGAAACTTGCCGCTATTCTGCCTGGCGCTCGGTAAGATCTGATTAGTTCCGTTGTAAGAGGCTATTAAGACGTCTGGTCTAATTATTAGTAATATTACCAACCCACCCAGCTGGGAGGCTAAGGACTAACACGTGTATGTATACACATAAACAATACCCATACTCATAGAGGTGGAAAATGAATTCACCAGAATCCAGCAACTGGAAACAGCATAGGGGGCCGCCATTAGCAAATGAACAGAACAGCTCTGATTGGCGGAAACCACTGAAGCCATTTGACTGGTCATTGACTTTTGCTGATACGCGCAGTGCAAAACATCGATTTTATTCAAAATTAATAGAAATTCTGAACAATTTGCCACAAACATGGATGCACGAATGCAACATAATATTTTTTTTAAACATGAATAAAATCGAAGTTTTGCACTGCGCATATCGGCAAACTCAATAGTTGGTAACGTTCCAGTGCCCAACGTTTCCACTAGGCGCTGCCTCAGTGCCTCCACATGAAACAACCATAGTAGCGACCTCTGTTGAAAGAAAGGCCAGGGGACCAGGCTCCAAACTCAATGGCTATGGCCTATGGCTTCATGGTTATTTCTGCCAACCAGCCCTTGCGCATGCACGGGAATTCTAGAATGTAAACCTAAACATGCAACGTGTCTATTTCCAATCGAAAACCAATGTCGGGGGTCGGTCCTAAGCATTGCTTATTCATATTACTGACACACCCACGACGAGGCTAATGACTAACATGTGTACATATAAATACATAAACAATACCTATATTCATAGAGATGGAACATGAAATCACCCAAATCCAGCAACCGGAAACGGAAATAGCCTTCTATGGGCGCCGCCATTTGTAAACTCGTGTTGAATAACAGAATAATCAAAATCCAGCAAACGGAAACGGAAATAGATCGTCAAACTTCGGTACGGAGCAAGCAGGATGGACGACAGGGATTGGCAGCGATTGGCCTAACGCCTTAATGATGCCCCGCCGCAGAGTAGCACAACCCAAGTCCCAGAACAACGACACTGGTCCCTCGCTACAGATCTTCCATATATGGTGTGATGACGTCACTGGGACCAGTGTATGTGTTCCTCCGCGTTACTCTGCATCGACGCTCTCAAGGCCATAAGTCCAATTCACGGTATTCGGGGTCAGCTATTGGTTAATAATATATCAAAACAAATGCCCGCTGCCATAGAATTTACCGATACGCACAGTTCAAAACTTAGATTTTATTCAAAAATAAAATAAATAAATAACAATTTGGCATAAACATGCTAGAATTTCAAATCGAACACCGGGAGTGGAGTAAAAAAATACATGAGCAATCATAAAATACTTTGCTGTAGTTATATTGGGGGGGTCGGTCTTAAGCATTGCTTAATCATATTAATTATTAATGTTGACAGGTATGTACCAAGTGCCCGAGCAGCCCAGCGGTGCCCTGCCCCCCGAGGTAACTGCAGAGAGTCGGCCATTGTTTACACTGCCGACATCCGGACGTAGCCGCTTCCGGTGGTTGCGTCACGGTGACGTGGCGGGTTGGGTTCTGCTGTAATCTCCCCTGACGTCGGCTGACAAAACACCCATCACCCAGACCGGGCGGACCCGACACCCGAGATGCTGCCTCGATCCGCTTATCTCGGGGCTGGGTCAGACTGCCTGCTTTGTGAATAATTCGTAGCGAGAAAAATACAAAATAAACAATGGGTGCTTGAAAAACGGTGGAAGCTGCCAACGGCTGACCTGAGGCCGCCGGGGTTACAGCGCGGAGGTGGCGCCGTCTGGAGGGAAGTGGAGGAAGCACAGCTCGGCGAATTTGGGGAGGTGCTCGTTTATATCATGTTTACTAATATGAATAAGCAATGCTTAGGACCAGCCCCCCGATATAACTACAGCAAAGTATTTTATGATGGCGCCTGTATTTTTTTACTCCACTCGCAGTGTTTGATTTGAAATTCTAGCAACTCGGGTGATGAATACGGCTGTCGTTTCCGCGGTATAAAGTATTAATATTGCATTTGTGCATCCATGTTTATGCCAAATTGTTCTTTATTTCTTTTAATTTTGAATAAAATCTAAGTTTTGAACTGCGCGTATCGGCAAATTCTATGGCAGCGGGTATTTGTTTTTGATATATTATTAACCAATCGCTGACCCTGAATACCGTAAATTGGGCCTATCGACTTAATGCCTTGACAGTCTGGATGCAGAGTAGCGTGGAGGAACAGGTAGACTGGTCCCAGTGATGTCATCGCACCATATATGGAAGGTCCATAGTGAGGGACCAGCGTAGTTGTTCCTTGATTCGGCGTGCGCTACTCTGCGGTGGGGCGCCATCAAGGTATTAAGACCATAGGATATTATTAACCAATCGCTGTCGTCCACCCTGCTTGCTGCGTACCGAAGTTCGACAAGCGATTTCCGTTTCCGTTTGCTGGATTTGGATTATTCTGTTATTCAACACGAGTTTACAAATGGCGGCGCCCATACAGGACTATTTCCGTTTCCGTTTACTGGATTTTGGTGATTTCATTTCCCGCCTCTATGAATACAGGTATTGTTTATCTATATATATGTACACGTGTTAGTCCTTAGCCTCCCCAGAGGGTTGGTCGGTATTAGATCAAATATTCACCCGTACTTGCATTAGGGGTAAATGCCAACGTAGTCTAAATACTGGCAAACACTGCTTTAGTATGGAACAGGAAGTGGAATCTCTGGTTCCAGAATCAAATGGCTACTTATATGGACACATATTTGGTGAACTGAGAGAGAATGCAAAAAGACAAGATGGCAACAATAGAATGCTATCGATTTCATATTTAAAGTCCATTAAACTACATGTTTTATTATTGTTTTTCAGATCAAAAGTACCGGGTAAATATTAAGATATATGTGAAAAATATATTTTGCTTCTTAATTAAGAATTGATCTGCTCGTTTCATTTACCCAGCATGTAGATATTTTTCACCACTTTTTCTAATAGGTTGGTTTTCAGTCCCACTGCAGTATGGGGTGAATCTGTTCTCTTGTATATGCTCTATGGTAATTAATTTCACTGGAATCTACATTAGAAAGAAATGTATGGCTGAGGTCCTGTCAAGTTTTGTCATGTGGCTATAAGTGTACAGTAGGTTTTCAAAATAGGGTTTATAGTGAAGGATCGGGAATGAAGGGGCAAAACCTCAACTTCCTGTCAGCTGAAGCTGCCACGGTCCTTTCTGAAGGACCAGCGGAACTGTTTACCCGTGTTGCGGTTTCCCAGGGACACCAGTTTGCGAGGGACACATCGCTTCTGCACATGCGTCAAAATCGAACATCATCGTCACTAACCTTATAAATTTAATATAATGTTTTTGGTAAAGATGTTTTCTACATGTGTACCAAACGATTTGTTTCTAGATGGTGTAATTTGACAGATATTTGACTTTTTCTGTATTTTCTGTATGAAGATTGCTCACGACCATTGACAATGCCTTGAGTTTGACGGTACGCGCAGTGCAAAACGTTAGTTTTATTCAAAATTAATAGAATTCAAGAACCCTAACCTTATAAATTTAATATAGTCTTCATGGTAAAGATGTTTTCTATATGTGTACCAAGCGATTTATTTCTAGATGGTGTAATTTGGGAGATATTTGACTTCTTCTGTATGAAGATTTGCTCACAGCCGTTAACAATGCATTTGAATGGAAGTGTCCCTGGCAAACTGGTGTCCCTCGGAATCCGCATCAACCCGTATACCGTTGCAGACTGGTGGCACAAATGTGTGAGAGACGGCACACTGAAGAACTAGCTGCGGGATGGGAAAGTCGCTATGACGAGTATGAGTCCGCGTTGTTATGTATGGTGTTATCTCCAGGGCAGCGGCGCGACGGCCGGGACCGAGCAGAGCGGTGGAACCAGTGTAGTGGTATCGCACAGGCTGAATAAAGCATTAAGTAACTAGACCTCAACGTGTGCAGTCGTTGGTCACTTAATCACATTACATGGTGTCAGACGTGGAACCTTAGACGGACATGTCACTACCAGGGTTGAAGCCTCCCGGCCCGTTGAATTTGGAGGAAAACATTTCCGCGAATTGGAAGACATGGCTGCATGCTTTCAATATATACGCCTCCGCAGCAGGAGTCCAAAGCAGGAGCGAAAAAGTTCAGTGTTCGGTATTCCTGCATGTCGCCGGAACCGAGGCGCAGAAACTACATCAATCGATGCGGTTTACCGCCGCGAAGCGAGACAAACTACAACCGCTAAAGGAGGCATTCCGGGTTTACTGTGAGGGCAAAACCAACATCACGGTAACCCGGTACAAATTCAACACCTATAACCAGGGCCAACAGTCAATGGACGCGTACATCCGGGAGTTGAAACACCGAGTTGGCCTATGTGAGTACGATGCACTAGAGGAATCCCTGTTACGGGACAGACTGGTAAGCGGAATCAGGTGCGACAAGCTGAGAGATCGCTTACTCCAGACACCAAAACTGACTTTACAAACATGTGAGGAAATGTGCCGTCTAAGCGAACACCAAGCCAACCAGTTATCCGCCGGGAACACGACCGACTACACACTGGATGCTATACAACAGCGCGAGTCGGCACGCCGGCAGTTCCAACCATCAGGAGGCCGCCAACAATCCTACCGGCGACCCGCCGCGAGGGGCGGTCAACAAAGCCGAAATGCAGCCAGCCAACCGAGATGCGGCTGGTGTGGCTACTCACATCGCTCCGACCGAGACGCTTGCCCGGCCAGAGGAAAGACGTGTGATGTCTGCAGCAAGGTCGGTCATTTCGCAAAAGTGTGCCGAAGCAAAACATCAACGGTCAACGAGATTACGGTGGGCAACGCAGACAACGATGATGAGTGGCAGGGCGACCAGGATGCCACAGACCTGTTCGTGGGCGAGATGTCTGAAGATGCGCAGGATCGGGATCAGTTATGGTACGAGACCATACCTGTAGGAGGGCGTGACATCCGTTTCAAGCTAGACACCGGCTCGGAAGCCAACATCATCCCCAGAGACGCCTTCACAGGGCTGCACGCAGAACTCAACCAGGCCAAGTGCCGCCTGGTAACGTACTCGGGGGAAAGGATCACACCTCTGGGTCAGGTGGAGCTACAGGTGAGGGACCACCTGTTGCTATTCCACATAACAAGCAGCGGATGTGCCATCCTCGGGAAAGACGCGTGTGTCCGCCTACATCTACTCTCCCGCCTAGACAGCATCAGTGCAGAACACGACGAACAAGCAATGAACATGGTAAAAGAATTTAATGACGTCTTTACTGGGTTAGGGACAATTAAGGTAGATGCGAAAATTCACATTGACAAACATGTACCTCCCGTGGTGGATCCTCCGAGAAGGATTCCACATGCCATTGAGGATCAAGTCAGAAAAGAGCTGGACAGAATGTTGCATTTGGGGGTTATCGTAGAAGAGACTGAGCCGACCCCATGGGTTAATTCTATAACGATAGTGAAGAAAAACGATAAAATCCGCATATGTTTAGACCCCACCAAATTGAACAAAGCCATAGAGCGGGGTCCCTACCCAACTAGAACGATCGAGGAAGTTGTAGCTAAATTAAATGGGGCAAAATACTTTTCGGTGGTAGATGCAAAAAGCGGATATTGGCAAATTCAACTCGACACGGAAAGCTCAAAGCTTTGTACGTTTAACACGCCATGGGGAAGGTTCCGATACACTAGACTACCGTTCGGTATAAAGACAGCTGGGGACATATTCATATATGAAATGAATAAGATCCTACATGGACTAAAAGGGGTGAACGTCGTAACGGACGACATTCTCGTCTACGGCAGTACAGTCCAGGAACACAATGACAATTTGCGTGCCGTGCTCGAGAGAGCAAGGCAGGTCAATTTGAGACTAAACCCAGACAAGTCATCCGTATGTCAGACCAGTGTCAAGTATGTGGGTCATGTCATTTCAGCGAAAGGGATAAACCCAAACACCGAAAGGGTACAGGCCATAAACGACATGCCAACACCAGGAAACAAACAGGCAGTACAGCGTTTCCTGGGCATGATCGCGTATGTGGCAAAATTCGTCCCCAATCTAGCACAAATTACGAAACCGCTACGAGTACTGACCCAGAAAGAAACAGCATGGCATTGGGAGGAACATCACGACAAAGCATTCCAGAAACTGAAAACAATGATCACACACGCCCCCATTCTGCGATTTTACGACGTGAGCAAAGTGATCACGCTCCAGGTAGATGCGTCAAAGTCAGGACTAGGTGCAGCCCTGCTGCAGGAAGGCCAACCCATTGCCATGGCGTCTAAAGCCCTCGATGACACCCAAAGTAGCTATGCCGTTATCGAGAAGGAGCTTTTGGCCATATGTTTCGGTTGTACGAAATTTCATAACTATCTATTCGGGAAAAAGGTCAGAGTAGAAACGGACCACAAACCACTCGTGTCAATAGTAAATAAGCCCCTGCACCAATTGTCCGCTAGGATGCAACGCATGCGCATGAGATTGCAAAACTACGACCTAGAATTGGTATATGTCAAAGGCAGTGAAATGTTCGTTGCAGATGCGCTCTCCAGAGACCACACCACCAGGACTGAGCCAGATAACCTGTTCGACAACGAAATCAGCGTCGCCGCAATAGAAGTGGTGAAAGGCTGCCTGCAGGACATCAAGGCAGAAACTACAGCAGATCCAACTCTAACTGAAATAGGGCGACTGGTGGACAACGGTTGGCCTGAGGACAAAAAACTAATGCAAAAATGTGCAACACCATTTCACACGTTCAGACATGACATAACGAGACAAGGGGAGCTCTTACTAAAGGGAAACAGAATCATCATACCCAAAAAATTGCACAAAACAATGCTAGAAAAGTTACACGAAACTCACCAAGGGATCATAAAAAGCAAAAGGTTGGCCAGGGAACACATATTTTGGCCGGGAATGCAAACACAATTAGAAGATATCATTCAAAGATGCACGCTATGTCAGCAATATAGAAACAGACAGCACAGGGAACCCCTAACACCACACGACATACCACGCATGCCATTCAATAAAATCGGAGCAGATCTGTTCCAGGTCAGGGATCAACACTACCTGATATTAGTGGACTACTTTTCGAAATATCCCTAAGTCATTGAGTTACAGTCAACAACGAGTAAATCAATCATAAGGGCCATGCAACAAACATTCGGGAGACATGGGATCCCAGCCACCGTGGTATCCGACAATGGGCCACAATTTGCTAGCGCTGACTACAAAGAATTTGCACATGAATATGGGTTCGAAACAAAGTTCTCCAGCCCCCACTATCCACAAAGCAATGGCCAGGCCGAAAGACACATACAAACGATAAAAACAATGATAAAAAAAGCTAATCACGAAAACAAAGATTACAACCTTTTCCTATTAAACTTTCGAAACACACCTCTCGTAGGTTTAGAAGCATCACCCGCACAGCTCTTAATGAGCAGAAAGTTGCGTTCAAAACTACCGTCTACAGACAGACAGTTGAAAGCCAAAACGGTGAGAGTAAAGCAAAGCCAGATCGAAAAGGTACAAACTAACCAAAAGAAATTTGTTGACCGCCACGCGGGACGAAAATTCATCGAGTTGAAACCTGGCGCGCATGTTCAGTACAGAACACACAAAGAAAGTTGGGCACCGGGTAGAATTTCAAAAGGAGTAGGAGAAGCATCACGGAATTATGAAATTCGAAACGAACAAAACCACACGGTTAAAAGAAACAGGAAACATATATTTCCGACACCAAGCACAACCAACAAACACGAACACAGAAATCGAAACCCAAATACAGACAACGCGCAACCTAACTATGTAACTCGCAGCGGCAGAGAAGTAAGACCGGTGAGAAGATTAGCCTATCAGTAAGGCACAGTGAATTAGTACATAAACTATTAACATAGTCGAAATAAACACATAGAGCAGGTTGTAACATCAACACAGTGCAGGTCGAAGATAAAGTTCATGAGATAAGCAGGAAAAGCGTGTGAACGGCACGAGCCCTAGTAAGTGAGTAAGAAAGGTCAGGCCGCAGGGCCACATCAAAGAAGAGATAAGAAACCAAGACATGAGTAATGGCGTGGCAGCTAATCGCTGGAAAGGACACACATGATGAAATCATCTGGTCATAACATAGTCCATGCATGCGTATATCTCAACGAGAAAACAAACAATTAAATAATTGTATTGCTTAAAGAGCCAATGCCAATAACATGTTCACAGATTGTGTCATAAACTGTAAACCATTGTATATGTACTTATCTAAATGTCATTTGGGAAAGGGGAGGTGTGTGCGGGCCAGTTGAACCAAGCTGGTATGAACGGTATGCGATCAGACCGCACGAACTAACGAACTGTACGGTCTGTCGACCGAAAGGACACAACAAACTCAAACTAGCCAGCACACAGACTGCGAGATACATACCGCAAACTAAGGCAACGTGCAAAGACAGTAGAAGGCGCACGACAAATCCTAAATGAAAATACTTAACTTGCTGTCACATTTCAGTCAAACTGCATTGTATTTTATTCCAGAATTACATCATGTTGTTTCTCCATATGAAAGGGAGATGTTATGTATGGTGTTATCTCCAGGGCAGCGGCGCGACGGCCGGGACCGAGCAGAGCGGAGGAACCAGTGTAGTGGTATCGCACGGGCTGAATAAAGCATTAAGTAACTAGACCTCAACGTGTGCAGTCGTTGGTCGCTTAATCACATTACACGCGTTGGCCCCCAATCGAGTCAAATCAAAGGCTTATACAACTGGTACTCAAGTCAAAGTTGCTTGTGTTTTGGTTCGTTGCTAGGATAGGAGGATTGGCTGGTTCAGTACCAGCTAAATGTGACTAAGTGGGGGTATTAGGTTATGTGCCACTGGCTTGGGATCTCAGTAGGGCAACACTATAAAGCCGCTATTAGTATGCATTGGCACAAATCGGTACCCCATCTGCTGACACCCCCGTTTTGATATGACCTTAGATGTTGCCAGGACGTACAAACTCCAGCAAGCAAACATATGATGACATCTTAAATGTGGTTAGCACGTAAATCTCCATTCACTAAAGGTAACTTATTCCATAATTATGTTGCCCAATTCAATAGTTGTACAATTAATTGCAAACTTTTTAATTGTATTTTGTGTTGTCATTTTCAAATTAATTGGAACAACAATGGCGATAGAGTTTCCACAGAGGTTTTTGAGTCAGTTCCCTCAGTCAGGTCATTTTATCACCTTTATTTCCCTAGGAAGAAAAAAGGTTAATTTGAGTGAACCGTTAGTAAATTGCGCACGGGTAATCTGATTGGTCCCTAGTGCATTCCTGTGCATTTTTCATCGCGTCCAAAACAAACCTTGTTACCCTAATTGGGGCACCCAATAAAGGACTCACAGTTGGCTCGTGTGAGGTGTGTCTGGGGGAGGGAGTAGAGAATTGTTGAGGGTTACTGAAAATGGTGAATATTATAATATCCATGGTTTATTTATATTATAATAATAATAATAATAATAATAAAACTAAAATATTTATTTCCACATGATCAATGTACACACAAGTTGATATTTATATCAGTAATTCTTTCACATGACAAAGGAGAAAGCAGAAGTACAATACTTATGAGGTGCTTTCCTCAATTAAAAATAACACAGATACATTGCTTATACCATAGAAATAAAAAATTGAAAAATATCCATATTACCCTCAATACTGTAAATTACGTCTCCATATGTATGTACTAGACTACTATGTGTTTTCCCTCTGGTAAAGCTTAAATATTGTCTTTTTATACATTCGTTGAAACATTTTCAAAGAAAAGGGAATGTATTTTTTAAGTTACTTAGTCCGGTGAAACCATACACGTTTCAAAACTAAAACAATTGCTCACATTCAGTCCTGCATATCCATGTTCGATATTGATGGACTTATTAAGCATTTATTGCTGCATAGAAGGAATATATAATCGATTTAATTAAATCCGTCACTTCTGCAAATCAGGCGGTAGTGAGTAGAGCTCCAAGTGCCCCTTACACACTATCTACCTAATACATAATGACTATTGACCATAAGTAAAGGATCACCAGCAACTACATAAATACATTCATGCACCTGGCACTATATACCAGTTACCATTATAGACCATTTGCATTCCCCCACCAATGCGTTTTATCGGAATATTTTACATTACGTTTTATCGGAATATGATGTGTCATTTATTTGTTTAATATTGCAGGAATTCAAAGCCATCGGATTATGCAGTGGTAACATGACCCAGAATTGTTCTCCACACCTCTCACACTCCCCCCCCCCCCCCCCCCCGTCACCTCCTCTGTCTAATTCCTTCTTTCTTTTTCACTTTCTTTCTTCCATTCTCTCACTACCCCTCCCCCACACCTCTCTCTCAGCTCTTGTCTCTTGAACAGAAGGATACAGATGTCTCTTCTTTTTTTTAAACTGTTTGTTTTTCTGTTAAGCAGATAAGTCCTCTCTGGCTTACACCTTCACAGCAACCACGTCGTGCGCGCTTTCAGCTCAACCGAACTTATAAAGCCGTAGATATGAATTTTTGTCTGTAGCAGATTTGTTGATCTTTGGGGGCAGATACATTCTTCGAGCGAACGAGTGCTGAAGGTATGACTCACTAAGGGATCTGGGGGGTGGGGGGATGCCTTCCAGGAAGTTTTTTAATCTAGAGGCCCTGAAATGGCATGTCCAGCCATTATAGGGAGGTTACATTCTGGGAGTGGTGTGGGGTTTTTTGTGGGGTTTTTGTGGGGGGGGGGGGGCACATTTTCCCCTTATCCCTTTGCTCCCCCCCCCACACACACACTCCCCCATCCCGCTATCTTGGGCACCCACTTAGTGAATTCCCTTCCTATGGACACTGGTTAATAATTTAGAATATTAATCTCACTTCTCGAAAGTACAGTATTAAATGGGTACACAACAACCACTTAGTACCCTAACGTAGCATTTTACCTAAACCCAGATTTCACCGACGCAACGTTGCACAGAAAACTTCCCAAAACACAACTTCCATATAAATGCACACACTGCAGGCTTGATCCCGAGTAGCTGCACAACAACCACTTAGCTAGCTGAATCTAATAACAATGTTATCTTTAAATTTGTTCTTGTCATTAAATAGTGTAAATTGAATAGTGTAAAACATGGTCTGAAGACCAGCGCTTCAACTGGTGCGGAAGAAAGATTGTATTCAGATGAATACAAATATTTACAACGTACATAAACTAATTTGTATGATTGAACGGTGTTATTTGATTAAGCGTCATTCTCTAGATGTCATTTTTCTTTGTTTGAAAAACCTTCAATTAATATGATATCAGCTACTTGGCTTTGAAAGATACTGCCAACATTAAAGGCTGTCTTTCTCATATTTTCAAATGAATTTGATTGGCTGATTTATGTGGGTGACACTGATATTAGACAATGTTGGGATAGCAGTGAAAAGAACTTTAACAATTAATTACAATTGAATGTATTCCAATATTTAAAAAGTAAACCAATGCAAAATAATACGATACGGCCGTCTATGTCTTTAACAATACATGTTGGGTGCATTTAATGGAAACATGTTTGTGACATTGTTATAAATCAGCTTTTTGACAAAGGTCCTGGGGAATCAAGCCACCAGATGTTGATGCAGGCATTTATTCAGAGTACGGTGCCAAAATGCTACATTTATTTTCGCATTTTATTCCATAAATAATTTGGGGGGAAATGATACTTTATGTTGCAGATATAGGCCTACTTCTCCTCCACTGCTAAATATTCACTTTTGGTTTAAAAAGACAAAATAATTAAACAAAAGTTGTCTTCCAATGCCACTTTCAGCCAACCAATCAGATATGTGAAAGACAGCTTTAAAGTGTGTCCTAAATGCTTTACCCATAAGTGTAATGTATTGTAGTTATCCGAACACCCCCACAGCAAGACTGTATGACGTCACCAGTGAATGTTCTGAATAAAGCTAGTTACGTTACAAGAACTCACGGCGTCCACACGTACATTACAATAAGAGAGGGGAACTGCCATTGGGGTGACCCACTTCGTTATGAAAGCGAACGCTATGAAAGGCAAGCTCCTTCACTTTATCGATTTTCCTCTAGTGTCCTTAACCCACACATTGGTTGCTTAGCAATCCATGCATGCATTTGACAGCCCCTTTGGGAGTCATGGAGCGATGTAAAAACTGTTCCGTGAGCTAGGAACTCCTCCACCAATGGAGCAGTCTCTAGTAATAAGTAATATTTCTCAATTATATGAACCTTGTTTGTATTTATTCTCAGAATCTGAGTAGAAATGAGCGAAAATTGTGCAAGCCTCGTTTTCAAATTACATGACAACAGGCAGGGCCTGCTGAAGGTACTGGCAACTTGGGGCATTGCCCGGGGCGCCACGTGCTAGAGGGCGCCACGTCAGTGTTAGATTTTGTTTAAATTATACTGGTAAGGATGCCAACATTCAGCTTTCCTGAGGCACCAGCAACCCTAGGGCCGGTGTAGTAAGTTCAAAACACTACGGTAGTGGTTTCAACCTAGGTTCAAAACACTACGGTAGTGTTTTCAACCTAGTTGAAGGTAGGTTCAAAACACTACTGTGGCCACCCTCAAAACACTATCCTTAAGTTCAAAACACTACCTCTAAGTTCAAAACACTACTCTAATATTTTTGTTATATATAATTGCTGCAGTCATTGTCATTTGTAGTAGGGTGAGGCAGTATGCAGTAAGGTGGGGCAGTATGCAGTAGGGTGGGGCAGTGTGCAGCATATACGACTATACGCCTGTTTATGTTTATACTTTTGACGGTGTGTGATGCCGTCAAGATTACACCGGTTGGCGTAAAACAGTGTCAAACGTCGATGTTAAGTCTAAACGGGAGAGTTGGCTTGCGCCGTGTTGCGCCGTCACACACAGTCAAATGTATCAACAGGCCTTAATATGTGCTTCAAACGCCGCAGCACCATCAGCATATACTAATACGTGGTGCAGTTGCCGCATCACCATCAGTGTATACTAATACGTCGCGCAGGTGCCACAGCGCTATCAGTGTATACTACTAATACGTGCTAAAATTGCCGCAGCACCATCAGCGTACGTGGTGCAGATGCCGCAGTGCTATCAGCATATACTACTAGTATGTGCGTTCTCATATGACCTTAGATGTAGCCAGGAGGTAAAACTCCCAGCAACCAAACCAAATAGTATGTGCTTCAAATGCCAGTTATGGCATTACACTTACAGATATGAACGTACTTACTGATACCGGAGCTGTCTGATCTGTCATGTTGGAACTAAGACTACCCATTCCTGGCTGATTAAAGACTTTTAACTATTACTCCATGACTCCGCCTTGTTAAATTACACTTACAGCCCCTACTGCCGTGTTATGATAGTGTTTTGAACTTGGGTAGTGTTTTGGACGTACGTAGGGGTAGTGTTTTGAACTTAACAGTAGTGTTTTGAACATAAGTTCAAAACACTACTGTAGTGTTTTGAACTTAGGTTCAAAACACTACCGTAGTGTTTTCAACGGGTTCGTGTTTTGAACATCCTACACTGGCCCTGATAACAGAGTCCAATATCTAATGGCCACTGACCCAATTACCTCTGGCGCCACCCAGTGAGTGAATTTCACACTCGGGTTAAAAGTCAGAGACCTCCTCCGTGCATTACAACAAACTATTCAAAAATATCAATTTTGGAACCCTAGCAATCCTAAATCTGGGGGTAGACACCAAAATCATTCTCATCAGATGAATGGAAGCGGAGATATTGAGGAAAGTACATTTCTGAGACAGCAATTTTGAAATCCAACATGGCCACCAAAGTTGAAAAATGCCAGCCTGGAGAAAGGCCTTCTTATACTCCTTGGGAACCCTAGAAATGATATTTGTCAGTTTCCGGCTTCTAACAAAGATGTTTAGGGTCTGTGATAATTTGAAAATCTGCTACCTGACTACTGCCTCTGTGCACTCATGTTGGATATAGCAGGGTCATTACGAAGATCTAAACAGGGTGCGGTGGCCGAATCGGTAGAGCACGGGTCTCGCATGCGGGAGATCGGAAGTTTGGTTCCCAGTCGAGTCAACCCAATGACTTATAAAATTGATTCTTGTCGCTTCCTAGCCTGGCGCTCGGCATTGATAGGATAGGGGGAGGACTGGGTAGTTCAGTGTCAGGATAATGTGACTGAGTGAGATATTGAGTCATGGGCCCAGCAGCCTGATTTCCCAGTGGGGCTGTGCTATAAAGTCACCATGATTGTGCACTATGACAAGCCTGATATTACCTTAGATGTTGCCAGGACATAAACATCCAACAGCCAACCAACGTGGATCTAATTTCAATAAATGGATCGTTACTGAGACATTTGATCTTCATGATATAACTATGTAGATATTCCAGGAATGTGAAATCTATAAGGGCTGTGATATTTACAGAAAGGGCTTTGTCGTGTCATTTATCTTAAATATAGTTCAATGGGTTCTGTTGTTTTGTTACATTCATTGATTAAGCAGGGGACATTTCAATCACATACACTTTAGTCTTCCTCATTCCACATCTCCTCGCCCTATCCTACTAATGCAAAGCACCAGGCTAGGTTGAGACAAGAATCAATATTTATGGGCCTGTCACACTACGACGTAACGACGTCAGCATAGGGGACAACGTGAAAATAATTATATTACGTCAAACTTCTAGGCGTAGTATGCAAATTTCGGCACAAGTTGGACGTTGATGCAGCGTAGTTGACGTGAGTCTGATGTGACCATAAAGTCGGGCTAGCGTAGTGACAATGAGAGGGTGTCAACGTCGGACTAGCGACACTCCAGCTCGCACGACACAGACGTTACGCGCACGCTAGAGGGTCGTCAACGATGTCAACTACATCTGGTCATGTTAGCGAAACGTTGGAGAGACGTTCGCCACGCGCCAGACTCGTTGACGTTAGAGCAACGTTGACTTAACGCTGGCCGCACGTTCCTCCCCGACTGTGCGTCGCTCTGACGTAATGGAACATAGATCTAATGTCACTGACGCCACTGTAATGGTCGCTAACATTGGCCTAACGTCAGCGTAACGTCATCCCGATGTAACGGCTTCACGTCAAACTACGTCGAAAGTTTTGGACTTGTTGAAAACCGTGAAGCGCGCCGATGTAACTCGACATCAGTCTAATGTCATTCTAACGTCATCATAACATAACCCATCGTACCTCAACGTAATGACGAAAAATCACCTACGCCAGGCTTACGTTGGCTCTTATGTCGTAGTGTGACAGCCCTTTTAAAGTTGCATAGTCCGATGTATTTTAATTTCTGTATTTTTTCTGAGATAAATATATTAGATCGATCACTAGTATCTACTTTACATTAGTTCAAAGTTACTTTTATTTTAAATGGTAAACTTTTGAGATATTTTGTGTGCAAACATGGAAAATTAGTTTTGGCAAGCCTGCCAAAATTCTGACACCATAGACTTCTGCAGTAACAGGTTCTGTTAAATTGACTCAGTATTGCCTTCTACACAGAAACAAATACTTAATAAGTGCATCAGCATCTAAGTTAGATATGTAAAATCAAATTTAGATAATTGGTTTGGTTTTGAAAATTTGATATTTCATTGGACTATGCAGCTTTAAGTCATCGGCTAGCCTCAGCCAGGGTCTCAATTCCACGACCCGCCAAATGGGAAGCGGGAATAGTGGGCGCTGAACTCATGTAGTCAATCCCGTCAGTGATGAAGTTTTCCCGACGGGCTGGTGGTGCTTAATAATGGATTGTAATCGCGTTTATTTACCATCTTTCCCCGCTAGGTGTGTTATCTCCGCTTTTCTTTGTCATCCTCTGCACCTTAAATGCTAGTTCTGCTGTGGGGAAAATTCTTCATTTTTGTTTGTTCTTTGCTACATTGATTGATTGATTGATTAATTTCGCAGGCAAAATTTCACATTGTAACAATTTAAATTTTTTTTTATTGGAGGTGTTCAGTAAACATTGGAATTTTAACAGCGGACAATTGGTCTTCCTCATTCCACTGCTCCTGGAACTATCGTTTTTAAGATGTGTATTAAATTTAAATACCTTGAAATAAGGCCGATTTCATAGTCGATTCACTGTGTAAGATGTGAAGTGTAAATCAGCATACAAATAACAATGTATGTATGTATAATTTTAATATGAAAATCAAGAGGCAGGATAACAAACCCACAAAAATCACGTTAGATACAAAACAACACTGATTACTGAATAAAGAACATAGAGTCTATGTGAACACCGCCCCAGCTATTCATGATAAAAAAAAGTAATATAGGCTTTGCAAATATAGTCATGATTTTCTATTTTCAAGGATTTTCAAGGATCTTTTATACCCCTGTCACACTACGACGTAACGAGCAAATGTAAGCCTGACGTGATCATGTTTCGTCATTACGTTGACCGATGTTGGATTACGTTATGATGACATCAGAATGACGTCGAGCTACGTCATGTTACGTCGTGTTACTTAGGCGCGTGTCAAGGTTTTGAACCTGTTCAAAACTTTCGACGTGATGCGAACGTAAGGGTTTACGTTCGCCGTACGTTCTGTACACGTTCGGCGAATGTCAATGACATTAAACGGACGTTAGTCAAACATTCCTCACTACGTTCCACTCGTTGACCCACATTAAAGCCGGTGGAAACGTCCATGCGGCATAATGGGAACGTCAGGAGAACGTGCATTCAACGTACGTTCAACGTCTCATGATGTATATAACATCATGTAACATTCTTCTGGCGAGGGAATAATGTTCATAACGTTCCGTCAGCGTCATTACGTTGTCCTCTCTCGTTGAATGACGCTATCACTACGCTTTACCGCCGTTACTCTCTCGTCCACTACGCTGCATCCACATTCAACTTGTGCCCAAATTTGCATACCACACCGAGAAGTTCAACGTTCTTCACGTTCTCCCTACGCCGACGTCGTTACGTCGTAGTGTGACAGCCCCATACAAATGTCATGACTTTCCAGGCCTGGAGTCCTTAATTATCCAATTTCATGACTTTCGAGGTTTTGAAGGACCTGTAATGGTGGTTGGTACCCAGCAGGGCCCGTATGCATGGAGCGGTGTTACCGAGTCAAAACGCGTTTAAGGCGGGATTTCTGGTTTAACGCCGAAAAGTTTGTATGCATGGAGCAGTGTTAGGCCTAACACCGCACGTTTAAATTCGGAAATTCTAACTCTGCTCATAGCAGGTTTACAGCGGTGTTAGTGTTAGGTTAGTGTGAGGAAGGTGCCCAAATCTAATCAATGCTATCATATTTAACAGAATTAAATACGCAATAAGTGAAATTTAAGCAAATTAACCCTAAAAACGAAGCGATATTAATGCAGCAGCCGCATTGGCGGCGATATTAATAGTTATATTTTCGAATCGACGAACGTAAAGTAAACAAATCGCCGCCGGCGCCGCTTTCCATACTGGCGGCGGCGGCGGTTTGTTTACTGTACCTTCGTCGATTCGAAAATATAACTATTAATATCGCCACCAATGCGGCGGTAGCCTTAATAAGGCTTCGACTTTAGGGTTAAATTGATCAAATTTCACTTATTGCGTATGTAATTCTGTTAAATATGATCGCATTCAATAGATTTGAGCCTAATATATGGCTACAAACGCAGAGGGATTTCCCAAATCTATAAATACATTCACGTTTAGCTAACACTCACCGTTTAAGCACCCATGCATACGGCTTGACATAGTTCTCGACGCCGCCGATAACCGGAGATAGGTACCCAGAGTTAGAGGTATAACACCACACGCCGCTAACACCGCTCCATGCATACGGGCCCAGGCCGCTAATCAGGCTCCTGGTCGTGGTGGGGCGGAAGCACACTGCATCAATCTAGAACATTGCTGCAGTGTACATGCCAGACACAAGGGACACACAGTGGTAGGAAGTGCAGGGTGAACTGTGTGTGTGAGGTGCACTGGTGTAGCAGCAGTGGGCACTATTGCCTGCACACAAGGGTTGGTTGGTTGATGGAGTTTTACGTCCTGATAACATCTAAGGTCGTATCAGGATGGGTACCGACTTGTTATATTGCACACTCATGGTGATGTTATAGTGCTGCCCCACTGGGAGACCAGGCCACCAGCACCATGAACTAATATCCCACACCATCACATTATCCTGACACTGAGCCAACCAGTCCTTGCCCCCCTAATAATGCCAAGCGTCAGGCTAGGAAGTGACAAGTATCAATTTTTACGTCATTGGTTTGACTCGACCAGGATTTGAGCCGGTGCGTTCGAATCTCACGATCTACCAAAACGGAAGACGGACGCCCAGGGTGTATGTGTGTGTGAGGGGGTGGGGGGTGGGAGGGAGGGGTGACCCGAGATATCACTAAGTAGGTGGGGTATCAAAGGGTGGGGGAGGTGGTGAACACAAAGCTTATTTTATTTAGCGACACCTCTAGAACATATTGATTTTTACCATCGCCTGTATGGTCATTCTGACATATTTCTTTGGAGGAAATCCACTGCCAGTGCTACGGCTACTCTTTCTGATAAACAGCAAGGGGTCTTTTATATGCACTTTCCAACAGACAGGACAGCACATACCACAGCCGGTGATAAAAATTACTGCTCTAGAGGCGTTGTTAAATAAAACAAGCTTTTCTTTTCACACTTATCAGGATCAAATATGACCAGTCATATTTTGTGTAGCTTGAAACAACCTGTTGTTTAGGACACTTAAGGCCAGCCGACACTGAGGGTCTCGGTGGTCAAGTTGTAGCTATTAGCGTCATTTAGCCCTAATGAGTGTTTTTAGTGACGGACCTAAGGTACATTACAGACTTGGGAAGTAGTGCAAAGCCTACCATCACTGAAAGGGGATGGACCATCTGGTATCCAGGCGGCTCGTTAGGAGTCCACAACGAGGTCGACAAATGGCCGCAACCCCCTAATTGATGGCGGCACTCGGTGGATACAAATCGCAAATGTCTGTTATTATCTGCTTTAAGTGGTGTTGATGGGACTCCGACCACGTGGCTCAGGTGATTGGTGTCCATGGCAACCGGCCCTGGTTTGGGGAGAACAGCATGAAACTTGATCTCAGACTGGTCAGTTCCGGTGTAGGCATAGTGGTGTTCCGTTTATTGTTAAAAATATGTAATACAGTAAAACCTCTCTAAATCGACCGACCTTGGGATCGACTTTAAGTGGTCCATTTAGGGAGGTGGTCGGTTTAGGGAGTTAGAATATCCTTTCAATGGTATTATTGGGACCCAAATAAAGCGATCGATATAGGGGAGTGGTCGAAACGTGGAGGTGGTCGGTTAGAGGTTTTACTGTAGTCCGTAATGAGCCCAACTACCTACCACACACGTTGGCGGCAGCGACTATGCTGACCCCTGTTTGTTAAGAGGTAGCAACAGGTGGCAGCACGCTAGTGTAGTGGTCTGCACTGACCTCTCAGGCAAGTAACCACATAGACAAGTAGGCGTGGGTAGTGTGGTTATATCATGGGGCCTAGGTAGTGTAATGGTGAGCACACTGGCCCAGAATGCAAAGAGATGTGGGTTCGAGTACCGCTATAGGAGCAATATTTCCCATTTTCATCACTCCCACAACATTGGTGCCATAACCAGGATCCTGTACAAGCTATGCGCTGTATGGTTGTTGAACCTACCTTGTGTATGTATGTGTTAGTGCATTGCCTGTATGTATGTAATTGTAAGCATTACAAGAGTTACAATTCCAGGAGGACCAGTCTAGTGGTCTGCACTGACCTCTCAGGCAAGTAACCACATAGACAGGTAGGCATGCGTAGTGTGGTTATATCAGGGAGCCTAGGTAGTGTAATGGTTAGCACACTGGCCCAGAATGCAAAGAGATGTGGGTTCGAGTCCCGCTCTAGGCGCAATACTTCCCATTTTCATCACTCCCACGACACTACTAGGAACAGTCCCTACGGTGGCATGTTCCACTCATTGTGAGCGCACCCCCACCTCTCGAGGGAAGTTATGCGCTACCTGACCAAGAAGTGACAGGTCACGTTCCTATTCCAGCCTTGGCAGAATAAACCAGGGAGCACCCTAGGGTTTAAAGATATCTCAGTATTTCTCCTTTATTCTTCAAGTGGAGTATTGCTCGGATTGAGGCAGGGTTGTCATTCACCCCATCTCTAGATCAGGAATCTGTTATCTAGACAAAGAACTGCTCAGGCGTTCCGTCGGAACTTCGGCGCTGGTGGACGTTTTTTAATCGCTGCTGATTCCCGAGCGACGGAGTCACTCACTCACTAACGCAGTCACTCATTCACTGCCTCAGTCAGTCAGTCACTCATTCACCAGTACCCGAACCAAAAGGAGGTGTGGCTCCAGGCGGCCCGTTTCATTCACCTAAGCGAAAGACAATTAGACTATAGGGTTGAGCGACCTGGAACCCCGCATTGGATGTATCAAGCCTGGGCAATACAACAGAAGCAAGAAAACACGAATAAAACTACCACTTTTACACCACTACTGTCTCCCGTGTCTTGAATTAGGCTATTAAAAAAAAAGTATTTAACCGGAAGAGCTAGACAGTCCAGCCAGACATGAGGTTGTGCTATGTGTATTTTGTAGTCAGTTTCTGTTAATAATAATAATGATGGCGACGACGAAGATGATAATGATGACAATAATAATAATAAAGCAATAATAATAACAAATAAAAGAATTTTAAATAATAACAATTACAACACCACTAAAAACAATAATAATAGCAATAGACTAATAACAATAATAATAGCAATAATAATATATTGTACAGTCAAACCTCTCTAACCGACCACCTCTATAGATCGACCACTCTCCTATCGACCTCTTTATTTGGGTCCCAAACGATCGCCCATACAATACAATTGTAACGATTAAAAAACTCCTTAAACCAACCCCCTCCCTAAATGGACCATTTAAACTCGGTCCCATGGTCAGTCGATTTAGAGAGGTTTTAATGTATTTATATTATTAAATGCTAACAAAACACGTATGGGCATTCTGCTAGAGCAGCTTGATTCAATAAGGTGTGCAGTAATTAAATACCTTCCAGATGAACGACTGCTCGAGCATTCCGCCTAGAACCCTAAAGCAGCTGTCACACCTCGCCGGATTGAGCAACGGACAGAATTATCTAGTCCGGTGGTGATAAGTATTAAAATGTCTCAAAATGTAGCGCTATCGGGTAAATGGCCACTGTATGAACGGACATGAAACGGACATGAGCAGATAGGCAACGGACAAAACAAACTCAAACCGGTGTGGCGGTTTCAGCGCCCAGTCAGTTTCAGCGGCCTGTTGTGGCTTCTGCGCATGCGCGGATTTTCGCACGTTGCGGCGAGCACTGCTATTTGTTTTGTTTACACTCGGCGATTCGACGCTGATCTAGCTGCTACGTTAATATCGCTTGGAATTTAAGGTTAATTTAATTAAATTTCATTATTTGAGTATGTAATTCTGTTAAATATGATCGCATTCAATAGATTTCGGCCTAATCGGTCCCTAACACTGCCGGGCACCAGCGATAGTTACAGCTGAGCTTGTAGCCGGCAAGGCCACGGGTGTTTTGCATATGTCTTAAAATCCGCACATGCGCAGAAGCCACGACAGGCCGCTGAAACTGACCGGGCGCTGAAACCGCCACACCGGACAAGAACCATAGACATCAGTCCGGTGGCATCCATTCCTAGTTTTGTGCATGTTCAAAACTTATACGGACACAAAACGGACTTTGTTCGGTTTCTGTCCATTTCCCCCAATCTGGTGAGGTGTGACAGGACCTTAACAAAGGTGACCGTGTTTCTGTGGCTGCTGATAATAAAGGTAAATTTAGATGTGATTATAATAAACAGAGAGGCTTGTAGCTCCACCTAGACAATAGGTTGTGTCATGTGTAATTCTGTGTCCACATAAGATAATAATATAATAAATATGTTGTAATAATTAAATGATATTAATAAAGTTGTTGTTTGTTTGTTGTTTTACGTCCTAGCAACACCTGGGGTCATATCAGGATGGGTAACGACTTGTGACAGTGCACACTAATGGCGACTTTATAGTGCTGCCCCACTCGAAGACCAGGCCGCCAGCACCATGACCTGATATCCCACTCAGTCACATTATCCTGACACTGAGCCAACCAGTCCTTGCCCTATCCTAATAATGCCGAGCGCCAGGCTAGGAAGCGACAAGTATGATATTAATAAAATAAATGTTAATTAAATGATGATGATGATAATAGGGTTAGATGAGCAGGTGGATTATGGAACTGTATTGTGATATCTCATGTACTCTATAATATTTTATATTGACTGCCTCACTTCACTATCATGTCTGTCATTGTTACCGGTTACTCACAACGTAAAGCTTATTTTATTTAACAACACATTTAGAGCTCATTGATTTTTATCGTTAGCTATTGTACGTTAAACATATGGTCATTCTGACATATTTCTTTGGAGAAAACCCACTGCCGCCACAGATGCTACTCTTTCCGATAAGCAGCAAGGGGTCGTTTCCTAACCTGACGCTTGGCATTAATAGGACAGGGCAAGGACTGATTGGCTCAGTGTCATGATAATGTGACTGAGTGGGATATCATGTTTGTTTGTTTTGTTTGTTTTTTGTTTAACGACCCCCCCCCCCCCCAGCACAAAAGGTAGACATCGGCTATTGGGGGTGAGTGTGATATCAGGTCATGGTGCTGGCGGCCTGGTCTCCCAGTGGGACATCAGTATAAAGTCGCCATCAGTCTGCAGTCACAAGTCAGTACCCATCCTGATGACCTTAGATGTTGCTAGGACATAAAACAACAAACAAACATTTCCCCGGCATCAATCATGGTAATAATGATGATAATAGTAATGGTGATGATGATAATTAAAAAAAGAACGAAGGTTTAAATAATTACTAATATTGAGTAATAATAATAAATGTTACACAATTTAACCAAATGACGGTGTCTGCGTGACACAATAGGTCGTCGGAGCGAACCGGAAGTTACAGAACATCCGGCCGCTACTCGCCCCGAGGCTTCTGGGAGTGGACCAGGTATTGACTACGAGACAATAAACCGCACAGTCATCAGTATTCATTACGTGTCGTTAGCCACTGATTAGTCTTAATTACCTGGAACGCGTATTGGACGCAGTTTACAAACAAAACGGTGGTACACTAAGGAATAAACTAAGTAGAACTTGAATATATAATTAAAGACACATAATCTTGGTGCATAACATATTTTTTTTTTTTATTTATTGAGGCTGTATTTATACTGTCCATAGCATATAAGCCCGGGTACCCAGGCTTGTTTTCAATGCTGGCCAGTTGTAGGGTTGGTGTTATCTTACCACACAGTAGCTGCTGATAAGTTATTTGATTGCCTGCATTTCAGTAGCAGATAGATAATTGGTTGGTATGGTTAATAGCCTATGTTAGTTTTTTAAAATTTTCTTGGTATATATGTGTTTTATTTTTTTCTACTCTTATTACTAGACTAGCCTACTCCTATTTACATATCATAGGCTTGTACATATCTGTGTGGTGTGTTATCTGGCTACCTTTGTCATGGTTACCTTCCATTGGGCGTCCCACTGGTGGGCCGTGATATATCACATGCCCCTTTGGAGTGTAGCTTAGCGGCTGTTTCCTAGCCTTATTTTGCACAGATATCTGAAGGTTTTACTCTCAATGTCTCATGTTTATGTCAATTTTTGCGCGGGGTTTTGCGCCTGAACTCTTCATACAAACAGTAAAACCTCTTTACCGATCGACCACCTCAACCGATCGACCACTCCCCTATATCGATCGCAATATTTGGATCCTAAATGATCACCCATGCAATACCATTGTAACAATAAAATAAAAACTCCCTAAACCGACCACCTCCCTAAATGGACCATTTAGACTCGGTCATGGTCAGTCGATTTAGAGAGGTTTTACACTATTAGATTGAATCGTTTTGATCTATTTCACTTTACTTTGGAGTAATGCTAATTAAAAATGGCCAACTTTGGAGGTCTGAAATAAAACGCGGTGCACAAAATCTGCACACGGGAATGTTAGCCACCCTAGCATATACCTGTGCATCATTTGAAGCATTGACAGGTTCTCTTAAATTTACTCTTGAATATGCCTGCAATGTAGCAATAAATATTCTTGCTATGAAGCAATCAGTATTTAAAGTTGAATAGTCCGATGGTTTTGACTATCTCTCATTTGTTTGAGATAAATCTATTAAATTGATTGTTATTACCTACATTACTTTAGTTTGAAGTAAAAACATGTCAAATTAGTTTTGGCAAGCATGCCAAAACTCTAACACCATAGGCATCAGCAGTAACATGTTCTATTAAATTGACTCAGTGCGCCCTTCTAGTTGGCAATAAATACTTAATAAGTACATCAATATCTAAGTTAGGTATGTTCAGTTAAATCTATATAAATATTTTGGGATTGACAAGTTGATACTTCATCGGACTGTGCAGCTTTGAGCCATGCACCTGTATCTAAGTTGGATCAACCATATGCAGCTTTGAGTTAAACATGTTTATGGTGTCAGCGATATTTTCTTTATGGACTGGTTGCCATCAGCATAGATTTAAAATTGCATTGTCCGATGGTACTGAATTTATGCCTTATTTCGGGATAAAAATATCACATTGGTCGTTATAAATTACCAGGCTCTAGTTTGAAGTAACCTTAATCATTTTTATGTTTTTTTTCTTTTAAATATTTTATGTGAAAACATGTTAGATTAATGTTGGCAGGCACATCAAGATGTTCGGCACCACAGGCTTCATCAGTAAGTTTCTATTAATTGACTTAATACTTACTCCCTTCTAAGTGCACCAGTGTCTAAGTTGTTGGTTGTTGGGGTTAAACATCTGACAACAGCTAAGGTCATATCGGGATGGGCACTGACTTGTGACAGTGCCCACTCATGGCGACTTCATAGTGCTGCCTCACTGGGAGATCGGGCCACCATCACCTTGACCGGGGAAAGTCGCTACTTTAGCCACTGGGAGATCGGGCCACCATCACCTTGACCGGGGAAAGTCGCTACTTTAGCGTGCGGTCTACCGGGGCTTTCGCCCTAACCCTAAACAGGTAGTTAAATAGACAGGTCAAGACGGGTCAGGTCAGATGGGGGTCTTCTCTGATCCCTATTTAATTAACCGTTTAGGGTTAAGGGTAGGGGTTAAGTCCCGGTAGACCACACGGTAAAGTAGCACCAGTGAACACTCTACTAGTCTGTCCTGGTTGGCGACCATTGTAGTTGAATGTTTAGTCACACGCCCCTTCCCACAGACAGGAAGCAGCCACCTCACGCAGGCGCAGCAATGGGTCATCACGTAACGGCGTGACATGCGCAGTGACCGACTTCCGGCGCAGAAACAATTTGTTGTGAACGTGTGGATATTAGCAGCGCGTTCGGCATAGCTTTAAACTGAAGGGCCATCTCTTCCGGATCTGATTGGTCATGGGGGGAGGGGGTCCTCTGACACTGACACTTCTGCCTCACGTGACTCAGGCAGTCATGCCTCCGTAACGCTCATCTGACTGGTTTGTCATGTGCTGTGGTTTATATTTACATGATGATTATGTTTTTCTTACATTTTTTAACTGACAATTGTCAGCAATTTATCACAGATAGTACAAATACATTTAAAAGATAGTTCTTCTATACCACTTTGGGACTTTTCATTGATAATTTATGTTGTTTGTTTAGTATTTTTCTCAGGTCAAATATCGGGCAATTGAAAACCAACAGAGTAACTGAGATAATTAGCCTATTGGCCTATTCCTGATACATAAACTGTAATAACTTTGCTTCTGCTATGCCTATGAAGTCCTTCTATAGCAACTGTGCAAATAATAATCATTCTTGCGCTAATTCGCAGAGCAATGCAGCCCTGCGAATAGCCTCATCCATTTTTTTAAGAGACCAAATGTGGATATTTACAAATGTATGGGCAGTATATATGCAGGGCCAGTTGAAGGAACCCGCAACTTGGGCAGTCGCCTGGGGTGCTACACGCTAGGGGGCGCCCACGTCAGCATTACCTTTTTTTTTAAAGTATACTTACTTGTAAGGGCGTGCCACTCATGGCTTACACATGCTTTTCTGCTCAAGGGGGAACCTCCCCTTGAATGTATTGGGTGTCAGTCCTCGCTGACACTCAAACACATTTGAGTAAGTTGCGTTGATTTGTTGGCCCTGCGCCAACAATTCTACACTGCAGACAGTATGCATGGCCTTTTTACTAAGGTAGAGCAAGAAAACATTTTAGCCTTTTTGAGGGCAGCTGGACTGTACCACCTCATATAGTTTACTAAATAAATTCTATCAATTATTAATCAAACTTTTCTTTTTCTTTAGGAATTTGTTTCCCTTGACCACAAATATATGATTGTGAGCTTTCTAATTTAATGAGTGTCTATTGGCACATAATTGATTGTCTGCTTTTACATGTAAAAGCGATAGTTTGAACAAAAAACAAACATTTCTCGCCATGAATATGACCTATGCCGCCGACACGGTGTAAAGCAACCACCAATCAATCGATCAGTTATGTAAGGGCGTCAAAGTTCAGCTCCACAGCGCCATGTTCTAATGGCTGCCATGTCAGTGTTAATTTTTTTTAAATATTATACTTGCAGGGATGAAAGTGGTCTACAGCAAACAACGCGGAAATCAAGTGAATTTATTACACCGACGGCGAATTTCCGCAAAAACACGGATTTTCCCCCATAGGATTAGCACTGTCAGGGATTCGCGGAAAAATGCTGGAAGTCAAGTTTCAAATATCCTTGTTGTGCCTATATTATCGTCCATATCTAACTGATTCTTGCTAGGGTGTTCTATTCTACAAACATCTAAGGTCATATAAGATTAAGAACATGATTCGAATCCAATTGTCGTCATATAAGTCAGATTCCTTGGTATTTTGCTTCACATTAATCGGTAAATATAGAAAATGGCGGAAATCTTGCATCCCTGTAGGCTGTACTTGTAAGGGTGTCAGAGTTCAGCTTGCCCGGGGCGCCAGCAACCCTAGTTGTTGTTTGTTTACGTCCTAGCAACATCTAAGGTCATATCAGGATGGGTACCGACTTGTGACAGTCCGCACTCATGGCGACTTTATAGTGCTGCCCCACTGGAAGACCAGACTGCCAGCACCATGACCTGATATCCCACTCAGTCACATTATCCTGACACTGAGCCAACCAGTCCTTGTCCTATCCTAATAATGACGACAAGTATCAATTTTTAAGTCATTGGTTTGACTCGACCAGGGTTCGAACCCAGGACCCACCAACACGGGAGACGGACGCTCTAACTCATTCGGCCATCACGTCTGGTCCAGCAACCCTAGGGCCGGTTATGCAACCAAAAGTATCATTTGCTTCCGATTCGGCAAGGGAACGACACAGAGCAGATGGTGCAGGAACAAAGACTTTATTCAAATCAGCATGTAACACCTGGACCCAGTAAAAAAATTATAACCCGCAAAGAATAAATGGTAGTATTTTGCAGGGCCGCCGAAAAACGTTTGGATTAACTGATCGTTTGGTTTAACCGAGCTTGGTTTAATGGGGTTATACTGTATATACATAGAAAACAATAATCAAAGTGTCGACATACATTGTATATTAGACTCATAATGCACCCACGTTTTTGCCAAAGACAAGTCAAAGTCGAAGCCAAAGCTCAGTTAACCCAATGATCGGTTAATCCAAACAAATTTCCAGGGTCCCTTCAAGTTTGGTTTAACGGGGTTATACTGTATAAGGGAAGCCCAACCAACACCGGCCATCACCCGCCAGTGCCAAAGTGAAATGCTAAAAGCGTTTCTGGAATTGTCTGCTGACATTAGATGGCTGGCGACAAAACCTAAAGATTTGAATATTTTGTTATTGGAATTATATGTCCTAGATATTGTATAACTGACACTTACCAAAAGTCGCAGAAATCCGCGAAATCGCGGAGATCTTTCATCCCTGATATTAGATAATCATATTTCTCCACCAGCATCCTCTAACCCCACTAATGGCCGTCATCCTTAACATCTTATATCGCAATTCAGGTGGTCATGTGATACTGTAGGGTTGCGACAATTCGATTCTCAATCCGACCACTTCCTGTTAAAGTCAGAATTAATGAGAATGCCGAAAGCTTTGCTCCCCGAACTGATGTACATCACCAATCAGATTACCCATTACAGAAATATCCAAACCTCGGTCCTTTGATTAAAGCCAGCCGCAATGCCTTAGCCCACTTAACCTAATTCCCAATGGAACCAATGCCAGGCAGTCTGCAGTGACTAAGTTTCTCTGTGCATGAGCGTCATTAGAGTGTAAACACCAAATCCCCACGCGACTGAAGCTTCATCAACTTTCGTTGGAATGCATGACACCCACGAGCTGCCAGACATAGAGCGCAAACAACGGGAATTCATCCGAAATGTGCAGCAGGGCCCCCTCCAGCTGTTCCCGCAGTCCCCCGCCCACTGCCTCTACCTCCCCCTGCAACAACCCACCCGCCCCCGCCCCCGTCCCCTGCCCACCCAGAGGCCCTCCACCCACCGTGTCTACCCTCATCTTCCCACCCGGCTCCTGCCCCCGCAGCCCCCCACCCAACCTCCCCCACTCCCGGGCCAGCCCCCCACCCTCCCCATCCCCATTCAGCCCTTCCCCCTCCCCCCGCAGCCCCCCCACCAATCTGTCCCCCTCCCGCTGTAGCCCTCCATTCCCACCGTCCCCCTCCCCGCGCAGCCCCTTCCCATCACCCTCCCCCTGCCCACATAACCACCTGCCACCACCCTCCCCCCGCCCCCTCACCACCAGCTGCTCCAGCGTCCAGAACACGTGGTACATGGCCTCGTACGCGTGCGCGTCGAGCGGGCACTTCCGGTCGCGGACGCGCCGCAAGTGGCGTCCGTACTCGGCGACGTACTGCGTCAGCAGCGCCACGATGGGCGCGCGCAGGCGCGGGCCGCGACCCAGCTCCACAACGAGGCTGCACAGCTCGGCTTGGTGCCGCGCCTAAGGAGGGGAGGGGGGGTGTAGGGACAGGAGGGGGGTGGGAAGAGAAGAGAGAAGAGCGGCGTCAGTTAAAGTTGCATAGTCTGATGACATCAAATTTTCAAAACCAAAAAAACTTATCTAGATTTGATTCTACATATTCAACTTAGACACTGGTGCACTTATCAAGCATTTGTTGCTGCATAAAAGGGCATAATAAGTAAATTAATAGAATCCGTTACTACTGAAGTCTATGGTGTCAGAGTTTTGGTGTGCTTGCCAAAATTAATTTTGTATGCTTGCACTTCCAATGTCTCAAAAGATAGCCATTTAAAATAAAAGTTACATAACTCACAATGGATGCCACTCTGGTAAAAGTGGCCAAAGTTAGTAAAACCTATCAAAATTAATATGAAATGTGTACGGTAGGCATAACAAAACATGCTATGAACAACTCATACATGGAGAAGTGGAGTACGATAATGCGCGTTGGCAGTGCTGATTAACAGAAGAGTAGTGATCAGAACAACCCTCAAACTTAACCACTGTTTGGTATTACATAAAGATGAGATGCAGTTCCAATAACCATTGCATTAAATACTAACTGTATACAAATAACTGTATACAGACTTGGTAGGCCTTCTCACTCCAAGCATTGACCTACAACCCAAATTTCAGCTGAGTGTGCATGTCCCTTTTGAAAGCATCTGATTGATTCATTGATGATTGATTGATTGGGATTCGACATCCCAGGTCGACCAGACACGGTGGCTGAATTGGTAGAGCGTAAGCATGCAGGCTTCAGGTGTGGAAAGTTTGGGGTTTGAAACCCGGTCGAGTCAAACCAATGACGTACAAAATTGACACTTGTTGCTACCTAGCCTGTCGCTCGACATTACTAGGATAGGGCAAAGACTGGTTAGCTTAGTATCAGGATAATTTGACTGGGAAATTGGACCCTGATGCCAAAAGGTCTGATTTCCCAGTGGGGAAGCACTATGAAGTGACCATGAAAGCGCACTGTCACAGGTCGGTACCTGTCCTTATATGATCTTCGATGTTGCCAGAACATAAAACCCCAAAACAAATAAACTCAAAACCATCGGATTATGTCGCTTTAAACTCTCTTCCCACGCGGAGTTCAAACTTCCTACATATTCCACTCAGACAGAACTTGCTCCGACTCGCGTTCAACCCCTCTGGCGTACTCTCCCCTCGTGCCCTCGGGCACTCCACACTGTGATGCGCCCCCTCGCCCTCTCTCAGAAAAGCGCGCGAAGAGGCACAGACTGGAGCAGACGTCAATCACTCCATGGTGACGACACGGTTCTCATGTTTACGACATTAAACAGAACTTACGTCAATGAAAACACGCAGGTACAGGCATATATATACACACAGGCTAAGACACACATAGGAGTTGACACACACAGGAATTAACACACAGAGGAGTTGACACACAGAGGAGTTGGCACACACAGGAGTTGACACACACAAGCACACATAGACCAGAGATTCTAGCGGGTTTTGAAGGGGGTGTGGTGTGGGGGTGAGGGAAGGGGGGCATAAAGAACCATTGTGGGAGGGCTGGTTGGTTGTTAGAGTTTTAGGTCCTGGCAACATCTAAGGTCATATCAGGACGGGTTGTGGGAGGGTGAAGTCTGGCACTGCCTGGGTGCGTTCAGAGACCCGCCACTGTACAAAGCTTCCATGGAATCGCTACCTACTTTAAAGGTTCACTAACGCGACTAACACAGATTTGTTTATTTTCCAATTTGTCCCAATTGTAAGCTCTTTATCTTCATCATAAATGTCATTTGGCACAATGTGAGCTCTTATATTCTGTGTAAAAGCAATGGTGGAATAATAGTATGACAGAATAAAAGTCGAGCAATTAACGCTGTGAATATGACCATTACTGCCGATATGGCGTAAAGGAACAACCAATCAATCCATCAATCAATTAATCAAAACCCAATTATCATGATCGAATGTGACTCATGATAACATTTTCGCAACCAAAACACTTATCTATATTTGATTCCATATATCTAACTTAGATACTGGTGCACTTATTAAGCAACTGGACATTTCAAAGATAAATTGTTATGAATTTCTGAGCTATTTAAAAGTTCTGAAACCTACTATTAACATACCCTCCTCCCAACACTCACTCTTTTTCTTTTTAATATAAAAGAGCAAACACAAATCTCCCCCCCTCCACCCTCTAAACTCTCGCTAGACAATGTTCTATAGACCTATTTCAATGTTTACAAACATGGTGTATGCGCGCACCTTGGCTGCAGAACCAAGACACACTGCCATTGAGTTTGCCAAGATGTGCAGTGAAAAATGTAAATTTTATTCCAAATTAATAGAAATGCAGAACCCTAACCATATGAATTATGAATAATCTGTTTGCTAAACATGTTTTCTGTATGTGTGCCAAGCGGTTTGTGTCTAGCTGGTGTGATTTTAGAGATATTTCACTTTTTCTGTATGAAGATTGCTCATGGCCATTGACAATGCATTGCGTTTGCCAGTACGAGCAGTGCAAAACGACAATTTTATTCAAAATTAATAGAAATACAGAACCCTAACCTTATAAATTTAATATAATCTATTTGTTAAACATGTTTTCTGCATGTGTGCCAAGCAGTTTGTTTCTAGGTGGTGTAGTCTAAGAGATATTTCACTTTTTCTGTAGGAAGATTGCTCATAGCCATTGAGTTTGAAGTGTGACTATGTGTCGTCCTGCAGCCAAGCAGCGCGCGCACTGTCCTAAATACCTATGCTGACGTTATATGAAATAGGTCTATAGGAATGCTGACCCCAACCTCGGTGTGAGACCCAGCTCCGTGACCTTTGTACGAGGCATGGCAGGTTGACCTGGGCCGCGTTCAGGGTCCGTCTCGGAGGCGTCTCGGCGACGTCTCGGCGATGCTTTTTGGTCTATTTGCGTTCAGGGTGCGTCTCGGAGACGTCTCGGCGACGCCTCCCTTTTCAGGCAGGAGACAAAATAGCGCCTCGAAAATGGCCGCCGCGTTCAGTGCTTTCAGCCAATCACAGCCCAGCTTGTCCATTGCAAATGGCCGCCGCCTGTGGAGGCCGCCATTTTCGAGGCGGCCAACAGCTAAATCCGTTCAGACTAGCCTGACGTCACGGGCGCCTCCGAGGCGCCTCCGAGACGGAGCCTGAACGCGGCCCTGGCGCCGCGGTCCTCTCAACCAATCAGCGCCGGCCTACTGCCCGATCGGCGGCCGCCTAGTTCTGTCAGGCGCGCTCTTATTGGAGCATGCGCCGGTTCGAAGTGTGGGCTTAAGGGGTGGGTAGAGGGTGGGATTTCAAATGTGTCTAAGTGACCAGTCCTGATAGATTTTACTACTAGCACTAAGTAAATTTGAAATTGTGTGAGTCCACCCTTCCCTTTCCTGTGTGACGTCACAGAACTACTAATAATAGCCATGAAGTACTCAAGAGTAATATGAATAAGCAATGCTTAGGACCGACCCCCCAATATAACTACAGCAAAGTATTTTATGATTGCGCGTGTACTTTTTTACTCCACTCGAGGTGTTCGATTTGAAATTCTAGCAACTCGGGTGACCCGAGTCGCAGTCGTGATAATCGAATACGGCCATCATTTCCATGGAATAAACTATTAATATTGCATTTGTGCATCCATGTTTATGACAAATTGTTCTTTATTTCTTTTAATTCTGAATAAAATCAAAGTTTTGCACTACGCGTATCAGCAAATTCTATGGCAGCAGGCATTTGTTTTGATATATTATTAACCAATCGCTGACCCCAAATACAGTCAATTGGGCCTATGGACTTAATGCCTTGACAGCCTCGCTGCAGAGAATCACGGAGGAACACGTACACTGGTCCCAGTGACGTCATCGGACCATATATGGAAGATTTGTAGGGAGGGACCAGTGTAGTTGTTCCTCGATTCAATGTGCGCTACTCTGCAGCGGTGCACTGTCAAAGCATTAAGCCCAAATGCTATTATTAACCAATCGCTGTCGTCCACCCTGTCTGTGTGCTGTGTAGCAAAGCTCGACAAGCGATTTCTGTTTCCATTTGCTGGATTTTGATTATTCAACATGAGTATCCAAATGGTGGCGCCCATATAGGGCTATTTCCGTTTCCGTTTGCTGGATTTTGGTGATTTCATGTTCCACCTCTATGACTACAGGTATTGTTTATGCAGATATGCACACGTGTTACTGTTAGTCCTTGGCCTCCCCGTGGGTGGGTCGGTATAATGGTGTTGGGCAGACCGATCCTATCCTACTGGGTTCAATGATAAATAACCCTTCTGAATCATTAACACACATAGAGTATTCATGTAAAGGAATACATGGTAAAATCAGTGACCAGATCTTTTAATACCGAACCAATGAGGAGAAATTCATCTCACTAAACACAATTAAAGAACAACGTTATGCTCTCTCACAAAACCATACAAGGGAACCAAACAAACACCAGTTGGTGAATGAACCCTATACCTCCCATCATTCTCCCCCCCCCCCCCTCCTGCCCACTCCCCACATGTTTGCTAATGTCGTGGAGAGTTGCAAACAACGGGAAGTATGCCCATAGTGGGCCTCACATCCACACTTCTGTCATTCCAGCACAGGCGTCCTGACCATTAACCTATCTAGACTCCCTGATGCAATCACCCTACCTGCGTCTGCCTGTATATATCATAAGGTTCCTTTCCTGAGAGGGCAGCGCAGAGGACTACACTCATCCCCCTGTAAGTCTTTTAAATGGCTTAGGTCCATACATCATAGCTACACCCAACGAAACCAGTCCGGTGGTGGAAAACCTCTATATGCCCTTTTCCACCAAGAATGCTGCACATTGAGCTGCTACCCACAAGAGAAATTGTTTAACTACCCTCAGAGGATGGGATGGTGGTGGGAATCCTCTGTAAGACCTTTCCCACAGAGCTTGGTGCACAGTAAGCTGCTACCCACAACATTAGTTCTTCCCGCTGCCACCAGAGGGCGGATTTGCTGTGCTGCCTGAAGCTGACAGCAGGTAGCAGCATGTGCCGCCACTTCCACGTTCACCCGCACCCATTACCGGCCTCACTCCCACCACACACCCCCATCACACACACACCTCCACACACCACCACACACACACACATACTTCCACACATGCACATGTGACCACTTACACGTTCACTCGGCACCATTACCAGCCTCACTCCCACACACTCCACAACACACACGCGCATCACCACACACACCTCCACACACCTCCACACACGCACGTTGTCACCACGTACACGCTCACTAGGACCCATTACCATTACCGACCAGCTAAGCAGATTCCTGAGCACTGCACCTCACCCCACACTACACTCGCATCCGCCCCACCACACCCACACCCCACACACCTCCACATATTCACCATAACCACACCCCTCTTCACACCCATCCATCCACACCCACCACACCCACACATCCACCCCCCACACACCAACATCCACCACACACACATCCACCACACACACATCCACCACCACCCACACACACCCACACATCCACCACACACGCCCATACATCCACACACACACCACCACACGCACGTCACTTTACTCCACCAGCTTCCTCCCCCCCAACCTCACACCACCCTCCCCTGCACCCACCTTCCCTCCCCCACCCCAACCTCACACCACCCTACCCTACACCCACCTTCCCTCCCCCACCCCAACCTCACACCACCCTCCCCTGCACCCACCTTCCCTCCCCACCCCACCTCACACCACCCTACCCTGCCACCCACCCCCCCTCCAACCTCACACCACCCTACCCTACACCCACCTTCCCTCCCCCACCCCAACCTCACACCACCCTCCCCTGCACCCACCTTCCCTCCCCCACCCCAACCTCACACCACCCTACCCTGCACCCCCCCCCCCCTCCAACCTCACACCACCCTACCCTGCACCCACCTTCCCTCCCCCACCCCAACCTCACACCACCCTACCCTGCACCCACCTTCCCCCCCACCCCACCCTCACCCACCCACCCTCACCCACCTCCCCCACCCCAACCTCACACCACCCTCCCTGCACCCACCTTCCCTCCAACCTCACACAACCCTACCCTACACCCACCTTCCCTCCCCCCCCCCAACCTCACACAACCCTACCCTGCACCCACCTTCCCTCCCCCCCCCAACCTCACACCACCCTACCCTGCACCCACCCCCCTCCACCTCACCAACCCTACCCTACACCCACCTCCACCCACCCACCCCAACCTCACACCACCCTACCCTGCACCCACCCCCCCTCCAACCTCACACCACCCTACCCTGCACCCACCTTCCCTCCCCACCCCAACCTCACACCACCCTACCCTGCACCCACCTTCCCTCCCCCACCCAACCTCACACCACCCTACCCTGCACCCCCCCTCCACCTCCCACCCACCCCACACCTCCCTCCCACCCCAACCTCACACCACCCACCTCCCCCCCCCTCCAACCTCACACCACCCTACCCTGCACCCACCTTCCCTCCCCCACCCCAACCTCACACCACCCTACCCTGCACCCACCCCCTCCAACCTCACACACCCTACCCTACACCCACCTCCCTCCCCCCCCCACTCACACCACCCTACCCTGCACCCCCCCCTCACCTCCCCACCCACCCACCCCCCCCACCTCACACAACCCTACCCTGCACCCACCTTCCCTCCCCCACCCCAACCTCACACCACCCTACCCTGCACCCCCCCCTCCCCCAACCTCACACCACCCTACCCTGCACCCACCTTCCCTCCCCCCCAACCTCACACCACCCTACCCTGCACCCACCTTCCCCTCCAACCTCACACAACCCTACCCTACACCCACCTTCCCTCCCCCACCCCAACCTCACACCACCCTACCCTGCACCCACCCCCCTCCAACCTCACACAACCCTACCCTACACCCACCTTCCCCCCCACCCCAACCTCACACCACCCTACCCTGCACCCACCTTCCCTCCCCCCAACCTCACATCACCCTACCCTGCACCCACCTTCCCTCCCCCACCCCAACCTCACACCACCCTACCCTGCACCCACCTTCCCTCCCCCACCCCAACCTCACACCACCCTACCCTGCACCCACCTTCCCTCCCCCACCCCAACCTCACACCACCCTACCCTGCACCCACCTTCCCTCCCCCAACCTCACACCACCCTACCCTGCACCCACCTCCTCCCTCCAACCTCACACCACCCTACCCTACACCCACCTTCCCTTCCCCCAACCTCACACCACCCTACCCTGCACCCACCTTCCCTCCCACCAACCTCACACCACCCTACCCTGCACCCACCTTCCCTTCCCCCAACCTCACACCACCCTACCCTGCAAACCACCTTCCCTTCCCCCAACCTCACACCACCCTAGCCTGCAAACCACCTTCTCTTCCCCTCACAATGCCCTCCCTCCACACATCTTCCCTTATCCTCTCCACACAATCTCCCAGCCCTCCCTTCCCCTCACACCACCCTCCCTGCCACACACCCTCCCTCATCCACACCACAGCACCGTCTCATCACACCACCCTCCCTTCCCCTCACACCACCCTCCAATCACAACAGTCTCCCTACACCTCTTACCACCCTCCCCTTCCACCACAGCACCCTCCCTACCGCCACCCTCCCTTCCTCTCACACCACCCTCCCGCCCCCTCCCCTCCCCCTCCTCCCGCTCCAATCTGTTCCGTGGCCTTGCTTATTTAGCTCCTCTAGCCGACATAATCCACCTCCCCCGCCCCCTTCCCTCCCCATCCCCCGCCCTCTTCCTGAATGGCGTTTATTCAGGCGAGCAGGCGCCATTTTGTTACAAGGGATCTCGGGACGGGAAAAGGCAGTAGCTGGGAGGGGGGCGGCGGGGGATGGGGAGGGGGGAGGGGTGTAGCCAGAAGGGGAGGGGAAGCGGGAGACGGGGGAGGGGGTAGGGTAGAGCGAGTGAAGGAGGTGGATGGGGAGGGGGAGGGATAGCTGGGAGGCGGTAGGAGGAGGGGGGAGGGAGGAGAGACGAGAGGGAGAGTAGAGGGTGGATGAATGAGGTGGAGGGGGAGGGAGGGGAGGGGAGGGATAGTTGGGATGGGGAGGCGGGAGAAGGTGGGGGAGGGGTAGGGAGAGAGGGGGGCAGAGAGAGGGGAGAGGAGTGGATGAAGGAAGATGAGGTGGAGGGGGAGGGGTGTGGAGAGGGGTAGGAATAGCTGGGAGGGGGAGGCGGGAGGATGGGGATGGGGAGGGAGAGAAGGGGGGAGGGGTGGGTAGAGAGAGTGGAGAGGGTGGATGAAGGAGGTGCAGGGGGGAGGGGAGGGGAATGGGTAGGTGTAGCTGGGAGGGGGTTAGTGGGAGGAGGATGGGGAGGGAAGAGGAGGACCTGGGAGAAGATAGGGGAGGCAGAGAGGGGAGTAGGGGGTGAAGGGAAAAGAGAGGGCCAGAAAGGGAGGTGAAAGGGGCGGGGAAGGGACGGTGAGTTTAATGGGAGGGGAGGCAGAAGGGGAGGGGAGGGGGAGATTGAGGGGGGGAGAGCAGGCCTAGGGAGGTAGGGAGGGGTATGGCAACTTATTCTTCCGAAGTAAGCTATCCATACAAGAGAGTTCATTTTTTCACTAAGTTTCGGAAACTCTACAAGCCAGATAAGTAAAGGGTCATCCAAAATTTTCAACATTTTCACGGTTGTACAAAGGACCAAGTATGACTTTTAAAGTTTTAATCAAACGTTGATATTTTTCGACAAACATCTTTCAGTTTTTTGTACATTAGTTGATTAAGCAAGGGAATTTTCAATTGCAGACAATGGGTCTTCCTCATATCACTTATCCTTTGCCCTGAGCGAACCAGTGCTTGCCCTATCCTAGTAATGCAGAGCACCGATATAGGTACCAACAAGTACCAATTTTGTAAGTCATTGATTTGACTCGGCTATGATTCAAAACTCCTGACCTTCTACACAGGAAGTCTGCACTCTTACCAATTCAGCCACCGCGTCCGGTCGGCATTCCCAGCGATGAAACTATATTATGGGCTTCATACGGCACTAGTGCCATTCGAACCAGCAGAAAGCACCCATGTAACAACATAACACATGTGCAATAAATGTGATGGCATTCTTTATGGCTTAACGTGCTCAAAGAAGCACTCCCACCCCTAGATAAAGGATTCACCCTGTACTCGCAGTACACGGGTGAATACCACCCCTATATAAAAGCGGTAAAAAAGGCGGGGAAATGAAATGAGAGCCTAATTTCACAATCTAAGAAGCAACAATTATTCTTTCTATATGTCTTAATATTTCCCCACTACCTTTGAGTTGAAAAATATAATAAAACATAGTTTAATAGAATTTAAAGTTGAAATCGACAGTGTTCTATGGCCACCATCTTGTCATTTTGCATTCTCTCCCATTTCACCAACTCTGTGACGATATAAGTATCCATTTGATATTGGAGGGAGGCATTCTACTTCCTGTTCCATACTAAAGCTATTTTCGCCCGTATTTACACTACGTTGTCATTCACCAGTGTACCACAAGTACAGGATGAATTTTTATCTACCCCCCCCCCACCTCCGCCCCCCCCACCCCCACGTAGGCAGCCTTCCCTGTTTTTACACTCATCAATTGTCAGTCTCAACAAACATGGACTAAAAGCTCTGCAAGAAAGCTCTAAATCACTCACTAACTTTCCTGTCAAACAACCCTAAAAAGCAAGCTTGCGTAATCTGGACATAAAATATCAATTAACAAATTCGTGTCCAACTCAGACGAGCTCGTATTTTCTCGCTCACACACAATATACCCTTTCTGCAAAGCATGCACACTCAGCTGTAACTTTGGGATATGGGTCAATTCTGGACGGAAATACTTAATTTGTATAAAGTTTCTTATTTATTGTAATGATTATTGAACCCTCTGTCCATAAATAATAATTATCAACAAAAATATATCAAATTAAAAAAATGACCGTTGGTGTGTCCTGTAGCCTTGTATTTTTTAAATATCAGAAATATAAATATAGGTAAGAACTAGCGTATAGGTAACAACTAGAATTATCTAGATATAAATGCAGAAAATGTAAATGTTGTCAACAAGAACTTGCTTCGGGGGCTTGCACACAATGACTGCTGGACGTTACCAATTTCTGTACTTACTGGGAACCATCGTAAATAATGAAAACATGAATAAAGTAAGACGAATTGGTCATCAAAGTAACTCTTGTTCTAGATCAAAATCTAGCTGTTTTCTAGATGTAAATAATACATAAAAGATATCAAATGTGTTGAGATGAACATATTTCACAGTAATGCATTTATTAAGCTGGTATTAAACGGAAGACCCTGCCTTTCTAAAATGTGCCATTATATTTTGTATTTCTATTTGATTTTCCAGCAGTTTTGTGCTGGCCTCTGTGGTTTCAGGTACTATCCAATGCATTAGTTCTGAAGTTCCTGCCACTGCCGGTAGAGGGCGGACTGGTAGAGGAAAAGAAGCATTGCTTGTCCTCTCTACCCCTTATCTCTCTCCATATCTCTCACACACACAATTCTCTCTGGCATGAAGACAACTTTAGAGATCTAATCCTTGAGTCAGTCTAGGGTGGATATTTGTGCAAATGGCATTTCTGGAGTTGCAGAAGATAGAGAAATGTTATGTTGGTTAATCTTAGATAGCTGCCAGACATCTATACTTAAAAACATATTTCACGAAACTCATTTATTGGCTATCACAAACCTTGAAGATATGAAAATCGATTGCGCTTAGTCTCAGGAACGCCCAGAAAATATTGTGAATGCCACAGTTGTAGAGCTATCACACCAGGTCTCAATCCCAACAGTCCCAGTTATATTGAGCTTACAACTGCCAACAATATCCACTGAGTAATGCTCGTATCTCTCTTTCCCTCTGAGTTTGAGCATGAAATATGGCTAATTTTGTTAATATTTATAATCTCAGGTGGTACGCAGCTGCGTACCTATGTGTACTGAAGTTAGACCCCTGCTATACACAGTATAGCTTACTCTCTTCTATAATTTGTGTAAGATAAACCATGAATGTACGATGAGCAGAAGAGCATGACCTCAGGGCTGTCATAATTAAAGCTGCATAGTCTGATGAAAGCAGCACAATTTCAAAACCAAAACACTTACCCAGATTGGATCCTACATATATAACTTAGCTACTGGTGCACCCATTAATGGTGCTGTCACATTACGACGTTTCTCGCCAATGCGCGTCGATGTGTGTCATATTTGGGCGAAAAGACGGGAGACGTCTGGAAGTGTTACGCGCGCATTGGTATTCGTTGATGGACAGCGACGGTATGCGAGGCCCGTCAGGGTATCGCAAAGTTTTGTGCTTGCACAAAACTTTGGATGCGCGACAACGCGCAGGTGCCAGCATTATGGCGACGTCAGAAGCACGTCGACATCACTGGAATAACATTATGCGAACGATATGCACACGCCGCGCGTGCATGAGGCTCGTTCCCACACGTTGCGCCAACCTGTTGCTTTTTTTGTCTGTTGTTGTTTTACATCCTACCAACATCTAAGGTTATATCAGGACGGCGTGCCAAACCTTTTTGGTTTTTTTCGCACAACGTCTACCAATACGTTGCGCTGATGCCGAAAAGCTTGACGTTTCTCAACGATTAAAAGTGATTTTGTGCGTTGGCGGCAAGCCGGCGAGATACGACATAGTGTGACAGGGCTATAAGCATCCACAGAAGGGGATAGTAAGTCAATTTAACAGAACTTGTTACTGCTGAAGCCTGTGGTTTCAGAATTTTGACATGACAGATGCAGATATCATCAACGCTGTCGGTCGCCCAGACCCTGACACCGAGTACTAGCAGGCCCCACCTCGTCCCCATACCCAACTTGACACCACTACCAACTAACTACTAATTTTCACGAACAACTAACAGGTAACCCCACCCACTGCCTAACTAATTCCATCCTCACTTCACTTCCTCCTCTGGCCTTGGCCGGACTTACTGTGCATACCGGTGAATCTGGAAGGACTGAAGTTTGGATCCTGGTCGAGTCAAACCAATGACTTATAAAATAGGTACCTGTTGATTCTCGGTGCTTGGCATTATAAGGCCAGGACAGAGACTGGGTGCACAGTGTGAGGATAATGTGACTGTGTGGGACATCAGGTCATGGTGCCGGCGGTCTGATTTTCCAGTGGGGCAGCACTATGAAGTCGCCATGAGTGCATGCTGTCACAAGTCGGTGCATGTCCTGGTATTGCCTAGGGTCTTACTGGGGCGTAAAACTACACCCCAGCCTCCCTGGGCCCTCTCAGAGGACTGTGGTTGGGCTCTTAGGCTGCCTTTTCCTCACTCCCCCCAAAATTTCTCTGACCACTACCCATCGGAAGCCAACTCCCGACCACATGGGACTGCTTTCAGCAGTGCCCAATCAGTGCTGCAGACTTGCAGCCTTCAGTGCACCAATGCGACTGAAAACTCCCCAAAAACAAATATGCCAAAAGTAATTCAGAATATTTTCAACGCAAATATCTCTCAAAGTTAGCGATTTCAAATAAAAGTTACTTTCAAACTAAAGTAAAGTAGATGCTTTGGTACTTATTCAGGAGAATAAAACATATTTACCAAAAAATGTATTCATCTTAGAAAATCCCAGAAACTCAAAATCATCGGACTATCCAATTGTAAAAGAAAAGAGAAATGTTCAGAACAAGAAATTTATTTACAACAACAACAATAAGTGTAAGATTTCAAACCTGAGGGGTGCAACAAAATAGCCTCCTACCTGGTTGAGCCTGGTGTCCGTGAGGATGACATGGATGATGGTTTGCACCACGTGACCGAGCCTTTCAGACAGCTGCGACCAGATGGCACCAGCAGCACAAGTCTCAGCAAAACCAGCGAGAGCCCGTGAGGCGTGCAGCAGGACGGGGACGGGCAGAGCGGGGAGTGGGGAGCGCACCGCCGCTATCACCATGGAGGCGGCCTGGAGAAGGGGGGAGGCGGCTATTAGTGGTGATACTGATTGTAGTACTACTGTAGTCTGATTACTATAGAGGCGTGCAGCAGGATGGGGACGGGCAGAGCGGGGAGTGGGGAGCGCACCGCCGCTATCACCATGGAGGCGGCCTGGAGAAAGGGGGAGGCGGCTATTAGTGGTGATACTGATTGTAGTACTACTGTAGTCTGATTACTATAGAGGCGTGCAGCAGGATGGGGACGGGCAGAGCGGGGAGTGGGGAGCGCACCGCCGCTATCACCATGGAGGCGGCCTGGAGAAGGGGGAAGGTGGCTATTAGTGGTGATACTGATTGTAGTACTACTGTAGTCTGATTACTATAGAAGCGTGCAGCAGGACGGGGGCAGGCAGAGTGGGGAGCGCACCGCCGCCCTCACCATGGAGGCGGCCTGGTGGAGGAGGGAGGCGGCTATTAGTGATGTTACTAATTGTAGTACTACTGCAGTCTGATTACTATGTAGGGATGCAGCAGGATGGGGGCGGGCAGCGCACCGCCGCTATCACCATGGAGGCGGCCTGGAGAAGGGGGGAGGTGGCTATTATTGGTGTTACTGATTGTAGTACTACTGTAGTCTGATTACTATAGAGGCGTACAGCAGGACGGGGGCAGGCAGAGTGGGGAGCGCACCGCGGCCCTCACCATGGAGGCGGCCTGGTGGAGGAGGGAGGCGGCTATTAGTGATGTTACTAATTGTAGTACTACTGCAGTCTGATTACTATGTAGGCATGCAGCAGGATGGGGGCGGGCAGCGCACCTCCGCCATCACCATGGAGGCGGCCTGGAGAAGGGGGGGGCGGCGGCTATTATTGGGGTTACTGCTTCTAGTATTACTGTACTTTGATTACTATGGAGGCATGCAGCAGGACGGGGGCGCAGAGTGGGCAGCGCACCGCCGCCCTCACCATGGAGGCGGCCTGGTGGAGGAGGGAGGCGGCTATTAGTGGGGTTACTGATTGTAGTACTACTGCAGTCTGATTACTATGTAGGCATGCAGCAGGATGGGGGGGGGGGGGCAGTGCACCTCAGCTATCACCATGGAGGCGGCCTGGTGTAGGAGGGAGGCGGCTATTAGTGGGGTTACTGATTGTAGTATTACTGCAGTCTGATTACTATGTAGGCATGCAGCAGGAGGGGGGTGCGGGGGGGGGGGGCAGTGCACCTCCGCCATCACCATGGAGGCGGCCTGGTGGAGGAGGGAGGCGGCTATTAGTGGGGTTACTAATTGTAGTACTACTGCAGTCTGATTACTATGTAGGCATGCAGCAGGATGGGGGCGGGGGGGGGGCAGCGCACCTCAGCCATCAACCATGGAGGCGGCCTGGTGTAGGAGGGCGGCGGCTATTAGTGGGGTTACTGATTGTAGTATTACATTAGTTTGATTACTATGGAGGCATGCAGCAGGACGGGGGCGGACAGCATGGGGCACGGGGTGGGGCGCACACCGCCACCATCACCATGGAGGTGCCCTGGAGAAGGGGTGCTATTAGTGGGGTTACTGATTGTAGTATTATAGATGCCATTATCATTACTATTAGGCATGCAGCGATTGGGGAGGGTCTGCCACTGACATAATATGAAGGGAACTATTGTGGTTATTTTTGTACAACTACTGCATATCATTATATATCATATGCAGTAACTAAACAAGGATTGCTTTTAGGTAGGCGGCTTCAACTGTGTCACCTAATTGTAGTAATACACAAATTATAAGACGTATACAAGAATTATGCGAACTATAGGTAGGCGTTAAACATACATTATAGTCCATTTGAATATGTTACTAATGTTATTACGAAACGGTCTATGTGTTTCACTGGCACTACGCCACCATGTGGCGAGCCTGTCAAGCGGTGCTTGTGGGTTACTGTTTGTAGTACTACTGCAGTCTGATTACTATGTAGGCATGCAGCAGGATGGGGGGTGGGGTGGGCAGTGCACCTCGCCATCACCATGGAGGCGGCCTGGTGGAGGAGGGAGGCGGCTATTAGTGGAGTTACTGATTGTAGTACTACTGCAGTCTGATTACTATGTAGGCATGCAGCAGGATGGGGGGGGGGGGCAGCGCACCTCCGCCCTCACCATGGAGGCGGCCTGGTGGAGGAGGGAGGCGGCTATTAGTGGGGTTACTGATTGTAGTACTACTGCAGTCTGATTACTATGTAGGCATGCAGCAGGATGGGGGCGGGGGGGGCAGTGCACCTCGCCTCACCATGGAGGCGGCCTGGTGAGGAGGAGGCGGCTATTAGTGGTGTTACTAATTGTAGTACTACTGCAGTCTGATTACTATGTAGGCATGCGCAGGATGGGGGGGGGGGGAGTGCACCCAGCTTACCATGGGGCGGCCTGGTGTAGGAGGAGGCGCTATGTGGGTTATATTGCAGTACTCTGCAGGTGATTGACACGTAGCCTGCAGAGGTTGTGACGGGCAGCTGCCCTTGCTGTCACCATGGTGGCGGCTGACAGAACGCGGAGGCTAAGGGAGCAACCCTGAACAGAAAGCTATGTCACTGTGGCAGCATTAGGGCGGGTTGACTGTGCAGGGAACTCGCCAAGATCTCCCGACCATGCGAGGCGGCAGGGACGAAGAGTTGGGCGGCTGTCTTGACATGTTCTTGGGGTGTGAACCTCTATTGCTCCCGTAGTAGAGTGTTGTGGTAACTATGCAGAAGCCAGCAGCACGTCAACGCTTGGCAGGCAGCTTTCATGGAATGGTCGGGACACACTCTCACCATCACAGCAGAGAGCTACATGGAGAGCGGTGCAGTAAGTGGGATGAAAGCAGTCTTTGTCGCATCGCGACCGACAGCATGACTATTAGTGGTAGTATTACTACTACCATAGTACCAATACCACTAATATTACTATCATTGTCCAGGTCATACTTTTTCCTATGTTTACAATTATTATTGCAATTACTATTGATGCTAATATTATTACTAATATTATTGTCATGGGGGTGATGAAAATGGGAAATAGTGTGCCTAGAGCTGGACTCGAACCCACATCTCTTTGCATTCCGAGCCAGTGTTCTAACCATTACACCACCTAGGCTCCCTGATATCAACACACTACCCACACCTACCTCTCTGTGGTTACTTGCCTGAGAGGTCAGTGCAGACTACTACACTCATCCCCCTGGAATTGTAAGTCTTATAATGCTTACAATTACATACATACAGGCAATGCACTTACGCATACATACGCAGGGTAGGTTCAACAACAATACAGCGCGTAGCTTGTATAGGATCATGGTCACAGCAACCAGTGTCATGGGGGTGATGAAAATGAGAAATATTGCGCCTAGAGCGGGACTCGAACCCACATCTCTTTGCATTCCGGGCCAGTGTGCTAACCATTACACCACCTAGACTCCCTGATATCAACACACTACCCATGCCTACCTATTTATGTGGTTACTTGCCTGAGAGGTCAGTGCAGACTACTACATTATCATTACCACAATTCTTACAACTAAATTGACTGGCACTATTGTGATTGTTCCCCTATAAATAATGTTAGTAACATAATTAGTAATCATATTATCCCTCCTATTTGTAATATATACCAATTGCTACTACCCTTCTAGTACTATTATAATGTTAATTATTACTGTCATTATTACCAGTATCCATAGCGATGCCAGCAAATGTCACATACATGTATATGAGGATCAGGTGCCTGAGGAGTCCATTCTTTATTGCTAATAAACTGACATTTCTTCCATTCCGCTGCTGCCTGCATGGACATGGCCAAAAGGAGGTCACGTTTATGTAACGGCACCCAGAAGCAAACTTCCCTTTCACTCCTCATAACATGTGCATAAACCAACTTTACACAATATATAACTTGTCGCTCCAACTTGGAGGAGAGGAGGGTGTGCAGTGGTGTGTAATGGACATCCAGGTGGCGCCACCTGGATAAATTCAGGTATTAAAAACATGTCAGGCATGTGTTGGTTATTTATATTCAGATAATGCATAAACCATTTCCACCTAGGCTGTCTGAGGAAAATTATGAATACCAGGTGACAGAATAAGATCCCAGACATTGAAGTCTTAAGCCCTGGTCACATACACGTTAGTGAACGTAGTTGAACGTAGGATAGATTCATGTGGGTCAAACGTGGTGTAAGTACATTAAACTACGGTGAGAAACGTTAAGGTACAGCAGGTTTTGGTACGCATAAATACATTACGGCACGTACGTTCAACTACGTTCAACGTATGTTAGCCTCCACTACGATCAACTACGTTCAACTACTAGCCTCTAACATAGCACTTTTTTTAACATGTCCAAAGATTAAATCGGAGCTCAGGGCGCACCCATGTTATTACCAAGTTAACATGATGGAGAAGTACGGATACCAGTACGTTCAACTACATCCAACTACGTTAGCCTCCACTACATTCAAGTACGTCCAATAACGTGTATGTGACCGGGCCATTGAGAGGGCAAAAATGGTCAGCATGGTCTTGAGAGCGCAATACCTGTATTGACAACCGGTTTATCCTGCTGCTGAGAGTTGGTCTTTTAACCTAATGAGGGCAATGTTCACTCAACTCAGGAACCAATACCACCTGCACTTCTATACCACCGGCATGTCTATCTTACAAAAATATTATACTTATCAAAGCTGTATAATCCGATGAAAGCACAACATTTTAGAAATCCAAAGATTTGATCCTGTATTTCCAACTTAGATACTGGTATGCTCATCAAACGTCTTTTGCAGTTTGGTGCTCCATTGTTCTGCTGATATGCATATAAGCATTTAATCAAAGCCTATGATATCCTGATTTTCTGTGTGCACACCAAAATTAATTTGGGATGATTATATTGCAGATAACTCTAAAGTTAACCCTTTAAAGTAAAGCTAAGTTACTTCAAAATAAAGCAAAATTGATTACAATGAATACCCTAATATAATTACCTAAAAAGACATAGGCGAAACTCAAAAGCATCGGATTATGCACCTTTAACAACAGTTGAGTTAAAAATAGCCTACAAGATCATGGAAATATAATATCAGATATTAAAGCGGCATAGTCTGATAAAACCGTCAAGTTTTCGAACCAAAAGCACTCATGAATCTAGATTTAATTGTACATATCCCCAAAACATGTTTAGATACTGGTGCATGTATTAAGCATTTTATGATGCATAGAACTTCATTAGAAGGAAATTTCACTTCAATATAATAGACCCTGTTACTGCTAAGAGTGGCTAAAGCCAATCCTCGATGTCAGACATCGGGCACTTTTGGGGTTCACAACGCGCGAAGGGTAAAACAAATGCCACTGTCATAGAGACAACATTAAAACTACCCTAACTATCACAGTAATTTGTGCTTTTTGGTGCTTTGAAAGCAAATTTCTCTTGTTTCTATCAAATAGTTCAGATCTTTCTCTACAATTTCACATTCAGCTTTTTCTTTCTCAGGCAATTGGAAGTTCTTGAATTTATTTTGCGAAAATAGTTTTTGAGGCCATGATCTGATACGGCTAACACTGGCTCTGACACTCAGAATATCCCAACTTTCACTATTATCTCTGTTTTTAATACTTTCAAAGAAAATTGCTCTTAGGTTAAATTAAATACTTCAGATCTTCCTCTTCAATTGCGCATTAAGATATTTTTAATCGATCCGATGAAAGTTTTAAAATTTATTTGGCAAAAATAAATGTTCCGCATAGACATAGCATTGCTGCAGCACACATCACTGCGGTGTTTTACCCTTCGCGGGCTAGTTTCCGGGGTTGTGACGTCACACCGACATCGAGAATGGTGTCAGAATTTGTATGTGCATGCCAAAATTAACTTAGTATGACTTCATTTCAAATATCTCTAAAGTTTGCGATTTCAAATCAGTTATTTCAAACTGAAAAAAGGTAGATTATAAAGATCAACTTAACATATTTATCTGGGGGGAAAAGAACTCTAAACCATCAGACTACGCAACTTTAAATATGCATACATTGATAATGAGTGTGTAACTATGGAAACACATAAAATAGACCACTGCATGTTACCATGGCAACGCATTCTAGAACACTATGATGGGGAGACAAGTAGCGGCACTAATGACTAATGTGTTGATGAATCGAACGGTGGCGTTGTAAATGAGCAAAATAAAACCACACAGAAGAACAATATTCCATTATGATGTCCAAAATCTAAAGCCTATCAGCACCACGAAGCAATTTGAGAATGTGTTAACACAACTAGAGGCTTGTTTGCGGCTTTTCACGGCGTGTAATTAGTGAAGTGGTTTCACTTGTTTATGGCTGCCAAACCAACGGCCTTTGGTTCCGACATCGCCTTAACATCATCAGTCATGCCCTCATTAACCCCCCCCCCCGCACCCCCACCCCCACTCCCTGGCGACGTCTTCATAACCCACAGGCACCGGTAAAGATGGCCAAATAGTAAGAGCGCTAGCTGGCCTCCTCATGTGGGAGGTCGTCTTGAAAAAATATACGGATTTTCGGTTAAGAATTATATATTGGCAGAGAGCATTATTATTCTTGGACGACGGAGTGGGAACAAGGTTATGTAAACTAAAAGCAATAGAATCCCACTCCCATTGTACATGATAATGAGTGATGTGAAATATATGTTATATATGATGCTTAGGGTTAATGAAGAAATGTGTTATGTAAGAAACAGTTAAGGTGGATGAAATGTCTCTCTATGTATTCATAAAGAATGCAATTGGAGAAAAAAGGACATTTTGAATATATATATGTATCTGTAACTGTTGCAGCCACCTGTCCTCCCATGACCACTGGGCTGACCCACCAGCCTAATCTGCATATGCATAGAGTGCACCACCTGCTGCTGGGTTGAGTGACAGCGACCCCTACTGGGGGGTGTCACCCACCCAGGCTGTGGGGGTGTCTGATTGGCTGGCTGGGGGAGGTCCAGTCACCTGACCCCCTTGGCCTATCCTGACCACACAAGTCTCATTCTAATTAATTATTCAAGATTCTGCTTCATACAGACTGAAGAGAAATCACTCTACTCCTGGCTCTTGAGTGAGACACACCTACTCGAGAGCAGGACCCCAGACACTCTGTCTGATGCTATCCAAATTCACATATTCCAAATTGAGTTGAGTGCAACACCCAAGGGACCCCAGTTCCAAGGGCTGTAGGCACTGCTTCCTATATAGAAGTAAGGTAATGAGACATAGTGTGGACAACAGGTAAGGAGTGAATGTGATAGGTCACATGTAGGTGGACAGGGGTTGATGCCAATAAAGCACAACTTATTCACTGTTCATCTGTGTGACTTGTTTTCCTTTCTCTTTTAAGTACTGGTTCCAGAGTTGGTTATATTGATTTAGGATGATTGCATCACAGGTGAAATGAAGGGGAAGTGTTTTGTAGTATTATCTGGTGTTCACGATGGCCAAACCCAGTGATATTATAGTCTGTTCAAACCCAAGTCGAGTCAGACCAATGACTTACACAAATTTATACTTGTCGCTACCTAGCCTGGCGTTTGGCATAACTACGATAGGACAAGGAGCAGTGGAATCAGGAAGACCAATTGTCTGCGATTGAAATTTTTCTAAGCTTAATCAATTGTTTGCTCAGTATCGGGGTAATGTTACTGAGTGGGTTATCAGGTCATGGTGCCAGAAGCCCAGTCTCTCAATGGGGCATCACTATAAAGCACTGTCAAAAATCTGTACCTATCCTGATTTGAACTCTTTTATTTTATTTATTGGTAAATGCTGGACCAGTGTGCTAACCACTACACCACCTAGGCTCCATGATGTCATCGCCCTATCCATGCCTACCTGTCTATGTGGCTCCTTTCCTGAGAGGTCAGTGCAGACCACTACACTAGATAGCACCGCTAGATAGACTTCCTGAGTTGCTGCTCCAATATACCTATTTTATTATGTCAGAAAGGGATGGGAGAGATCGAAGTACATTGGCTTATGTTACAAGCTGTATTTAAAAGGCTTAACATTAACAATAATCTAAAGTTGCATAAATTTGATGGTTTTGAGTTTCAGACGTAAGTTTGAGTTACACTTCTTAGGTAGATCGTTTTTATCTCCTTTATTGTAGTTTGAATTAATGATTAACGAGTGCAGTAACCTGTATGGTAAAATACCAGGCATGTGATTGGGTGCAGGAAAGAAAACCTGAAAATTTGTTGAGGTTATCGTGGAGACACACAGCATCCCACTGAGTCACGAGAGGGATGCAAATAGTGTATTTCAGAGGTGTTTCAGCGGACGGAAAAAACCCGGAATTAAACAAAAAAAAACTGAATTTCCTATATTTGATCAACATGGCTGGTCAACATGGCTATACTTCATAGCCATGTAAGGCGCCTGCCCACTTCCTGCAGAGAAGCTCCTGAGATCAATCCCCGGCCGAGACAATCAAAGGACATCAAATTAGAACCTGCTGCTACCGCTACGGTGTGTGTAGTTTAGCATTACCTGGTGCAGCGAGTTTGCACTCACCTCCCCAGGTGAAATTCTACATAGAGATGTAGGTGGGAGTATATTGATTGATCAGGGTGCCTGGGTGGACTTATGGTTGAGGTGATCACCCTGGAATGGCAGAATTTTGAGTTCGAGTCCTGCTCTAGGCAGAACGCTCCTGTTTGTTGCAACACTGGTGCGGTGAGTAGGATTCTATATACACCCACAGACCCAGAAATCCACCCATCCACACCCAAATACCCACCAACCCACACCCACACAAACACCCGCCCACCCCGATCCCCACCGACACTCACCCCTCACCTTAAACACGGTGTCCCGGATGTCCGCCTCCCAGTGGTTCAGGTCAACGCCGCTTGGTGTCGCATCGAGCGTGCGCAAGCGGAGGAAGGTGTGGAGGAAGGTGGCGTGGCGGCTGAGGACAACTCCAGGGGGTGGGGCGGGCTCCTCCAGTGGCTGGCAGCCCGAGGTGCCGGGGAGCAGCGGGGACTCGCACTCCTCCTGGGTGAAGGGCAGCTGGGCTGTGAGGAAACACCGCAGTGTGAGTGGGCTGAGTGTCGCAGACAGAGCGGCTGAATGAGGTAGGCATCCGCCTCCCATTTTGGTAGATTGTGGGATTCAAAACCCCAGTTTTGAACCCTGGCCGAGTCAAACCAATGACATAGAAATGTATACTTGCCGCTACTAAGCCTGGTGCTTGGCATTACTAGAATAGGGCAAGGAGTAGTGGAATGAGGAAGACCGATTGTCCGCGATTCAACTTTCCCCTGCTTAATCAACTAATGTACCAAACAAAAAAGCCTGGCAGGCAGGACAAACTGGGTCGGTTATCAATACAGGTATTCCCGAGTTACACTGGTCACTCATGTAGGACTGAAGTTGTGAACCAGCAGGCTGGGTAACAGCTTCAGCTTACATGACAGAAGGTGGTGGAGGTGGTGAATATACATACACAAAGTGGTATTTTATCTGATGCCAAATATTTGCTAGGATACTTTCACTAACCTCATGCTCCATGAGGAGAAAATGCATGACGAGACCCCTATCAAGGTTCATCATCAAGTGGCATGTGGTTCAACATGAGTTTAAAAGCATAGGACCTATAGTGAAGGGTTCATGTAGGAGAGGAACCAACCCCAACTTCCGGCATGTAAGTTGTAGCTGTGACTGGCGTGTTGAGCCTCAGCCTCAGTCCTCACTGAGGGACATGACTTGGTCTTTAATGGTGCAGTCACACTACGACGTAATGGCCAATGTGACTCCGACGTGGATGACTTTTCGTCATTATGTCGGGTCACGTTAAAGTCACGTTACAGTCACGTTAAGTTCTCATCACATCACATTCACTCTCGTCGACTCTCGTTGACTCTCGTCGGAGGACGTCGAGGTTTTGGACATGTTGAAAAAACTTTGACGTAGCTCGACGAGTTGATAAGATGTTTGTGTCACGTTACGGTCACGTTAGGCTCTCGTTACGACCACGTCATCTATGTCAGGTCAACGTCGCCTCACGTCCATGCTGTCGTCATCGATGTCGTTGACGATCGTCTAGCGTGGCCGTAACGTCATTGACGTCTTGCGAACGTTTTTGAACGTGGTTGGAATGGGATCTGAACGTCATCTGAACATTTTTTAACATGATCAGAACGTCGTCTGAACATTTTTGAACGTGGTCGGAATGTCATATGAACGTCGTATGAACGTAGTCTGAACATCGTCTGAACCATGTTCCGGTGTCGTTTCGACGACGTCGGAGTCTCGTCGAAGCCCCGTTACAGTCACGTCGAAGTCCCGTAACGGCCTCGTCGAAGCCCCGTTCCGGCGTCGTTCCGACGACATCCAAGTCTCGTCGGAGCCTCGTCGAAGCCCCGTCGCGATCACGTCGACCACGTTAGCGCCACATTCGCCAAATTAATTTATTCTACGTCCTCTCTCGTTCCGACGACGTTATACCGTCGTTACACCCACGTCGACCACGCCGCGGTGTCGTCCAACTTGGCCCCGTATTTGGATATCACGTCAGGTTTTTCTAAAGTCGCCCACGTTGGACTCACATTGGCCATTACGTCATAGTGTGACTGCACCATAACACTCCTTGCAATATACATGGAAACTTACACTAGAACTACTTGGGTATTCATCTTCATATTAGTTCCACGTGTTTATGAATAGTTACTGAACACAAGTAGCTATGTCATGGGAAATAATATGTTGCCTAATAGCTATAAATTAGGGCTGTATAGGAGTTCAGTCAAAATAGCCAATAGCTAGAGGTGAGGATCGATAGGTCAGTTGTAATAGACATGCCCCGGTCACATACACGTTAGTGGACGTAGTTGAACGTAGGTGAACGTAGTGGAGGCTAATGTGCGTCAAACATGGTGTAAGTATGTTAAACTAAGTTGAAATACGCTAAGGTACGGCATGTTTAGGTACGGATAGATATGTTACGGTACGGATAAATACGTTACGGTACGGATCCCGGTACGTTAGCCTCCATTACGTTCACCTATGTCCACTAACGGCTATGTGACCAGGGGCCATATGCATGGAGCGGTGTTAGCATCGTGTGGTGTAAACCATCTAACTACCGCGTAGCTATCACCGGCGTCGCAAAGTATTTCACTCCATATGCATGGGCGCCTAAACGGTTTGTGTTAGCTAAACGAGAAATTATTCATAGATTTGGGAAATCCCTCTGAGCCTGTTCCGATTTGTTTTGCTTACATTCATCGATTCGACAATATTAATATCGCCGCCAATTTAGCGGCGGCGTTAATATCGCTTTGATTTTAGGGTTAATTTGATTAAATTTCACTTATTGCGTATGTAATTCTGTTAAATATGATAGCATTTAATAGATTTGGGCCTAATATATTGCCGCCGATGCGGCGGTTGCCTTCTCCACACACGGGGAACCAGCAAGCCTCCTTACTGGTGAGCCTGTTGCTGGCGAGCACCGCTATTTCCCAATATCGCAGCCGATTCGGCGGCGGCGAAGATTTGTTTTGCTTACATTCGTCGATTCGACAATATTAATATTGCCGCCGATTTAGCGATGGTGTTAATATCGCTTCGATTTTAGGGTTAATTTGATGAAATTTCACTTATTGTGTATGTAATTCTGTTAAATATGATAGCATTGAATAGATTTGGCCCTAATCGGTACCTAACACCACCTGTAAACCTGCTATGGGCTGGTGTTAGAATCTCCAACCTTAAACTCATGGTGTTTGCCTAACACTGCTCCATGCATAGCGACTTTTCGCCGCTAAACCAGAAATCCCGTCCTAAACCAGTTTTGGCTCGCTAACACTGCTCCATGCATATGGTCCCAGGGCTTCGTCCAAGTACACTTGAGTACGCTAGAGTATGTTAGCATCACAAATGCAAATTCAGCCTCTAACGTAGTGCTCTTTTAAACATGTCCAAAAATTAAATCGGACATCATGGCTCACCCACGTTATTACCACGTTAACATCACAGACAAGTATGGATGCTGGTACGTTCAACTACGTTCAACTATGTTAGCCTCCACTGCGTTAAAGTACGTCCACTAAAGTGTATGTGACCAGGGCATTATATTGACCAGGCACGGCATTATCACCAGACTCATAACCACAAAAAGAAATCAATGCAACTTAGTAAAATGTGTTTGAGTGTCAGTCCCCGCTGAAACTCAAACACATTTGACTAAGTTGTGTTGATTTTTTGGCCCTGCGCCAACAATTCTACACTGCAGACAGTATGCATGACCTTTTTACTAAAGTAAAACAAGAAAACATGTTAGCCTTTTTGAGGGCAGCTGGACTGTACCACCTCATATAGTTTACTAAATAAATTCTATCAATTATTAATCAAACTTTTCTTTTTCTATGGGAATTTGTTTCCCTTGACCACAAATATATGATTGTGAGCTTTCTAGTAAGGTAATATTGATTAATCATGTGCCTCAGTAGGATCCAACTAGAATCATTTCCAGGCTCATTCCGTTGTAGATGGGTTTTTTGGTCTAGTTGGCCACTACTGGTTGAGTTTACAGTGTATGTATGTTTGTTTGTTTGTTTGTTTGGGGGGGGGGGAGCGGGGGGACAATAATAATAATAATAATAATAGCGTAAGTTTACTTCAGACTAGGTCAGCCAGACATCAGTTTTATCTAACTGCGGGCATTGGAGTGGATATCACCATAGACACAGTGTTATCAATACCATTAGGACATAAAGAACACAAAAGGCACACCGCGTGGCGCCACCTACCGTCCTGCCCCTGCGAGTCGCCGCTAGTCCTCTGGCTCACCAGCAGTTGTGTCTGCAGCAGATGTTGCCGGAGGCCGAGCACTTCCTGTTGCAGCCGCGAGTTGCTCTCCTTCCACCGGAAGTGTTCGGTGCGCAGGCGCGCGCACAAGCGCCGCGCGTGTTGTCCCGGGGTGACGCCAGGGGGCGTGGCGCGGATAACTGCCATGGCGACGGCGACCCGTGCTATGCGCACGTAGGACTGCGCAACCCACGCTGTCCGTCGGAGGTGAATAAAGTAGGTCATTTAAAGGTCATCTCTCACGCATCTGATTGGTTGGCGGGAAGTTGCATTTAAAGACAACTTGTGGGTACTGTTGTTTTGTTTGGGGGGGGGGGGGGTAATTTTTCAAATGTGAATATTTAACAGTGTATGACTATGAGAGGTATATCTGCACCAAAGCATATCGTTTGACCCCAATATATTTGTAGTAAGAAGAAAGTGAAAATAATGCGATTATAGCGGTACCACACTTTGCATAAATATCTGCAACAAGTTCTGGTCGCCTGGTCTCCTGGCCTTTTTCACAGATCTGATTTATGGCGATATCACAAAGTTGTTTTCATTAAATAAAACCACAATGTATCGTTAAAGACACAAAACGTCATATAGCATGGTGTACTGGCTTAGTTTTTAAACATTGGAATACATTTCAAGACATGGAGGAAAGGGAGAGGGAGCAGGAAGAGGGAGAGGAAGGGGGGGGAGGGAGAAGGGAGAAGGGAGAAGGGAGAGAGGAGTCAGAGGGAGGAGAGAATGGAGGGTATGGGAGAGGAGAAGTAGGGAGGTAGTGTGTATATGTGGAGGTATAGTGCATAGGTGGATGGATATGGAGGGAGAGGAAGGAGGGAGGAGAGCAGGGAGAGGGAGAGTGGGAAGGGGAGGAAAGGGGGTAAGAAAAGGGAGGAGAAGGAGGAGGAAGAAGCAGGGAGAGGGAGGGGAGAGTTGGAGGGGAGGGAAGGGACTCAGAAGGGGTAGAGGAAGTGGAAGGGAAGTCATTTGGAGCTGTGGAATGTGTACCAATCGCAGCTCCGCCTCACCACTCAACCAATACTCACCCCGGAGTCCAACAGGCATCAAAGCCTATATCGGGCAATAACCGCTCCACTCCACTCAGTCATTCTTACCGGGAATACTCGGTGGTTTTAGGCGATATGATGACTGCCTGCGTCAACATTAATATGGAGGCTTGCTGCGCCCCTCCCAACCCACACACAGATACACCCCCCCTCCCCCCTCCTCCTCATATCGTGGTCATCATGCGCGGGAAGGCAGCAATTTGGGTGGGAAAGTGGCTGCGGCGATGAACGATACCAACAGATTGTCCTCACGGGGTGGGGTGAGGGGGGGGGGGGGGGGTGAGAGGAGGGAGGGTAGAGGGGCGGAGAGGAGTCCTACACACCAGCCACAATCACCCGCTGGAGACTTTTTTTTTTTTCCTTCTTTTTTTTTGTTAGTTGTAAATATTGTATTCATCAGAACATTTAATTCATCAGCGACCGAAGCACTGGTCTTCAGGCTATACGAGATGAGTTATTTGCAAAAATCCTTTTGATGCTGACAATAAATCAATTAATTATATGATGGTGTATGAGAGGTGGGGGAGTGTATGCTTTCTGCTTTATTTTTATGTATACTAGTGTTTAATTGTTGGTTTTCACATACTCTAAACGGGTGCTGATGTAGCGCAGGTACACAGCATGGTAGTTTAGTTCACAGAGGCGCGTGGTTAGTTATGACCTTTTTTTCTTGAAGATTTATACTGCCTATCAGGGATAAGTCTGAATAGACTTGTTTCCACCATTAGACAGTTTGTCGATAGAAAACCCGAGCCGACACTTTTGCCGACCCAAGTGATTTTTAAGCTCCCACACCACATAGACATGGTATGGGAGCAACTGGCCTTTGATGTCACTGTAAGTTATACACAGCGGTGGAAATCCAAATTGGCAGAGGTGGAGGGAATGGGGAATCGAACCACCGACCTTTGGATTAGGAGTCTGACCTAGAAAAAAGCCATACACTCTAACCACTCCGCCACCACAGAGAACACCACTTACGTTCCTGGACGGAAGGGTGGAAGCAAGTGTTGGCGAGTAAGCTTAACAAATAAAGATTCTGTTTCCTAGTGCAGGCAAGCAAAAAGGTAATATATAATATATATATATAGGTCCGTACCTATATACTGAGCCTATATATATATTTTTTTACTTATATAGATAGATAGTGATAAGACTGTTATCGCTTGTAATAACCTCTGTAGTGTCCTGCTCCTTGCCCCCCCCCCCCTTTGGAGTGGGGGATACCAGCATATTTCACTCTACCCCCCCCCCCCCAGCCCCCACCTGTGACAGCCGCTTGTTCATCTCATCTTCCCACTCGCTCGGATGCTGTTTGATATCATTCGTGTTACCATAATCCTGCCAATCATACTGGTTACACGTAATATAAGTATTATATATATATGAGCCTGTCTCAAAAGGTGCTAGCTCTTCGTTTTTGTGTCCATAGTAACGATTGACACAAAACAGCACAGAAACGGTTACACTGAAAACACAAGGACATTTGCTTCAAATCAATATGTATTCTATTGGGATTATGAAAGACCAGGTAAAAAACAAATCAGTTTATCCTGAGCAAATGCATAAGTAGATAGGGTGATGATCGTTACTATGGACAAAGTTTTGTCCCATATTGCTTAGCACCTTTTGAGACAGTCTCATACATATATACTTCAATGAATCCCTTGACCGTGATGTAATTTGACGCACACAAAAGGTACAACCCATATAATTTGTCAGACAATTTTCATTGAAGCAAGAAACTCTCTATAGTATCACCAGATACCTGTGGTGGTCGGAAAGGGTTTATTTCTACAGATTAAATGTCATTTAAAGTTAACGGATCAGGAATCAAATCATAATAAGAAAGCACTGCTTCCTTTTTCTTTCTTTTCTATCATAAAAAATAACACACCAAAGTTAATATTATATATTTTTTTACTTCAGATTTTTCCAAAGTTAACCCATTAAAACAACCTATATCAAGCTAAAGTAAAATAGATCGGATTATGCAACCTAAAGTACAAAATTGGTGTGAATCTCAGGGTTCGATCACAAAACCTTCTGCAAGGGAAGCGGACGCTGTATCGAATCGGCCATCCTATCCTGTGAATCATTGGAGACATTCGACTGGGCCTCTCTATGCGAATATCAAAATATTTCCTTACAAATTCCTATTCGACTGGGACCGGAAGTGGGTTTCTCTACGTATGATTCGGATGGGTGTTATGGCTCCATCCGCAAATCTTGCGGATAAAAAGGTCCAAGTTGAATGCCTCCTTTATGGTGCAGTCACACTACGACGCTTCTCGCCGGCGACACGGCGACGTGTGATGTTTTTGGGCGATAATAAGTGAAACGTCGGGACGCGCTGGGGGCGCGTTATGGGGGCGTCGGTACATTTCGGTACACTATCTTTGACGTTGATGGTCGGCGGACAATGTCGGCGCGCGTTGCCGGTCGCCCAAGGTTTTAAGCGTGTCAAAAAAAAAACAACGACCGGCAGCGCGGGCAAATATATGGGTAAGAACGTTAGGCGCGCGTCGCGATGCGTTGGACGCACCGGAATAATGTTATGGGAACGCTAGGAAGACGGTGCGCGTGTGGGAGGGTCGTTGCTCACACGTTGCGGCAAACTGGCGCGTTTTTGTTTTACGCCCTAGCAACATTTAAGGTTAGATGAAGACGTCGCGCCAAACTTCTTCTTTTTTTTTTTCCTCACGCGTCGACAGACGTTGGCCGCGCGCGAATAACGCGCCGTGCTGACGCCAAACTTTTTCCCCAAACCGCCGAAAAGTTGGACGTTTCTCGACGTGTAAGATTTTATTTTCAACGCTGACGGGTCGCCGGGAGAAGCGTCCTAATGTGACTGCACCATTAATGACTACCAGACATGCTCCGAATTCCAAAGAAGGGACATAGTGTATATTAACCTCTAAGAAGGGCATCATGAGCACACGAGGCGACGCCCATGCATTGATTTTCAGTGACTAATGGCTTCGTGTGAGCCTATCTCGTTCCATACCGGCGTCAACCAACTCGGCGATGCCGTTCACATTACACAGACGTGAACAGAAAGACTTAACCCAAAAAAATGTACTTCCGGTTGAGCGACCGACCCTATAAAAGTTGCCAACTGAAATCTTTTTCGGATGAGATATTTAATCTTTAGAGATACACTCTTTCAGACCATCACATATTACTAAATTACATCGTGGTGAAGGGATTTATGGGAAAATAATTATTTCATTTAAATCCCTACCTATCCAGGCAAACTACCCTACATTTTTGCTTGCCTGTAGCCAGAAACACATTTAGTTTTAGGCCTAACATGTCCAACATAACATTACTTATTCACAATTATCATGATCGAATGTGGTTTGCTGGGGATTTACGTCCTAGCCACATCTAAGATCATATCAGGATGGGTACTGACTTATAACAGTGCACACTTATGGCAACTTTATAGTGCTTCCCTACTGGAAGACCAGGCAACTGTCAGTGACATTATCCTGATACTGAGCTAAGCAGTCCTTGTCCTATCCTAGTAATGTCGAGTGCCCGGCTAGGTAGCAACGAGTGTCAATTGTGTAAGTCAATGGTTTGACTTCTGCGTTATCCTGACAATACCAGCTTATTAATCCTATATTGATCAGATTATTTTACAATGATGCATATCTATTAATATGACCGGACACGGTGGCCGAATCAGTAAGAACGGTGGCTTCCCGTGTCGAACGTCGGGTGTTCGAATCCAGGCCGTGTCAAACCAATGAATTACAAAATTGATTCTTGTGGACACCTAACTTGGTCTACCAGTGAGTGGGACAACACTATAAAGTTTCCTTGAGAGTGCATTGTGACAAGTTGGTACCTAGCATGTGGTTAGTTTTACCTGATGCAATTAGCTGCTATGACCATAAAATCATGTTGAGGAATGAAGTATAAAGTGAGCGAACAAGTAACAAACATACAAACCATATAGATGGGTTGGCTGAATGAGTTGAGCACCAGCCTCCTGTTTTGGTAGGTCGTGGGATTCGAAACCATGAGTTTGAACCCTGGTTGCATGAAACCAATGACTTAAAACTTTGATACTTGCTTCTACCTAGACTGGTATTTGCCAGTACGAGGATATGGGAAGGATCAGTGGAATGAGGAAGACCAACTGTCTGTGATTGAAATTTCCCCTGCTTAATCAACTAATGCGCACACACAAAAAAAGCAACAAAAAAAGCAATGAATCGAGGTGAAATAATTGCAGTGTGAGCCAGGCTGGAAGTGGGGGTCTGTAAGGGCATAGGTTATACATATAATATATATATATCACATAGGTGATTAATTAGAGTTTGATGGTTGAGTTATGGCAGCCAATGAAGGAGGTGTAAGAGGGCAGGTTAAGAAGGAGGCGTGGCGAGACTGGTTGTCCGCAAGAGATTGGCCATGAAGTGCCTGATGACAGGGGTCCGGCGAGGTGTGAGGAGGGTGTGATTGGCTGAGCATGGATTGGCTGGTCAGAGATTGGCGGGGGGAGCGGGAAATGGGCACATGGCGAGGAAGAAGCAGGGAGAGGAACATGGGAGGGGAGAGAAGAGGCGCAGAAGGGGTAGAGAAAGTGGAGAGAGAAAATCAAGAAAATCCAAAAAAACTAACATAGGCTATTAACCATACCAACCAATTATCTATCTGCTACTGAAATGCAGGCAATCAAATACCTTATCAGCAGCCACTGTGTGGTAAGATAACACCAACACCACAACTGGCCAGCATTGAAAACAAGCCTGGGTACCCAGGCTTATAGGCTATGGACAGTATAAATACAGCCTCAATAAAAAAAAAAAATTTTTTAAAAGAAGTCCTTTGGAGCTGTGGAATCAATCCTCATCCCGGAGTCCATCAGGCATCAAAGCCTATATCGGGCAAAACCGCTACACTCCACTCATTCTTACCGGTGTAACGATTTCAACTTCCCCCCTTCTGAAGTTCCCCCCCGGGAATCTGAAAACGTTTTCAACTTCCCTCCGGGGAAGTTAAAAACGTTTTCAGATTCCTGGGGGGAACTTAAAAACAGTTTTCAGATTCCTCCCCCTATTTTCAAATTCCCCCCTCCAGGAATACAATTTCAACTTCCCCCTTCCTAAGTTACCCCCCCCCCCCGGGAATCTGAAAACGTTCTTAACTTCCCTCCAGGGAAATTTAAAAACGTTTTCAGATTCCGGGGGGGGGGGGGGAATTAAAAACAGTTTTCAGATTCCTCGCCCTATTTTCAAATCCCCCCCTACAGGAATACAATTTCAACTTCCCCCTTCCCAAGTTACCCCCTGGGAATCTGAAAACGTTCTTAACTTCCCTCTGTGGAAATTAAAAACGTTTTCAGATTCCCGGGGGGAAATTAAAAACAGTTTTCAGATTCCTCCCCCTATTTTCAAATTAACCCCCTCCGGGAATTTAAAATTGTTTAAAAATAAAGAAAATTCCACAAAAATGTAAAAGTTTTAAAAGATCGGAAATTTATGAAAAATAATAATAGTAGTCACCAAAATTTCCCCAAAAAGATTTTTTGTTAATCGAACAATTTCACGCAAAAAAATTCACCAAAAAAATGTATATTTCACGAAAATAAAGAATTTCACACAAAAATTCTATATTTATTTAATTATTCAAAAAAGCACAACAAATTGAAAAGTTAAACAAATCGAAAATTTCACGGAAAATAAAAAATGTCCAGACAATTTCCAGAAAAATAACGAATTTAATGAAAAAACTTAAAGTTCACGAAAAATCTAATATTTCACGAAATTTTACAAAATAAGAGATTTTTGTATGTCTGTGTGTGTATGTCAGTCCGTAGTTCATTTTTATTTTATTTAAGATGGTGTGGATTATAATCCCTGGGGGGAGGGAAAGTTAAAACGAGGGAGGGAACTTGAAAACGTTTTCAAATTCCCCTGGGAGGAATTTGAAAACGTTTTCAAGTTCTCGGGGGGGAACTTGAATATGGGGGGAATTTGAAATCTTTACACCGGGAATACTTGGTGGTTTGAGTCGATATGATGACTGCCTGCATTGACATTAATATGTCCCGCTAGGGGGTTGGGGGGGGGGGGGGGATGTTGGGAGTTGGGGTAAGTCCTCTAGTTGTAGCTATCCATGCCCTAGCACAAAGGAGGGTACTCCTTTCATTCACAGCAATTTCTTCAATATTTTTAATAAATATAAATTTATTTAAATAGCTATTCGACTATAGCGCTGAGAAATTACATCCATTTGAATTTGAAAAATGTATGTTTTGTCTCAAGATTTATATTGTTTTAAGCTTTTTGACTGTACAGGGCTGGAAAACCAGTGCTTCAGCATTGAGAATACGTTATTCAGAGGAATAAAACCACTGTAACAAACAAAAGTACAATTCGGCTGTTACTGTTAGTTTAAAACCCCCAACACAATTCTGTTTATTAACTCAAAAGCCGATGAAACATATTTTAGATATCTCAGTCTTAGTAGAATAAGCTTGAGTAAGGATGATTTTCAGATTTTAGTTTGATGTTGTAAAAGGTGTTTTTTTTTTGCAAATGAAGGGAAACATGACGACTAACGACTAGAGCAGGCCTCGAACCCATACTTCTGCCATTCAAAGACTAATGTCCTAATGGTCCTGTCACATTACGACGCTTCTCACTGGCGGGCTGCCAATGTGCAAAATCACTTTTAATCATCGAGACCCGTCAAACTTTTTGGCGTGAACACACCGTATTGGTAGCGTGCAGCCGACGTTGTGAGAAGAAAACAAAAAAAGTTTGGCGCGCCGTCCTGATATGACCTTATATGTTGGTAGGACATAAAACAACCACAACAAAGCGACAGTTTGGCACAACGTGTGGGAACGACCCGCACGTGCGCGCGGTGTGTGCATAACGTTTGCATAACGTTTGCATAACATTCGCATAACGTTCGCATAACGTTATTCCAGTGCGTTTAACGTATCTCGACGCGCCCCTAACGTCGCCATGATGTTAGCACCCACGCGTTGTTGCACATCAAAAGTTTTGTGCAAGCACAAAACTTCGCCGATTCCCTGACGCACGCTGCCGACCCTCGCCGTCCATCAACGAATACCAACGCGCGCCTAACGCGCGTGTAACGTTTCCTGACATATCTCAACGTTCCGCCAAATAATCACATACGTCGACGCGTGTTGGTGAGAAGCGTCATAATGTGTCAGGGGTATAACCATTAGGCGCTTTAGGCCACACATCCCAAGTGGAAATGTACTATACATACAGTCATGATTAACCCAATCCGAAGAAGATTACGCTTTCCCATTTTCAAATGTTGGCAGCTGTGAGGCAGAGACACGCCTGGTTTATGCCCGGTACACACCTCCCGTATACGATCTAAAACTGCCCGTTTCACGCATAAGTTTGAGTTTTAGTCATTAGGTGTGCGACCCCCTCGCACACCAGAGCCTTGCGAATCGCGACTTAAAACTCTGTTTTAGGGGTTAAAACTGAAATCGCAAGGGATTCGAGAAACGAATCGGGCAGTTTTAGATCGTATACGGGACGGGTCGGGGTCGTGATGCGCAGTCAGTTTTAGTGCGTGAATCATAAACGGGAGGTGTGTACCAGGCATTATATCAGTGTTTATTTTGAGTCATTAAGTATATATATATATAGGTTAATTAAGGTTACATAATTTGTTAATACAATCGGTACAGCTTAAAAGTGACCCGACTCCTCGTAAGGTCAGCGCCACCCGCCCCCCCCCCCAAGCCTACGGGACCACATCCCTATGTGGATTCGAACCCTACAGCCCTAGCTCTTATAGTATAAGTTATACCCTTGTACTAGAGGTGTGGGTGGGTGAGCGATTTTGAGCAGTTGGTGAGTGTCCGGGGTTTGGACGCTGAATGGCGAGCTGTTCGATCACATGACACAGTTCTGGCGGAAAGCCCGCATGGGGAGGGGAGCGGCTCTGCGCATTGCCGGTAGCCTCAAGGTGGCGCCATCGTAGCTCTGCGATCGCTGGCCAATGCTCTGCGGTTCACGGGCGTCAGGAAAGAACTAAAGAGGCGGTCAGATTACGATGCATCGTGCCTACGTCTGCCGACGTATGTGATTTTTGGCCGCTACGTCGGGATACGTTGATATGCGTTACGCGTGCATTAGGTGCTCGTTGGTATACGTCAATGTACATCGACAGTCTTTGAGATACAGCGTCGCGCGTCAAGGGGTCGGCAAAGTTTTGTGCTGCGCAAAACTTTTGACATATGACAACATTCGACAATGTGTGGATTTTACATTGGCCGTATGTTATGCATACGTTAGGTGTACGTCGATGTATGTTAGACGTATGTTAGACAAACATTGTTCACTACATTGCACTACGTTGACCTATGTTAAAGGCAGTGGGAACATACAGTCCGTGTACTAACAACGTATGGATAACGTACATCTAACGAATGTTTAGCATTTCTCCAGTGTGTCTTGACGTATGTAATGTATGAGGCATAGTTCTGCCGATCGAATAACGTATATAATGTTCACCAGCATTCTGTGAACGTACCATGAGTGTAATTCGAGTGTTTTTCGCCCGGAAGCATGTTATTGTTAGCCATACGTTGGTCAGACGTTGGCCATGCGGTATGTAAACGTCCAACTTTTCCCCCCACACCGAAAAGTTCAACACTTCTCGACGTAAAAAAGTGATTTTACACGTTGGCCACGCACTTACAAGATGCGTCGTAATGTGACAGGGCCTTAAGTTTGTGGTTCGGCGTCGGTCCATATTTATAGTGTTGCTGCGCTTTGGTGTAGTCGTCGCATCCCTGCCCGTGAATTACCCATGTTATGCTAACATGAACAATGCTAATCACCAGGTTAGTTAGTGACAAGTATAAATTTTCAAGTCATTGGTGTGATTCAACCAATTTCGAACCCCACGGATTCGAACCCCAGAACCTGCCACATGGGAATCGGGTGCTCTACTTATTCGGCCATCCCGTCTGTTTGTTATTGCTTCTTGCAGCTTTGAAACATCTGATGGTTTCTGCCAACCCCTAATTCGCCACAGATATAATAAACATCAATTCTCTTAGCCACAAGCAACATATTCTACCACTGTTCCAGTTATTTTTCTCTTACACCTATCCATCTCCTGTTTTAGGAGATCGGGGGATCCGTGGGTTCGAACCCTGGTCGAGTCAAACCAATGACTTAAAAATTGATTTCAAGTCTTGTTATGATGGTTAGTGGGGAGTGGGAGGGGTAGGGGAGGCCACGATGATACTCTAGTGCACTTGAATCTCATCAAAATACATAGTAGTCTAGTACATAAATATTGAGATGTAATTTACAGTATTGAGGGTGATGTTGATATATATGCTTTTTACTTTTATTTTTCTATTTATTATTTCTATGGTATAAGTGTATATATATGTATGTGTTATTTTTAAATGGGGAAAGCACCCCATAAGTATTGTACTTTTGCTTTCTCCTTTTTCATATGAAATAATTACTGATATAATTATCAACTTGTGTGTACATTGATCATGTGGAAATAAATATTGTATTATTATTATTATTAGTATATTATTATTATTATATCTACTAAATCGCCTCAGCATCTGATGCCACAGGAAGTTGGCAGCAAAAGCCCAACCCCAACAGCAGGACTCATATTGCGGTCAGGTGACTATCAACACTAAAACAACCAACTGCAAATAACAAACTCACATAACTAACCACGATAGGGTAACACTAGAATATTCCTATCAAACTGACATTTATATACTCATTGTCTAACTCCAACTGTCCACACCCTACATTAAAACTTATTAATACTTGACCAAATGAATACGGAAGATAACTTCTGTTTACATTCTAAATACCATGAAAATACTCACATCGATCCAACTAATTTACTTTTGTGTGTGATTAATTTATGTACGGTCTACTATTGACGTAGTCATGTGGCACTCCTGTTGTCATATTGCTGTGGACCATTAACACCATATCCTTTAAGAGTAACAGTTTCTATTAAATTGACTTAGTATCCCATGCTGTAAAATATCTAAAGGAACTTTGTTAAAAGCTATACATGCATATATATATATATATATATATATATATATTTATATATATATATATATATATATATATATATATATTATATATATATATATATAAACAGTCGTCCCCTGGAAACAGAAATAACAGAAGACAGGAGTGGTTGAGAAAAGTGTATATTCTCTGGCGGGAATATATAATATGCCCACCTAAAATTAAAAAATCCGTCCTGCTGAGCGGTAGCGGCAGTGGTAGTGACCAGGCGTAGCTGGTATCATGCAGTCATGAGCCACTCACAGGTGGCAGTACAGTGGTGGATGAAGGAACTAAGCTAGTCATAGCAGGTTGGGTAGTAGTAACTCAATGAATAGGAGTGGGTACTAGCTAAGTCACATGAATTCAGGTGTAGAGTAATATAGAGGGGGAGAAACTGCTCGGTGGTAGTGTCCTTGTTTATATTCCCATAATAGATTATAGAGCACATATATATATATATATATATATATACATGCATATATATAATATATATATAGTATAGTTATACGAGTCTTACCTTGGTACAGATGATGGATAACTGTTGTTTTACCGAGGTATAAGCCTCGGATAGATGTGGGCTAGGGAGAGGTAAGCACGTCCGGTACCAGCAATCTTAACCTACTTATTGAGGATAAAAATGACTTTCAAACAATGGATACTATTACTTTACCGAAAAGGTACACCAACGGAATAGATGTGGCAGGGTGTGGCGGGAGGGCCCTAGCCCACATCTATCCGAGGCTTATACCTCGGTAAAACAACAGTTATCCATCATCTGTACCAAGGTAAGACTCGTATAACTATACTATTTTACCTCGGTAAACAGCCTCAGGCTAGCCTCAGGCTAGGGAGACCTTTACATAATTCATTTTTATCCTTAATATCATTCTTTCTTATTATTATAACATTCTAAATTGTTGTTCTCACCTATTCTTGTTAGTTGGCGAGAAGACGCTTTGCAACGCCGGTAGGCTTTTCTAGTCGTTTATTATAATGTTTTGCAAACGACTTAGCCGTCTTCCAGCCTGCATGCGCTAGTATTCTTTTCACAGAAATACCAAGCACCCGTGCCTTGGAGACCATGGCTCCTCTAGTTGAGTGGGAAGAGTATTTACTCGTATCCACTCCAGCCAATTTCAACACCGTAATTGTCCATCTGGCAAGTGTGTCTCGTGAAATCGCCTTATGTGGCTTTATAAAGCTCACTAATAGTTGTTGTGATGCACGTAAATCCTTTGTCTTGTATATATAAGCCCGTATGGCCGACACAACACATAATTTCCGATCATTCGGAAAACAGTCTAAGTGAACCGTTGATAAAGGGTCACCTAACGTGTTCGATTTAAGCAATTTTTCTAAATCAAACGTAGCTTGTTGCTTGTCTATTTCTAATCCAGTTAAGGATAAAGCAACAATCGTCTGTCCTCTGTGTCCGGTTACTAACAATAACAGGACCGCGACCTTAAAACCTAACTGTTTTATATCTAACCACGAGTTGTGAGGCCAAGCCTGAAACAACTTAAATACTATAGAAACATCCCAAAACCGACTATACTTTGGTTTTGGAGGATTCCTTTGATAAATTGAACGAAGTAAATAACAAATAACATAATGTTTTCCAACTGTTTCGCCATCAATTCTAGGTAATATAATTGATAACGCACACCTCGCCGCATTAATCGATCCAAAGGAAAGTCCTTCATCCTCTAGAGAACGAAGAAACCGAGCTACTTGTGAAATCTTTGGATTTGTTGGCTTAACTTTCATTAACAAACAATGTACACCCCATTTCTTTAAATAGGTTGTATACATTTTGACAGTTCCTGGCCTCCAGGCATCCGATACTATCCTATCCTCAGTAATTCTGTCCAATCCAAATTGCTGTAGCTGCTTCCTTAGAAAAGGAATGCCAATAGGGGCGTCGTTGACACGTCGCCGTGAACCACTAGCGGTCCGTGGTGCGTCAGATTCCCGAGTTTTCTTGGGAATCGTATACGATCTTTTGCCAGTTGTGAAACTGCTGGCAGCCAAGGTTGCGTGTCCCAATCGGGCACCACCAGTATCGCATGTGTCCCTTCCAAGCCGATTTTTCTCACTACTCGGCTGATAATGCTAAATGGTGGGAAAATATAAAAATAATTATTTTCCCAGGTAATAGCAAACGCATCTACTTTCCAAGCATCCGGTTCAGGATGCCAAGAAACATAACAGGGTAACTTGTTATTATTTCGTGATGCAAATAAGTCAACTTCAGGTGTACCCCATTTTTCACAAACGAAGTTAAACAAAGGTGTAGAGAGAGACCACTCTAAATGGTCATGGAAATTTCTACTTTTATAATCTGCAAGTGTATTTTGTGACCCTGGAATATGCGCTACAGTCAGCCAGACTTGTTGAGCCTGTGCCCAGTTCCAAATCAGTTTAGATAACTGATTGCAAGACTTTGATTTGGTTCCACCCATGTTACGAATATATGCCATGGCAGTAGTATTATCAGTTAGTATTCTAACCTGTGATTTATTTATCTTTACTAAACTACGTAAGCCCAGATAAATAGCACGCAATTCTAGTGCATTAATATAGTCTGATTTTTCATCATCAAGCCATCTACCTCCTGTTGTGACCCCATCTCGATGAGCTCCCCAACCTTCTAACGAAGCATCAGTAGTAATTACTGTATTAGGTTCCGCCATGCGGATTGGATTTGGTGAACTTGCTATATGTTGCATCCACCATCCAATATCCTGTAACCCTTCTTGCGAAATAAACATCTTTCGCTCAAAATTGCCTTTAGTTCGTGTTAACGCTAAATTTTTATCTATTTCTAGCGACTTAATATGGGCCTTCCCATATAACACAGCAGGTGCATATGATGTCATTATGCCAATAAGAACAGCAACCTGTCTAATTTTTGGCTTTGATAACTTAATAAGCTGAGTCGCTGTAGTCATAAACTTAATTAGTTTTTGTTCTGTTATCGACACTGTAAGGGACTGTGTATCCAGAATAAACCCTAAACATTTGAGTTGTTTTGTTGGTTTAAACACTGACTTTTGTTGATGTACATAAAACCCCAATTTAGTGAGTAATGCACATAAATCCAAAACTGCATTCACACAACCAATTTGTGTTGATGCTATAATAAAAGAATCATCTATGTATGGAAACATTATGTGACCCTTCCTCGCCATTACCGAGAAAACAGGTTTAAGCAATTTAGTAAATAAACGTGGCGCACAAGCTAAGCCATTCGGCATGCAGGTAAACTCATAGAGTTGGTTATCCCAAATAAATCGAAGAAATTTTCGGTATTGTTCCATTATGGGAAGCGTATAATATGCATCCTGTAAATCAACACTAGCCATCCACGCATCTGGTGTAATCAGATCTCGTGCCGTATCTAGAGAGAACATTTTAAAATGTCGATATTCCACCCTTTTATTAAGGATTGTTAAATCCAGGATCATTCGAACATCACCATTAGGCTTCGGTCTCGAGAAAATGTTTGAAATAAACTGTCCTGAACAGTGTGTCACTTTTTGTATAATTCCTTTCTCAAAGAATTTATGTACCTGTTTAGTTAGTGCGTCTCGTTCAACTGGTTGAATGTTATATGGAAAAGGTATTATACTTTGTACAGGAATTTGTGTAAAGGGAATGTGAACACCCCTAACTATTTTTATAATTTCTTGGTCACTAGTAATTTTGTGCCACTCAGAAATATGATTACTAATATTACCAGCCACAAAGTTGCTTACAGTTTGTGTGTTTTTAGAGGCTTCAGGGACTTGTAAAGTTTGTGTTTGGACCTCTACTTGGACCCGCCCCTGGGGAAAGGTCTCGACGAGTTGAACCCTCGGCCTATTGGCCGTGCGGTGTTGTCGGTCCAGCCTGGGCGAGCGCCCCGGCCCCGAAACCCTTGACCGAAGCTTGAACTCGGTCTGGTTCCTCTGGTGAACCGTCGTGGACGAAAATCCCCTCGTGACTTTTTGAAACGAGGAGCTTCCTGTTTCTTCTTGCCATCCATGTTTTTGCCACTCTTGGCTGCAGTCTCTACCTCTTTATAGAGGTATTGTAGTTGACCGCCAAACATCTTGGTGTTATCTAAAGGTTTCCCTTTAATCGGCTCTGGAGCAAGATAAAGCGTAAACTCCTTCCCCTCATTATCGGTAACCTTCTTAGAGCGAGCCACTTCCTTGCCAGCATCTGTGCAAACTGACTTGAAGACATTTTCATATCTTCGAAACGACAGGTAATTACCTGCCGCCGCTAACACTGCAATGCCTTTGTCCATTGTCTTAGCCAAAGACGAGAACTTATTTTCACTCTGCATCCTATTAGCCACAGGAACAATAGCTGTTAGGGTAGCCAACACTGCCTTATGCACTGTGTGCAACACATCCTCAAACTTCTTACGGTCATCCGTCATATTGACATCCCGATCCATTTCTTTAATGATGGAGTTGGGAACACCCTTTATGCCTGTTAACTCATCTCCTAACTTGGAGATAACCTCCGCCGGTTTGAACGTGCGGAAATGACCATTCACGGTCTCGCGCATAAGCGTAGTGGTTTTAACCCGCTTAGCCTTTGGCTTCTCCACCTTCTTAGCCACTTTAGTGCCAATGTCCGCATAGACACCTTCATATATGGTGTCTGAGTCTGATTCCGTAGAAGTAGACTCAGTGGACGAATCAGAAGAAGAATATTTCCTCTTCCTCTTCTTCTTTTTGGACTTAGTCTTCCGCTTTTTGCGAAACCCAGTCTCTGCCCGCTCCTTGGTGAATTCATCACCCGAAGAAATCACCTGTTTCTTCTTCTTCCTCCGTTTAGGAGAAGGAGGAGGAGGAGCCTTAAGCTCCACCGCTGAGTCTGTGTCCAAGAAATCCTCAAACGAATCCTCTTGGACACTCGGCCTACGCCGCTTCCGAGACACAGGCGATTTGGCAGTCAAGATGTGGCTTTCCAATCGTGCAAAGCGAGCCTCCCAATCTGGAGGCGCAGGCACATCAGGCACTGCGTCCTCGTCCGGGTCGGAGAGGATATGCGCCCGGGGCTGTGTCGACGGCCCTGCCGACAACACAGGTGAGGAGTCGTACTCCTCGTCCACTCCACTCGGAACACGCCCCTCGGCTGCTGCTGCACCGCGCTTACTCCGCTTCGTGGCCATCGGGAGCTGAAACAAAAATTGTTGGTCAGTCCCGGTATATATATATGTCACAATATGGTTGTTTCAAACTCATTTGGACATCTATTGGTGTTAGAGAACGTGTTTATACCGTTATAACACAGGCGTAATAAGCTAAATTTGTGCGTGGGTTGTGGGTCAAGCCCAAACCTTACGCGGGGTCGGGACCAGTGTATCGGCCCGCCCATCCCTCTGTTCCGCACACTTCTCCCACCTGTGACTACTACGTCAACAAGTTGGAGAAAATGCTACGAAACTCGGAGAAACGCCTGAAAAAGTTTTGTCTAGGGGAGTCTATAAAAGAAACCCAGGAGCATCTCCAACATTACTCTCTATTAGAGTACGAGAGAATTTCCACATGAGATAGGGCGAAACCCACATCTCTACCCATAGTCACACGGTGACCCGGGTGTTGACATAACCGCTAATGACCGGTTTGGTTCCTTCGAGAAACCCACTCGAGTGTTCTATCCTTGGTTGTTTATAACCAAATAACTCGTCCAAATTGGACCAACGAAAGTCTAAACTTTCCATAATGATGCTCTAATGCATCATAATTAAGCTAACCACAGTTTTTATTATACTTACTGCGTATTTGCTTGTATGTAGACTAATTTTGCCGGAGCAACCCAACGACACGTTATCCAGTCGTGAGTTGTATATGCTAATTGCTGGTACCGGACGTGCTTACCTCTCCCTAGCCTGAGGCTAGCCTGAGGCTGTTTACCGAGGTAAAATATATATATTATATATGTGTGATACCACAGTGAGTGAGCTAGTGACTGAAGATTTACATCCTAGCAACATCTGAGGTACTAATATCAGAACTGTTACTAGGTTGACAGTGCACTGCTGGTGGTTTTTGTGCCCCCCATCCCCCACCGCCATGGAACAAGGTATTACCGGGTACCTTGATCCCCACCAGAACCTTTAGAAATTGAACCACGGCCAAAGCTGGCACGATAGGCAAGATAGCGTGTTGATTAATACCAATGGAGTCTTACATCCCATATCAGTAAGCAGAAAGAAGACATTGAAGTGCCCACCCGAACATATCCAAAGTGAGATAGCCGGAGAAGACCACCTAAGTCTGTTACTCTATATTCCTAGAATGAAGTTGCTTATCACCACCCATAAAAAAGAAGATATCTGACTTATAAGTGTAGTAAATATCATTTCCCTCTGGTGATCCCTATGGTTTTTTTTATTTTTTGCTTATATTTTTAAAAAGACTTTTTTTGTTAAACAACAACTCCAATCGTCCTAATATTTAAGGCTGTAAAAATAACAGGAATGGAAGCAGAACTATTTCATTCCTGATTTAAAAATACTTTAAAAAGCATGGTTGTTCGTCGGGACAAAGAAATAGCATAACATTGTAATTTTAAATTTGTTTTAAAATACATTAGTTTACCAATAAGGGCCAATTTTAACTGTGGACAATTGGTATTCTTGGTTCCACTCCTTATCGTTCCTAGTAATGCAGTATCAGGACAGGCAGCGATAAGTATAACTTTTTAAGGCATTGGTTTGGACCCGACTTCCACAATCTTTCTCCTCAGAGGTTGTGTAACCGTCACAAAGAATGTGTGATCACTGTAGTGGTTAAGGTTCCTCCGTGAGATAATCACAAAGCGCATGAGACTGACGATAACGCTGGAACTTGTGGAAACAGAGACAGCCGGGGTCTCTGGAGAAATAATAAAACCACTCTGCAGAGGGTCAGATTAACGCCATCATTCAAAATAGTCCGACATTGCACTGACTCCAATTCAAACAACAGGCTTTCCACATTTTACTGATTAATACTAGTTTATTACTAATATTAGCTTATTGTGGTTTCATGTAATATACTCAGGCCATAGAAACGTCACAGGTCACATCAGGACATGTGCTGACTTGTTAAGTCTTGTAACAGTACTAACACTAACAGTGGGCACTCATACCGAATTTGTGAGTTTATAATTATAGTGCTGCCTCGGATCAATATACAGTCTACTCTGTCAATAAAGGCCTCTGTCAATAACAAATCTCCGCCAATAACAGCAAAAAGTGCTGGTTCCGTCACCCTTTAATTTAATAGCATTGCCTCTGTGTCTAACGGACAACTGTCTTCTGCAGACAAGGAGCCGTTTTTTTCACCTATTTGATCAATATTCTCTGTCAATAACCTCATGTAAGGACCATCCTAAGCCGTGTTCACACGGGCAAAATCTGACGCGAACTACACAAGGCGAACTAAAGGAGTCGAATTAGGCGCCCGTTCACACGGGCACTGCGTGAATCGGTTTAATGCGGAAGTGGATATCTGCGCATGAGCAAGTCCAGACTAACCAGCGCCATTTTGGGTTCGACGACGCCGGCACCAGAGAGTGTGGGTTCGACCTAGATATGTAATGACTGAATCGTATTGGTTTGGAATGGTCAAATCTTCTGCTGGGCAGTGAAACCCTAAAAATAAATCATGAAAAAAATATCTGTGCACCTCTAACAGGTTCATAGACCAAATTATATAATATGCGCTTTTGATCGACCGGAAAGTAAACACACTAAGGTATCGACTGCGCATGCGTGTGAGGTGCTTAATCCGCCTCAGTGCGTTCACACGGCCAAAAATAATCCGCATCACAGGAATCGATTCACGTAGACTACCTCGCGAGGTGGTTTACAGGATCCGCATCACGTGAATCGAATCAGCCTTAATCCGCCTCAGACGCCCGTTCACACGGGAAATGTAACCCGAACTATACAAGTCGCTTTCTACGAATCGATTTACATCACCCGTGTGAACACGGCTCTAGTCAGTCAAGAATAAAAGAAAAACATTGGTTTCAACCCATTCCATCAGCCAGTCTCTGCCTATAACGGATCTCTTTCTATAACGACATCTTGCTCCAGTCCCATGGGTGTCCGTTATAGACAGAGTAGACTGTACTGTATATGAATCCTATCATATCATCACGATCACGGTATATTCTAGATAAAAGATTCACCCGGTACTTGTAGTACACGGGTGAAGACCAGCCTTATATAAATACGGGGGAAAATAGCATTAGTATGGAAGTGAGGCTCCAGTATGTGGCTCCAGTATCAAAGGGCTACGCATATTATGCATATAGGCACAGAGTTGGTGAAATGGGAGAGAATGCAAAAAAGACAAGATGGCGGTCGTTAGAACGCCGTCGATGTCACTTTTAAATCTTATTAAACTAGATATTATATTATATTTTTCAACTCAAAGATAGCGGGTAAATAATAAGATATATGTAAAGAATAATTGTTGCATCTTACATTGTGAAATTAGGCTCTCATTTCTTTGACCCGTTTTTTCGCCAGCTTTTACATAAGGCTGGTTTGCACCCCTACTGCAGCAGTACGGGGTGAATCTTGTATCTAGGTATATTCATACATAATTTAATAGCATAGTCCAGAGCCTTTGGGGGAAAAAAGAACTCTATTTAAAACATTAGATTTACCTTGCAATGCCTTGTCACTTGTCGGCTCTGATTTTGTCGGGATATTTGCAGACGTCTTTTCATCGGCAAAGGAGCCGACAGGAATGGAAATTGGCTGAGAATATCCTGGTTCATTTTGTTTCACCAGATCTACTATACGCGTTTGCCTATGATGCATTTCCATGTTCACTGCTTCGGTGAATTAGTAATTCATTAATAACAAACATTGTGTCAATGTGTGCTACGATGAAAAACAGAACGTTGTCTGCGTTTACTGTCACGCCATCTTGTGGTGATCTAAAGCCCACCAGGGAGAGGTCATTTGAGACTGATTATATTTCATTCGGAGACGAAACGTTATTTTCAAGTGTGAATTCAATCAAATAATTTCATGAGAGGTATTTCATATTAATTAATTAAAATAAACCAAAAGGATTCGATATAAATTTAGTTTGGCTTCTCTAGATATAAATATCTTTAGCCGCAGAGAGAGGGAAAACTAAACGGGACGTTGCTCCCCGCGTCATTATGGAACCGGAAGTGCCAAACCAAAACACGACACCGGTGTTGAGCGTGTTGTGCAAGAAGTTATGTTGTGGTGGATCTTGTAAAGGATTTATCTCGTATTTTACCCGTATTCTTTCAAGGTAGTTGTATGTCGTTTAAAATATATGCTTTATGGTAATTCTGCAGTGCCGCGGTATTAGTGGATTCTTATTTTAGAGCGCAGATTCGCTAGTGTGATCGTGTTTTGTCGGGGCGATAATAGAGTGAATTTGTGTGCGCTATCAAAACAAAGTCAAAGAGGTGTTTCCTGTATTTGTGTTTCCTACCACAGTCAGTGAGTCACAGAGGCACTGGCGCTGTGACAATGTATTTGTCAGTTTACCGGATACACGCACCCATACTCTTTGATATGCCATAGTACTGGATACAGAACACAACATAAGCAAAACCTATTTATTGTCGTATGGACTGGCACACTAAAGTCTAAACTAGTCAGACTCACACTGTGACTAGTGAGTCTGACTAGTCACTAGTACAGTGAGTAGTAGTGACTGTGAGACACAGTCAGTAGTCACTGTCACAGTGTCAGTAACTCAGTGTCACTGACACTGGCAGGAGTAGTCAGTAGCCCTAGACCTAGTCGACTAGTTAGGCTAGACTAGTAGTAAGTAGTACTACTACTGTGTACTAGTACTACTACACTAGACTAGAGTCAGTAGTATCGTCGTGACACTGACAATCGACAGTCACAATCATGACAATGCCAATGTCATGATCATGATGTATTTTATGCACAATTCTGAATTCACTTAGAATAGGCTAGATGGTGCAATGCCCATGCCAGAGGCAGTATCAACCGAACCTTTAGTCACTCCTTGATTTTAGGTCACGAGTCAACATTTCGATCTTAACTTTTCGTTGACGTTTTATCAACGGCTACACTTTCACAATGTGTAGGTATGTTGGAATTTTTTTTTAATTTATCATATAGAAATGATACTCATACCATTGAAAAGCGCCAAACAAATGCTTTTAAATGACACAAAGATCATGCATATTGGTCTAGTATTAAGAAAGTTATGATTTTTTAAAATATTTAAAATCGCATGTTTTTTTGTCCTGTAATTAGACTGAAACAAAGGCAATGGGTGTGACCTTTAAGCATGCATGCGTGTTGGTGTGCGTGGAATACAACCATGTCACTTTCCGATTCAAAATTAACCACTTTTGACGTATAGGATCGTGATAATATTTGGTATAATGTGAGAAAAGACCTTAATAATTTGGGCTACATTTTTTTAATTTATCCCCATAGTGATTTTGAACTCATTTTGAACCGAAAATGAGTGCAATCCAGAGGTGAGCCTGTCACTATAGTGCCAAAGTCGCACAACCCATGACACTTTCCGTTTCAAAATTAACCACTTTCGATGTATAGGACCTTGATAATATTTGGTATAATGTGAGAAAAGACATTAATAATCTGGGCTATATATTTTTTATTTATGGCCAAAGTGATTTTGAACTGATTTGAGCATCCACAAATGAGTGCAAATCTTTCAAATTGGGTCACGAACGAACGAATCAGCAGAAATGCAAAATTCAAAAACTATGACATTCAGAAAGCTTTCCTTTATATGTGGTAATCGTGATTCCCCGATCCCCCCACCCGTTAGCCTATGAGAAGCGATTTGGGTAAAGATGTTGAGAACCGTTCGCACACTCCCGATCACAGCGATCGGGGACAACGCGGCTGCGCAGCGCGTCGATGTCAACATACCTACAATGTGCTGGAATGTTGAATTCGAAACATTCTCTTAGGCTTAGTCTAAGTGTAGTCTTCTAAGTTGTATAGAACTGCATTTTAAAAAGCATGCGTGTGAGGACTGAAACGGAACTTATTCTTCTAAATTGAAAAGAGATATAATCTGTATTACATGACGAAACTGCACTTAAAAAGACATGCGTGTGGCCCACCCACAAATGTGGGCGTTATACACATCGTCGCGGCGAATATATGGCTTTGTCATGTTCTTTATTAGGCAAGGGAGTGTAGATCTACGCATGACTCAGAACCTTAATTTGTAGCTCTCCGGTAAATGTAACTTACTTTACGGGTGCACAGGGTGAACCAACCTGCACATTTCCTATTGCATGGGATGCAAGGTTGAGGCGATACATAAAGGGATGCGTCCAATACTAAAAACTAGTTATTATTATTATTATTATTATTAATAGAAACCCATATGGACGCACAGTTGCATATGTCACAAACCTATGACGCTATGTCTGTCAGGATCACAAAAGGCCCTTGGTTTATTACAACCACAATTAATCTTAAATTAGTATTAGCAGCAACAAAAACATGTCCGCCCTGGGTTGTGTCCTGGACTAAATACTTGAGCAGTCATTCATGTGGATGATAAACTCAACACCTGCAGAAGTTATTGAATCAAGCTTCTAGAGTGCCATACCTGGACATGCCCCCTATGATAATAGTAAAAGAGTTTCATTAGAACCGGGCGCGGTGGCCTAATAGGTAGAGCGTGGGCCTCGCGTGTGGAAGGTCTAGAGTTCGGTTCCCGGTCGAGTCAAACTAATGACTTTAAAATTGGTAATTGTCGCTTCCTTGTCTGCCGCTCGCCATTGATAGTATAGGGCAAGGACTGGTTAGCTCAGTGTCAGGATAATGTGACTGAGTGGGACATCGGGTCATGGTGCCAGCGGCCGGTTTCCCAGTGGGGCAGCACTATAAAGTCGCCATGAGTGCGCACTGTCACAAGTCGGTACCCGTCCTGATATGACCTTAGATTTTGCTAGGACGTAAAACAACAAACAAACAAAGTTTCATTAGAATTCATGGGAAAAGATCTCAATGTGCCAGATTTGCGCGATCGTTGGTAATTTGCGATTTGTGTTATTTCTAAAGATTATTCTACGACATTGTAACATATTATGTGTATTTTCTCCTGCTATTATTTGAATACCACACTCAGTTATGTCCCTGTACTGAGTGGTGTTTAATCTCTGCGGAAATGTGGACAGTCTCTCGTAGGCTTCGCGTTGTAAGGGAATCATAGGAAAAATGGTTGAAATCAGGTTTCATCCAGTACTCTCCTAGCTCTATTTCCCTGTTCAGTCGATACAGACTATCATTGGAGAGCGTTCCACTGTCCTTGTTATGGCCGTATTAATATTATTCCCCACCTTTCTATCGATTTCCGCCGTTTTTCTTTCTTTCGCGATCACTTTCATCCCTGAAACATTTAATATAAATATAATAATTTTATTCCATATTATTTTAAACGCCAATTTGATAACTATAGTATTAGATGTTTTTGTTAAATTCCTACGTTTACTAATTTTATTTTATTTTTCCGCAGAATACTTGCAAAAAACAGGATGGAGTTCATTCAACATCTAGCTCGCTCTCTGAGAAGTGCTAGGACTGTGCAACTCCCTGGAGGTATGTCGACCTATGTATGTCTATCAGGCGTCGTGGACTGTAATATAATATGTTGCTTTATAATGGAATTATGGGAGCATAAACAAGTACATGTTTCATACATGTTTCCCACACATTTCTATCATATTTACGTAACACTAACTGTGATAGAAATACGTAACATTTTTCACATGTCCATCTTCCACTAATTAATGGAATTCCAATAATTTCCTAATTTGTCCTTTTTTCATTTAACAATTTCCATGCATATCCATTACTACCGATTTATTTTTTTCAAATTAGATTTTTCTATAGTTTTTAGATAATTGGGACGTTTAAATTTTTTTTCTTTTGGGGGGGGATAGACAATTTTCCATAATTCCACTAGTTTCCAGTAGAGATTTCTACTGGAAAATCTTTAATGGAACGGGCAAAATATGAAGAATTTGGTGTGCTGTGATTGGTCAATATTCGACGACAACTTTCTCATAAGGCTAAGCACTGACACCACCGCTGTCGCCTACTGTCACATTACGAGAACACTACCGTCAATACTGAGCCTACCCGGTCAGCGGTGGCCAAAGTACGGCGGCGCCACCTAGCGGGTACTGCCCACAACACTTTTTGTGCTTTCCACTAATTTCATCAACCCCAACTGGCATCCCTGGTCCATACAGTAATAAATAGTTGGTGTAGCGGCTCCAAGCTGACCTACTTTTTCTATTTTAGAACTGACTTTCTGACCCGGCCATATGGTATGTGGTTTTATGTAGCACGTTCTCTTTACTTTGACACTGGTGGTGGCCAAAATAAACATTCTAATTAAATTTGTCGATGCAATTTTCCCACCAGATCCCACAGCGGCGTCTTACGTCCTCATGCCCATGGTCATCGCCAATCAGCATCGGTAAGTCTCCCCACACCAAACAAAGAATTTCCGTATTGATATTATTGTGGTGGTGGGGGGAGTGATAAGGGAAAATATTGCGCCTACAGCGGGAATCGAAGCCACATCTCGGCTTCCTGGCCAGTGTGCTAACCCTTTCACCACCTAGGCTCCCTGATGTCACCACCCTACCCATGCCTACATGTGTATGTGGCTCCTTGCCTGAGAGGTCAGTACAGACTATTACATTATATATATTTATTTTGTTTACACTCATTGAAGCATGGGAGATTTTAAATTGCGGACAGTTGGTCTTTGTCATTTCACTGCTTCTTGCCAAATCCTATTATATTGTCGTTGGGCTGATGAAAATTGGAAATATTGCACCTAGATCCGGACTCGAACCCACACCTCTTTGCATTGCGGGCCAATGTGCTAACCATTACACCATCTAGGCTCCCTGATGTCACCACACTACCTACACCTACCTGTCTCTGTGGTTCTTTGCCCGAGAGGTCAGTGCCGACCACTACACTCGTCCCCCTGGAATTGTAAGTCTTTTAATGCTTACAATTACATACAGGCAATGCAACGCACTTACATGCACAGGGTAGGTTCAACAACTATACAGTGCATAGCTTGTACAGGATCATGGTCACGGCAACCAGTGTCGTGGGTGTGATGAAAATGGGAAATATTGCGCCAAGAGTGGGACTCGAACCCACATCTCTTTGCATTCCGGGCCAGTGTGCTAACCATTACACCACCTAGGCTCCCTGATGTCACCACACTACCCACACCTACCTGTCTATGTGGTTTCTTGCCGAGAGGTCAGTGCAGACCACCACTATATTAACAGAGTGCCGGGCGAGGTAGTGGCAAGTATGATTTTTGAAGTCACTGGTTTCACTTGGTGGGGTTTCAATTAAACCGATGGTTTGAATCTCATGACCTTTCATATGGAGAGCCGGTGTGGCGGTTTCAGCCGTGCGCATAGACTCAAATTCAAGGCATTGTCAATGGTCGTGAGCAATCTTCCTACAGAAAATACAGAAAAAGTGAAATATCTCTAAAACCACACCACCTATTAACAAATCGCTTGGTACACATATAGAAAACATCTTTACCAAAAAAGATTAAATTTATAAGGTTAGGGTTCTTGATTTCTATTAATTTTGAATAAAACTAAAGCACTCGCGTACCGTCAAACTCAAGGCATTGTCAATGGTGGTGAGCAATCTTCATACAGAAAATCCAGGAAAAGTGAAATATCTCTAAAACCAATCGCTTGGTACACATATTGAACTGCAACAAATTAACCCGGAAGCAAAATCCATTATCAGCAATCTTAGTAATGAGGACAACGGGGGGAGAATACTAGATAGCCTCCTGGCAGAAGAGATTAACAACTACTTTATTGATGTAGGTGAGAATCTTGCCAGAAAGTTTGACCAGGCTGTAGATAGTCAGGACACCTACACGGTCACCACCAATGATCAGACGTATGATTTGACTGAGATAACACAGGAGCAAATCCTCAGAAAGGTCAATGCTGCATCAGCATATAAGTCATCTGGCATTAAAGACATCAGCTCAGCCCTAATGAAGGTTTCAATTACTGCACTTATAAATGAATTTACTCACCTGTATAACCTAGTGGTCAACACTGGTATTTTTCCAGAAAGCTGGAAACTAGCTACAGTTTCACCCATCCCAAAGACCAATAACCCAAGATACTGTAGTGAGCTGCGCCCAATATCTATTCTCCCTCTTCCTGGCAAAATCATAGAACAAATAATACATGATGAGATAAAAACATTTTTAGAGTCTTCAAAATACCTAACCACCCAACAAAATGGATTTAGAAAAGACAGATCAACAACTAGGGCATTGGCCTCGCTTATGGATGAGTTATTGACCAACATGGACAAAGGTGAACTTACAATTGCAGTATACCTCAGCTTCAAAAAAGCTTTCGATACAATTGACCATAGAATACTATTGCAGAAAATCCAGAAGGCAGGATTGGGGAAGAAAACCTGTACATTGATGGCCAACTACTTAACTAATAGGAAACAATACACAAAACTTAATGACACTGAGTCAACCATCAGGACTATTAAAACTGGAGTTCCTCAGGGTTCAACCCTGGGCCCCCTTCTGTTTTTAATCTTTATAAATGATTTACCCCAAGTATCAGAGGATGCAACATTCACATTATTTGCAGACGATGCAGCACTCACAGTACACAATAAAGATTTCCAAATAGCAACTGATCAGGTTCGGACAGTGCTGACCAGGGTTAACCTGTGGTGTAGTGAAAACAAACTATCCCTTAACACCAATAAAACCGAGTTTGTCATTTATGGCACCAAAGCAAGGAAGGCAAGGGCACAACCCATAACACTGCAAATTGGCGGAAATCAAATTAAGGAGGCAAGTGCATACAGGTACTTAGGAACAGTGATTGATTCTACCTTAAATGGGAATCAACAGCTGGCTAGACTAACTCAATCATTGGCACTAAAAATGACTACAATCAGGAAGATGCGGAGCTTCATAAGCGAAAACACTGCCCTACTGCTGTATAAATCAACAGTTCTACCAATAATAGACTATAATGATATAATTCATGGATTGCTCACAAAGCAGCAACTGACTAAGCTACAAAGGATCCAAAACCGGGCGTTAAGAACAATTTATTGGGGCAAAAGACTAAGTGTACAGGAAATGCATGACAAAGCAAACCTAGATTACCTAATGGTTAGAAGAGATTCACATCTCCTATCACTTATGTACAGAAGAGCCAGAGATACCCAATATATAGAAAACACAAAAAGGAATACTAGACGGGCTGATTCCACTCTACTCAAAGTCCCCAAGCCTTCGACAAACAAACTAATTAAAGCACCAATTTACAAAGGCAGCATGATGTGGAACAACCTACCAACCAGAACCAGGGCAGCGTCCTCTTACCTAGAATTTAAAAACTCACTAGGAGTACATCGGATTGGGCAGGCCCTTATGCAGTTGCAGTAAAGTATGTTCCATGGCGTCACCATAGCGTAAGTGGCAGACCACCAAACCCTCAGCCTCGGTTTCTCCCCCCCCCCCCCCCCCCCAGCCCCCACTTTTTAATTTGTTGCTGTTCCTCTGTTATCTCCAGTCAACCATATACGATGACAGAGACAGCCCAGGTAAAAATGTAAAATTTAAGACCTAAATGCACTGGGATTGGTCCCACTGCTTCACTGGTCACAGATGGTCCAGTGTATTATTAACAACCCCACCCCAACAACATAATTCATAAACTCACATAACTAGCTACATTAGAGTTACACTAGAATTTTCCAAACAAACCAACATTTATATACCGCTTGCCTAACTGCAACTGAACACTCAAACTTAGTACAAATTTACCAACTGAATACAGAAGATAACTTCTGCTTACATTCTAAATACTATGTAAATACTCACATTGATCTGACTAATATTGATCTGGTTATATGACACTACTGTACCATATCGTTATGGAACTTTTGGGTTTCAGAATTTCATTGTGTTACATGGTGCAAATTGTCTATTCAACAGGTATTGTACACCTTATTCTATATACCTTTTGTGTAAATAACCCTGAATTGAAAAATGGCTGGAAGACCAGTGCTTCGGCACTGACAAAAGACTTATTCAGTAGAATAAACATATTTACCAAAAAAAAAAAAAATATATAGAAAACATCTTTACCAAAAACATTATATTCAATTTATAAGGTTAGTGACTCACGACCATTGACAATGCCTCTTTTTTCCTGGCTGAGTTTATGTGCATGGCTGAAACTGACAGTGAGCTGAAACCGCCACACCGGTACTTAATGCTGACTAGGCACTAATCCTCAGATTTCCGTGGATTTCTGAGTCTTTAATAATGAAATTGATCATTCTTGTGATTCGTGCAAATCTGGTGAAAAAATATTTGGTGTTATATAGTGGAGAAAAGCCCCAGTCACACATACCCGGACGAGCCCCGGATTTTTAGCCGGACCACCCCGGATAAAATCGCTATTTTTGGTCGTTTTTGCCTCGCTGTCACACCTACCCGGATGAGCCACGGTCCACAGCCCTGGATTAGTCCCAGATCAGCCCCGGATCTACCCCGGAGTATAAAATGACCCGGATGAGTCACGGATCACACACGGATGATGCCGGTTAACCCTGGATTGACCCACCCCCCAACGCCCAAACCCCTGGGCTGACTTTTTGTGATTCGTGCAGATCTGGTGAAAAGATATTTGGTGTTATATAGTGCGGTAAGGACTTAACTTGTACCCGGGAAGCCAGCTATTTTGCCGGTAATACTAATATTAATTATTATTAAATGTTACTGTAATTAAATAAAGGAAAACAAATATTTTCCTCTGAAAATTCTACTTTTAAGGCCCTTTTTTTTTTTTTTGGCCCATTAGTTGTTTAAGCAGGGGAAATTTCAGTCATAGACGACTGGTCTGCCTCATTCCACTGCTGGTCGATAGAAAGCCTGAGCCTACATTTTTACCGACCCAAGGGATTTTTAACCTCCCGCACCACATAGACATGGTATGAGAGCAACCGGCCTTTGATGACGCTGTAAGTTATACACAGCGGTGGAAATCCAAATTGGCAGAGCTGGGGGCACGGGGAATCGAACCGCCGACCCTCAGATTAGGAGTCTGACCTAGAAAAAAGTCAGACACTCTAACCACTCCGCCACAGAGAACGCCACACAGACCCCCCTTAAAATGCTTAAATTGCTTGAGCTTCCAGAGGCGCTCTTGGGGGCCTGAGCGACCCCCAATCCCCTGGTCTGACTTTCAGAGTTTTTTGGTGATGGCCAATCACATTCCGATTAATAAAAATTGGCATAATTTTTCCACTAGGTGGCACCACTCTAGAATGTGAAAGCACTGAGTTGGGTATAATTATGGTAGCATATCTGTTAGTTATTTAAAAGAATGAATTCAAAAGAATGAATTTAAAGGTGCGGTAACATGACTAACACAGTTTTATTTATTCACAATTATCATGATTGAATATGACTAGTCATAGACCGTCCTGATATGACCTTAGATGTTGCTAGGACGTAAAACAACAACACACAAACAAACAAACTAGTCATAGTTTGTATAAGCGGAACCAACCTGGAGTTATTCAGGATCCACTCTGTGGTCAAGCTGTCCCGAGTCGGGTCATTCAGTCCTCATGGCCCTCTTCAGTTGTTTAGCATGACGTAGGACAGGGACACAACGTGCATTTATAAAAATGGAGCAGGGCCTATCGGATGAAGTTATGATTAAACGAGGAGTTCGACAGGGGTGTGTATTGTCACCATGTCTATTTAACCTGTACACAGAGATGATTTTCAGACACATTGAAGATTGCAAGGGAGTGACAATAGGTGGCATGAACATCAACAATCTTAGATATGCCGATGACAGTGTAATACTAGCAGACAGTGAGAAAAACCTACAAGATATAGTGAATAGAATCAATAAAGCTGGAATACTATTCAACATGAAGATGAATGCCAGGAAGACCAAAACAATGGTTATAAGTAAAAAGACAGATAAACCAAATGTCAATATAACCATAGATGGCACAAACATAGAACAAGTATCCGAATTCATATATCTCGGACAAAAGATTACAAATGATGGGAGATGTGAGGAAGAAATTAAAAGAAGGATAACAATAGCCCGAACAACATTCTCCAAAATCTATAGAGTGTTAACATCAAGTAAGATATTAATACAAACAAGGAAGCGTATTCTTCAGTGTTATGTGTGGTCTACTCTAATGTACGGGGCAGAGACATGGACAATCTCTAAGAAAATGTACAAACGTTTAGCAGCATTTGAGATGTGGACTTATCGAAGGATGATGAAAATATCATGGACAAAGAAGATCACCAACAAAGAAGTTCTCAGAAAAATTAAAAATAAGAAAAGCTTGTTTGCCACTATACAGACAAAGAAACTTATTTATTTTGGCCACATCATTCGTCAGAGTTCAATATACCGTACATTGTTGGAAGGGAAGGTGAATGGCAGCAGAGGGAGAGGGAGACCAAGAACATCATGGTTTACAAATATTTCACAGTGGACAGGCTTGAATTATTCACAGTCTATCAGAACAGCACAACATCGGGACAAGTGGAGAACCATTGCATCCAACCCTCGACTAGAGGATGGAACTATTGATTGATTGATTGAGGACAGGGAATGCTTACACAGGTCGATATGCTTTCTCTATCAGATAGAACTGAAACATGCTTAGACTCACGGGTAGTTAATTACGAAGAATCAACTCGCTGCAATAGAGTCTGCAACGGAAAGTATCACAAAGCCTACTTTGACTAATACAAGTGATAGTGACTTTGAAGCCCTTTGACTATGCTTTATACTTTAGAGTCTATGTAATGTTGCTTACCTCTCCCCTGTCTGATATCGCAGAGTTGGCAATTTGAGTTCTAACACAGTCGGTCAAACCCTGACCTAGCCAAGACCATTAGAGTGACTCTGGGATTGCTGTTCCTAGATTAATGCATTTATTTATAGACTATTCAAATGAAATCAGACATTTCGTTAAAAAATAATTGAAACATTAAAATATAAACAGACATTTAAATAAAACAAATTTAACTTTTAAATAAAATTTAAAAAACCTCATCACGCTTCGAAGCCATACCCCAACTTTTGAACTGTTTATGCTAGTAGCTAAATAATTCACGCGCACACTTGATCTATCTATTTATTTATCTATCTATCTATAGATCTATAGATCTATCTATAGATCTATCTATAGATCTATTACTCTCATCATTCGAAGTCCTGATATCACCTTAGGCATTGACAGAACATAAAACGCAAACAAACCTTACTTACTACTAAAGATTTCACGATTTAGAATAAATGCAGCAATTTGTGCAGAAATGATGTAATTTAAAGTTGAATAGCCCGATGAAAGCACAGCATTTTCCAAACCAGAACAAATAGCTAGACTTTATCCTACGCATCCAACTTGCGCACTTGTTAAGCATTTATTGAAGTTTGGTGCTCCTGTACTATTCAAAAGGGGGTACAAGTTTGTTTTTTTATAGCGTAGCTTCCAGCATTTTGGTGTGTGCACCGAAATTACTTTTCAATAATTTCACTTCCAATATCTCCAAAGGTAACCCTTAGAAGTTTTAAAAGTTACTAAACCTCATTTGGAGGCTTTAGGCATGGAATTGGATGTGTTGGAGGATGCCAAAGTCCCAGAATATCATCCCCCATGGTCATTGAGGAAGCCGTCGCTTATCCTTCAACTTGCGGAACTGAGAAAGTCTGGGACACACCTGCTTGAATATCAAAGACTACATGCAGAGATTCAAAACCAGTTTGAAGACCACCTCTCCATATACACTGATGGTTCCAAAGACCAGAACCGGGTAGCTGCTGCGGCAGTTTGCCAAGGGAAAAGATTTGGTGTTTGCATACCCGATCAGAGCTCGATTTTCACTGCAGAAGCCCAAGCACTCTACCTTGCCTTGGAGTGTGTCGAGATTTCCAACCACACTAACTATGTTGTATACAGTGATTCGTTCTCCTGCCTCCAGGCTGTTGCTGGACTGAAAATAGACCACCCTATGGTGGCAAAGGTCATTTATAAAATGAACCAACTGGCAACAGATGGATATGACATCCTGTGCTGGGTGCCTGGCCATGCCGGCATCCGAGGAAAAAACGAGCTGATCGGGCTGCCAAGAAGGCTCTGAACTGTGATGTTGAGTTGTGTCTGATCCCTCACTCTGATCTGAAACCACTGATAGCCACCCTCATCAAATCCAGATGGCAGGATGAGTGGGATGAAAACATCAATAAACTGCAAGAAATTGAACCATCTGTGGGAAAACCACCACCTACCCACACAGGAGTTCGGCGGGACCAAGTGGTCCTTAGCCGCTGCCGTATTGGCCACTCGCGGCTTACACATGCTTTTCTGTTCAAGGGGGACCCTCCCCCTGAATGTATTGGGTGTCAGTCCCCACTTACACTCAAACACATTTTATTAAGTTGTGTCGATTTCTTGGCCCTGCACCAACAGTTTTACACTGCAAGTAACATGCACAACCTTTTCACAAGGGTAAAACAAGAAAACATTTTAGCCTTTTTAACAGCAGCTGGTCTATATCATCACATATAGTCCATTAAACCAATTAGATCAATTAATAACTTTTATCTTAATTCTATTTCCTTTGACCACAAATTATGTAACTGTGAACTTTTTGGGTCCACGGTGTACTGGCAGAAAATTGATTCTGTGCTTTTGCATTCTGTAAAAGCGATGGTTGAATAAAAAACAAACAATTCTCGCCGTGAATATGGCCTATGCTGCCGATACGCCGTAAAGAAACCACCAATCAATCAATCAATTTAAAAGTAACTTTAAACTAAAATAAAGTAGGTTATAACGATCCACCTCAATATAGTTATCTAAGCAACATTGTCAAAACTCAAAACCCATTAGATTATGCAGTTTGAAAGCTGAGCCTCGCTCTGGCCCCCGTTCGTATGTTGGCGGGCGTCTGGGGCCTGCATTCTCCACCAGGGGGCGCATCCCACAGTGCACGCCGCCTTACGTTACAGTCTACTTCGTCACGTGACTACCTTATTGTGTTCTCACCGCGCATGCTTGTTTGATTGACTGATTGACTGATTGGTTGGCGGTTTCCCATCCTAGCAACATATAAGGTCATATCATGTTCTGTTGGTTGTGTCTTTTACTGATTGAATGGGGTTTTACATCCTGACAACAACTGAGGTAATGCCATGTTCTATTGCTTGCAGTGACTTATTGATTGTGGTTTTGCATCTTAGCAACATCTAAGGTCATACCATGTTCTGTTGGTTGTGTTGACTGAATAGGATTTTTATATATTGGCAACGACTGAGGTAATACCATGTTCTGTTGCTTGCAGTGACATTGATTGTGGTTTTACATCCTAGTAGTACTATCTAAGGTCATACACCGGATGCAGTGGCCGGATCGGTAGAGCGCAGGCTTCCTCTGCAGAAATATAGTTGTTTCGCCTCCTCCCATCCCCACCCCATCTAGCTGGGTTTGGGTGGGGTTTGACTAGACGAAGGACAGGAGAGGGGAATAGTGCCTCATCTTTTCTTGTAGTTTTGCTACTCTTCTTCCTCTTCTTCTTCCTCTTCTTCCTCTTCGAGTCTTTTCTCGTAGATTTTCCCCTTTTTTCCATTCCTTTTCTTCTATTTTTTCCATAGGCCTACGTTTTGTTTTAGATTCTTCTTTCCTTTCCTCTATTTTTCCTGTCTTTTCTTGTAGATTCTTTCTCCTCCTCCCTTTTCTTCTTCGTCTCTTCTTTTTCTTATTCTATTCTTCGGGTCTTTTCCTGTAGATTTTCGTTTTCCTTCTAGTTCATTTTCCTCTATTCTTTAGGTCTTTTCTTGTAGATTCTCCCCCTTCTTCTTCTTCTTCTTCTTCTTCCTCTTACTCTATTCTTCACTCCTTTACTTGTTGATTCTCAGTTTTCTTCTTCCCTTTCCTCTCTTCTTCACGTCTTTTCTAGTAGACTAGCTTTAACTTGTGGACAACATGGGTTAAAGCTAGGCTCCGCATCAATCCCTGGACCAATATTGTGTTGAACTGTCATTATATATATATTCACGGTCTCTGACTATATTCAGAGACTGTGTATATATCTACGTTCTATGCTATATTATGGACTCGTGCACGGTCTCGTTTCAATATAGCGCCATCTGTACCATTATGCGCTAAACCACATCAGTGGCGCTATCTAATGGTGGAGCTAATAACACTCATGGGTGCATGACTCAAAATGGATGCCACTCTGGTCAAAGTGACCAAAGTTAGTAAAAAAAACAAAAAACATTCAAATTAATATGAAATGTGTATGGTAGGCACATTTGGTATTATATATAGATTCTCCTCCTTCCTCTTACTCTACTCTTCACGTCTTTTCCCCTTGCTTCTTCCCTTGCTTCTTGTAGTCTTCGCCTCGTGCAACCGGCTTCACTTGGCACATGAGATGAGCCTTCTGCGCAGGTCAGCTGGGAAATCAAACCTTGTGGCGCTGCCTATTAAAGCTCCTGATTTCCTGATTGAGGATGCTAAAACAGGACGCTGTATGCAGCCGGGGGGTGCTTAAACCACCAGCGTCCGTCGGGGAGGAACCTGCCAAACAGTTCTCATCTTTGTATTTTATTTCCCTGATAGGGAATGATTTCGCGACCAGCACCAAGGTCTGTCTAACTGGTTGGTCCCACACCACCTATACGGGCTGGCCGCATGAGTTGCACGCTTGCTACTTGTTTGGCAAGGCGTAAGATTCCAACGCCACTTTTAAACTAAAAAAAATTACTTTAAAAATGTATACTTGTTGTTTTGTTTGTTTGTTGTTTTACGTCCTAGCAACATCTAAGGTCATATCAGGACGGGTACCGACTTGTGACAGTGCGCACTCATGGCGACTTTATAGTGATGTCCGACTGGGAAACCAGGCCGCCGGCACCATGACCCGATGTAAAATTTCCCGATATTTAGACTTTTGAGGATGGTGTGAACTAGTATATGGTAATTACAGTTGTTATATAAAAAGGTAAATGGTATATAAAGCCAGGGGCATTAAGGTATTATGTGGTGCTGGTGATCCTTCACTGAGTTAGATAGACATTATGTAGTTATAGATAGTGTGAGAGGGGCACTACCTTTAGTGTGACAGGGCCTTAGCAGCTCAGCTCACATACCCCTCCCTCCCAATTGTTATTTACGGATCACTACACACCCAGACACAACAGGGCACTGTAGCCATCAACAACCAAGGCTTGGATACAGGCAGGTTGGATGTTCATTGGTTGATTGCAGAATGCCTAGTGCTGATTGGAGGAGCTGATCAGGTGTGACAGCCATCTTGGATTCATGAGACTATATAATAATAAACCTGAAGGTGTAAGCTCTCTTCTGTGCACTTTCTACTCTACCTTTCTCTTGCCTGTAGTGATTTCATATTTAGCCTACCTACACAACCACAGCTGCCAGCCGTCGACTTTACACCGATATCCCACTCAGTCACATTATCCTGACACTGAGCCAACCAGTCCTTGCCCTATCCTAATAATGCCGAGCGCCAGGCTAGGAAGCAACACGTATCAATTTTTAAGTCATCGGTTTGACTCGACCGGGGTTCAAACCCACGATCTACCAGCACGGGAGACGGACGCTCTAACTCATTCGGCCATCCGGTCTGGTCCGATATACTTGTTGTTACCTAGGCTGGTGCTCGGTATTTTTAGGATTGGGTAAGGTGCTGTAGAATGTCAAGAAAGGCCGCATTGTCTACGGTTTATATTGATCCTGTTTAATTAATCAGTGGATGTAACACCGACAACAAGTCTATGGCTGCAACATTGGTTGCAATGGAAATTACGTTAAGTGGTTTAAGCCCGTCTTTCAACCAGTCGGGGTGGCCGAATGGTGTCCACTTCCGCTTTGGTAGGTCTAATGGTTTGAACCCCGGGTTCAAACCCTGGCCGAGTCAAACCAGTGACTTAAAAAATGGATGTATACTTGTCACTAGTCACTACTTTTAGCCTGTCGTTCGACCATACTAGGATAAGGCAAGGCGCAGTGGAATGAGGAAGACCAATTGTCCGTGATTGAAATTTCCCATACGTAATCAATTAATCTACCCAACAAAAAAACAACAAAAAACAAAGTGCAGTGGTATTGGAGTTTAGTGAGAGGACGCACCACCCGCTAATTTCATAACCTGCAATCTGATTTGAGAGAGGTCATTGGTTAAGGGAACAATGCATTCAGAACAGATCCATTATTCTCACTAAATCTTGATTTTTAGAAAGCGGTGTAGGAATGAGAATCAAATTGCTCCATTACTGAGTGATGGGGCTGTCACACTACGATGTAACGCGCTAGTGTAAGACGACGTAGGTGAAATTTGGCCATTACATCGAGATACGTCGCGGAACATCGAGATACGTTATGCGTTCGTTAAGTCTACCTTGAGTTACATATTAATCTTTCGCCAATTATTGGATTAGGCATAAATTCGGGTACGGTTAGGTAAAGGGTGCTGGATTCGGGGTACGCCCACCTCTCACTGTCGTACAAATAGCTGAGTCCTCAAACTCGGTGAAACACCAATTATGGGTCAACTGTCTACGTAAGTACTCGCATAATTAATCTATCTATATATATACTCATAATATATGATGTGTAATTTATTATACAAATAATACCTCAAATATAATCATAATAAATGCTATAAAATTAGATATATGCGAATAATCCCTTCTATATATCCTGTATAATAATGTATTATGTGAATATAAATAAAGGTACTCATTTTATTCTATTATTCTATTTGATATATGCAGTAAAACTTCTCTAACTGACCACATCCACTGATTGACCACTCCCCTATATCGATCGCTTTATTTAGGTTCCAAACGATCGCCCATACAATACCATTGTAACAATAATTTTTAGAAAACCTCCCTAAATGCTGACCACCCCCCCTAAATGGACCATTTAAAGTTGGTCCTATGGTCGGTCAATTTAGAGAGGTTCTACTGTATCCCTTTTATATAGCTCGTATGCATACATAGCTATAGAGCACATACATGTATATATATATATATATATGGGCACTAAGACTATACATGTATATAAAATCATATATATATTCTTCCATTATCTAATCAATTAAGCACATAGTAAGGTGCACGAGTCGATATGGTGGCAGTCCATCATGGCCGCCGCTCTCAGTTTATCGCGACTATTCTCAGCACTAAAGATGGCGCCACTGGTGTATCTGCATACAGGGGGTGTAAATCTGGCAGCCTGCTGCTGCACCAATGGTCCACCCTCCCAGCACCTCACCGCCAAGGTCCACAAACCTGGGGCAGAACACTCGAATTTACTAGAGCAATGGCTACAACTGCTTTAATTATAAGCTAACAAATTATTACCGGTACTGGAATTTCCTTCGGGTGAATTTTATTACATAAGATTCTTCTGATTGTCTTTCTTCTCCATGACTCCCCCCCCCCCCCCCATGCTCCTATTCCCTCATATTTGTTGGTGTTGAGTTAGAGAGATGGATGGATAATACACTGTATGTTTTTGTTGGTGTTTTTTTTTTTTAACCGACAATGCATCATCCAGGCATGGCGTTCCCAGCCTTCTAATTGACACATTATAGACACTGGCGCGTCCCCTCACTCTGGCACACTTCATTGCACACATGCGCGTTCCCAATTCGGAAGAAATTGTTGCGAAGAATGACATTTACAGAGGAAATTTGGAGCCACCGTATGGTTTCCTCCCACCCCCTTCTGACTTCTCTACCCCAATCGCCACAAGCCACAGCTTATGTGAAGAAGTTATTAGCGCAATGTGGTCGGTCTGTCGGAAAATCACAAAGTCGAGGTGTGTCATATGGCAGATGTTCTTTCAAAATGCGCTTGCAGGCAGCGGGCTTATGCGAAAACCCCAAAATGGTGGACGGGTCTTATAGCAGAGGTCACCTTATGGTGGAGGTTCTATGGGTGGTAACACCAATGGTGTTTTCTTAATAATGTAGCAGTCTGCACTGATCTCTCAGGCAAGGAGCCTGAGAGATCATACAGGTGGGCGAGGACAAGGTGATGCCAGAAGGGAGCCTAGGTAGTGTAATGGTTAGCACTCTAGCCTGGAATTCGAGAGGTGTGGGTTCGAAACCGGCTCTAGGTGCAATATTTCCCATTTTAATCATCCCACAACACTGGTGCCCATGCCCTGGATCCTGTACTGGTTGCTTGTTGTATGCTCTTTGAACCTACCCTGTGTATGTGTATATATTGTAAGTGTATTGTCTGTGTGTAATTGTAAGCATTAAAACGACTTAAGGACTAAGCCATTTAAAAAGATTTACAATTCAAAGGAGTCTGCGCTGAACTCTCAGGCAAAGAGCCACTTCGACAGAACTTAGGCATGGATAGTATGATGGCATCAGGGAGGCTAGGTGGTGTAATGGTTAGCACACTAGTCCAGAATACAAGGGATGTTAGTTCGAATCCTGCTCTGGGCGCAATATTTCCCATTTTCATCACCTACACGACATTATTATAAGAAATTAAAATCTTCATTAATTTAGAAAGGAAGTTAAAATCAACAGAATTACTCTTTTTTTAAGACATTCCATAACAGATGTAAAATGCTATTGGAGGTTGGGGGATGAGGGATGGAAAGAACAAGGACTCGCATTAAAATGATGAATTTAGACTTCTGGCGCCAAAGCGTTAACTTTATTCAAATTTGCAACTTATGCAGCGGAAGCAGAATAAGCAACAGACCAACAAACAACACTAATTAATGTGAGAAAACCTTGCACTCATACCACCACCATGTGGGAGTGATGAAAATGGGAAATATTGATACTTGTCGCTTCCTAGCCAGGCGCTCAGCATTATTAGGATAGGGCAAGGACTGGTTGGCTCAGTGTCAGGATAATGTGCCTGAGTAAGATATCAATTATCAGGTCATGGTGCTGGCGGCCTGGTCTCCCAGTGGGGCAGCACTATAAATTCGCCCTGAGTGCACACTGTCACAAGTTGGGACCCGTCCTGATATGACCTTTGATTGATTGATTGATTAGTGGTTGCTTTATGCCATGTCGGCAGCATAGGCCATATTCCCAGTGATATTACCTTAGATGTTGCTAGGACGTAAAACAACAACAAACAAACAAAACAAAATGTGTACTTGTTGCTACCTAGCCTAGCACTTAGCATTACAAGGACTGGTTAGCTCAGTATCAGGATAATGTGACTTGAGTGTGATATTGGGTCCTGGTGCCGATGGCCTTGTCTCCCAGTGGGGCAGCACTATAAAGCCATTATTAGTGATGTACACTGCCACAAGTTGGCTGATATAACATTAGATGGTAGGATCTAAAAACCCTAACTAACGAACAAATGAACCACCACGAGTACATGATTGATTGATTGATTGGTGGTTGCTTAACGCCGTGTCGGCAGCATAGGCCATATTCATGGCGAACCACTAAAACCCTAACTAACAAACGAATGAACCACCATGAGTACATGATTGATTGATTGGTGGTTCCTTTATGCCGTGTCGGCAGCGTGGGCCATATTCATGGCGAACCACTGAAAGCCTAACTAACGAACAAATAAACCACCATGAGTACATGATTGATTGGTGGTTGCTTTACGCCATGTCGGCAGCATAGGCCATATTCATGGCAAACCACTAAAACCCTAACTATCAAACAAATAAAACACCATGAGTACATGGTAGTACACATGTTGACTATGTAAAGAAATATAAATGAAACCCAAAATAAAAAGATTGGGAACTCCCTGATTTTTGACCATAAACAAGTTTACAGAAATTATTGATGAAGGAAGTCAATCTGTATGGATTATGACCACCACTGCACATCAGCGAATACGAGTGCATGCACTTTACCGGTATGAGTATGAGCAGAATAAACAAGCGATCACTAAAACAAAAACAAACAAAACTGACCGTAAATGAGTCTTATATTTAACTTTTTCAGGTCTGTCGCAGAACTGCTGGCGAATTCTTCATTTGATGTCAACTTCGCTTTCGGTAGAGCCCAGAGAAATCTTCTACTCATAGCTGCCAAGTAAGAAACTTGTCAGTGGCACCGTCTTACTGACATCTAGTCCTGGATTACTGACATACCACTAGGTTACTGATGTACCACTAGATTACTGACATACCACTAGGTTATTGACATACCACTAGGTTATTGACATACCACTAGGTTACTGACATACCACTAGGTTACTGACATACCACTGGATTACTGACATACCACTAGGTTACTGACATACCACTAGGTTACTGACATACCACTAGATTACTGACATACCACTAAGTTACTGACATACCACTAGATTACTGACATACCACTAGATTACTGACATACCACTAAGTTACTGACATACCACTAGGTTACTGACATACCACTAGGTTACTGACATACCACTAGATTACTGACATACCACTAGATTACTGACATACCACTAGATTACTGACATACCACTAGGTTACTGACATACCACTAGGTTACTGACATACCACTAGATTACTGGCATACCACTAGATTACTGACATACCACTAGATTACTGACATACCACTAAGTTACTGACATACCACTAGATTACTGACATACCACTAGATTACTGACATACCACTAGGTTACTGACATGCCACTAGGTTACTGACATACCACTAGGTTATTGACATACCACTAGGTTACTGACATACCACTAGGTTATTGACATACCACTAGATTACTGACATACCACTAGGTTACTGACATACCACTAGATTACTGATGTACCACTAGATTACTTACATACCACTAGATTACTGACATACCACTAGATTACTGATATATACCACTAAATTACTGGCATACCACTAGATTACTGACATGTACCAATACATGTTGGTCATATACCACTATATTACTGACATATACCACTATATTACTGACATACCACTATATTACTGTCATATTACTAGATTACTGACAACCACTATATTACTGATATACCACTATATTACTGTCATATTACTAGATTACTGACAACCACTATATTACTGATATACCACTAGATTACTGATATTTTCGACTAGCTTACTGACATTTAACTCTAGAATTCTGACATACCACTAGATTATGGACATGCCACTAGATTACTGACATACCACTAGATTACTGCCATATACCACTAGATTACTGACAAGTGACATCTACCACTAGATTACTGACGCACCACTAGATTACTGACATCTACCACTAGAATACTGACATCTAGATCTAGATTACTGACATGCCACTAGATTACTACTATCTACCACTAGATTACTGACATGCCACTAGATTACTACTATCTACCACTATATTACTGACATGTCACTAAATTACCACTATATACCACTAGATTACTGGCATACCAGTAGATTACTACTATATATCAATAGATTACTGTCATGCCACTAGCTTACTATTATATACCATACCACCAGATTACTTACATGCCACTAGATTACTACTATCTAAAACTAGATTACTGACATGCCACTAGATTACTACTATATATCAATAGATTACTGTCATGCCACTAAATTACTACTATCTACCAATAGATTACTGACATACCACTAAATTACTACTATCTACCAATAGATTACTGACATACCACTAGATTACTACTATCTACCAATAGATTACTGACATACCACTAGATTACTACTATATATCAATAGATTACTGTCATGCCACTAGATTACTACTATCTAAAACTAGATTACCGACATGCCACTAGATTACTACTATATATCAATAGATTACTGTCATGCCACTAGATTACTACTATCTAAAACTAGATTACTGACATGCCACTAGATTACTACTATGTATCAATAGATTACTGTCATGCCACTAGATTACTACTATCTAAAACTAGATTACTGACATGCCACTAGATTACTACTATATAGCAATAGATTACTGTCATGCCACTAAATTACTACTATCTACCAATAGATTACTGACATACCACTAGATTACTACTATCTACCAATAGATTACTGACATACCACTAGATTACTACTATCTACCAATAGATTACTGACATGCCACTAGATTACTACTATCTACCAATAGATTACTGACATACCACTAGATTACTACTATCTACCAATAGATTACTGACATACCACTAGATTACTACTATCTACCAGTAGATTACTGACATGCCACTAGATTACTACTATCTACCACTATATTACTGACATGTCACTAAATTACCACTATATACCACTAGATTACTGGCATGCCACTAGATTACTACTATATATCAATAGATTACTGTCATGCCACTAGCTTACTATTATATACCATACCACCAGATTACTTACATGCCACTAGATTACTACTATCTAAAACTAGATTACTGACATGCCACTAGATTACTACTATCTACCACTAGATTACTGACATGCCACTAGATTACTACTATCTACCACTATATTACTGACATGTCACTAAATTACCACTATATACCACTAGATTACTGACATACCAGTAGATTACTACTATATACCACTAGCTTACTGACATGTCACTGATTACTACTCTCTACCAATAGATTACTGCCATACCACTAGATTACTATCTACCACTAGATTGTTGACATGCCACTAAATTACTACTATCTACCAATAGATTACTGACATGCCACTAGATTACTACTATCTACCAATAGATTACTGACATGCCACTAGATTACTACTATCTACCACTAGATTACAAACATATGCCACTACATTACTGAAATCCACCACTAGATTACTAGTATCTTCCACTAGATTACTGCTATCTATCAATAGATTACTGGCTTATATTACCTGATTACTGGTACCTATCACGAGATCACTGATATCTACCACTAGATTAGTTTATATCACCAGAGTATTGGTATATATCACTAGAATACCTGTCAATAGGTACAATTCCACTAGACAAACACAAACAAGCTCGCCTTGTAGTGTCAGAAATGTAGGCTGTATTCGTACCTCAGGCATAGTGTCGCACGTGTTTACAACGCCTGCCACAACCATGGTACCGTGACCAGGATGCTGTAGATATTGTGCACTGGATTGTGTAATTGTGTGCTTTACATTCTTTGATTAAGCAGAGGTGGGGTTTCAATCACCGACAATTGGTTTCCCTCTTTCATTTCGCGGATTTCCATGAGTTGTGTTAATTTACAATTTGTCTTGTTTCCACCCCGCATTTCTTTATGTTGTTGTTTCTAAGACTATTTTAATTTTTATTCGGCGATTCCACCTGTTATCATGTATGTATGTATGTAATGCAGGATCTTGAGGACTAGCGATGATGTGTGTCTGTGTGTTTATATATTTATGACTTGAGCGTCCATCTCCCGTTTTGGTAGATCGTGGGATTTGGAATGCATGGGTTCGAACCCCGGTCAAGTCAAACCGGTGACTTCAAAATTGATACTTGTCGCTTCCTATCCAGGTGCTCGTCATTATTAGGAATAGGATAGGGCAAGGACTGTTTGGCTCAGTGTCAGGATAATGTGACTAAGTGGGATATCAGGTCATGGTGCTGGTGGCCTGGTCTCCCAGTGGGACAACACTATAAAGTTGCCATGAGTACGCACTGGCACAAGTCGGTACTCATCCTGATATGATCTTAGATGTTGCAAGGACGTAAAACTCCAACGACCAACCAACATATATAGTGCTAGTAGGGAGTACAGACCCTGATGCGCCACATGGACATGCTTGATGAGGGCTTCCCCCATCCCCTTCGACAAACACACACCACAGCGCCCTCTATGATTAGCGGAAATGACCCTCTGACATCTACCACGGCGTCCCGCGGGTCTGGTATTGCTAATGTGACGTGCGCGACTGCGCTCGGCGGGTGAGGGTGCCACATCCGGTCAGGTCGTAAGGGGCGTGGTGCTCATGCGTATTAGCCTCATCTGATTGTGGGTTAATGGCGCGCAGCACCCTGGTTGGGCGGCGGCTGGCGGTGGGCACAGATAGGTGATTCCCGCTCCGAGATCAATGGCCAGCCAGGTTATGTATGCTCTACCCTGGCCTCAGAGCTAAATGGGGAGCGACAGTCAAGTAATGAAAGCAGCCTTTGTCGCATCGCCACCGACAGCATGATGATGATGATGATGATGATGACCCGGCCTCCTCCTCCCCTCCTCCCCTCCTCCTCACTCACTCACTCACTCACTCACTCACTCACTCACTCACTCACTCTCCTCCTCCTCCTCCTCCTCCTCCTCCTCCTCCTCCTCCTCCTCCTCCTCCTCCTCCTCCTCCCCCTCCCCCTCCTCTTCCTCCTCCTCCTCCCTTCCTTCGCCGCCTTCTCCCCCTCATCATACTCGTGATCATGCTCCTTATCCCCCCCCCCCTCCTCCCTTCCTCCTCCTCCTCCCTCCTACTCCCTACCTCTCATGTTCCTCCTCTCTTGCCCATCCCTTTCCTCCTCCCTCTCTTTCCCATCCTCCCCATCCTCTCCCACTTCCACCCCCTCCTCCTTCCCTCCTCCTCCTCCTCCCTACCCTCACCCTTCTTCCCCTTCTCTTCCTTGCCCTCCCTCCCCTCCTCCTACCCCTCCTCCCCTACTTCTTCCTGCTCTTCATCCTCCTCCTCCTCTCCTTCTCTTCAGTTTACTGTTGCTCTTCCTCATGCTCCTCCGCCTGATCTTCATTCTTCTGTTTTTTCCTTCTCCTCATTCTGCTGCTCCTCCTCTTGCTCTTCATTCTTATTCTCCTGCACGTCATCATTATCATCGTCATCATTATCCTGCTCTTCATCCTCCCCTGCTCCTACTCTTCCCTCCGGTGTTCAAGCTGAAAACATACGGACCGTATCCTGCGTGTAATGATGTCTTTAAACTCAAAGTTGATTCCATGTACAAAATTAAAGTTGCATAATCCGATGGTTTAGAATTTCTGTATTTTTTGTGAGATAAATATATTAGATCGATCACCAGTATCTACTTTACATGAGTTCAAAGTTACTTTTATTTTAAATGGTAAACTTTTGAGATATTTTGAGTGCAAACATGGAAAATTAGTTTTTGCACGCTTGCCAAAACTCTGACACCATAGACTTCTGCACTAACGGGTTCTGTTAAATTGACTCAGTATTGCCTTCTATGCAGAAACATATGCTTAATAAGTGCATCAGTATCTAAGTTAGATATGTCAAATCAAATCTAGATAATTGGTTTGGTTTTGAAAATTTGATATTTCATCGGACTATGCAGCTTTAATGTTGCATGGTCCGATGGTTTTGAGTTTCTGTCGTTTTCTGAGTTAAATATATTAAATTGATTGTTATAGCCTCCCTTACTTTGAAGTAACTTTTATTTTAAATGTCTAACTTTTGAGATATTTGAAGTGCAACCATCCACAATTAATATTGGCAAGCACGCCAAAACTCTGACACCATAGGCTTCTGCAGTAACAGGTTCTATTAAATTGGTTCTGGATGCCCTTCTATATGGCGACAAGTGTTTAATAAGTGCACCAGTATCTAAGTTGGATATGTAGAAACAAATCTGGATAATTGTTTTGGTTTTAAAAATTTGATGTTTTCATCGGACTATGCAACTTTAAACTCGGCCCCTGAGCCTTCATGTAAACCTTACTTGGAGTCTCTGAATGTGAACCTCGATATTTTGTCTGTAAACCTAATCGTAAAACTTCCCCTGTGGTCTTTGAAGAGACCCTTGGTCATCCTCCGACTAGTTGAACTGTCGAAGCCTGAGGCGCCTCCATTTGCCTATCACGTGACTATGGGCGGAGATTTGTAACCACTACATGCACTGCCACTCCATTTACTACACTGATGGTTCCCAAGACCAAGGCCATGATGGACCCAGTCTGTCATGGTCATAAAGCAAGCACTGACATCACAAATCAAGGCATAGTCTTTACGACGCAGGGATGAAAGATCTCCGCGATTCCGCAGATTTCCGGGATTTTTCAATCCTGCAGCACCATCAGCATAGATTTATACTAATACGCCGCAGCACTATCAGCATATACCATTTATAAATGCTCCAAATCCTGCAGCACTATCAGCGTATACTACTACTATACATGCTTCAAATGGTGCAGCATTATCAGCGTATACCAATATATATAAAACCAGGCTTCCGGATATTTTCCGTGATTCTCTGACAGTGCCAAACCTATGGGAGAATATCAGCATTTCCGCTTTTTTTCCCGGAGAGCACTTTCATCCCTGACGACGAAAACCTGTGCACTCAATCTCACATTGCGGCCTCTTATACCCCTGTCACACTACGACGTAATGAGCCAACGTGAGCCTAATGTGGTGATATTTCGTCATTACGTTGATGTACGTTGGATTACGTTATGATGACGTCATAATGACGTTAGAGTGACGTCGAGCTACGTCACATTACGTCGTGTTACGTCGAGATACGTCGAGGTTTTGGACATGTTCAAAAGTTTCGACGTAGGTCGAACGTAAGGGTTTACGTTCGCCGTACGTTCTGTTCACGTTCAGCGAACGTCAATGACGTTAAACGGACGTTATTCCAACGCTCCTCACTACGTTCAACTACGTTCCACTACGTTGACCCCCATTAAACCAAGTGCAAATGCCCACGGGGCGTAATGGGAACGTCAGGACAACGTCAGGAGAACATCAGGAGAACGTGCATTCAACGTACGTTCAACGTCTCATGACGTAGCTAACGTCACGTAACGTTCTTCTGACGATGGAATAACGTTCATAACGTTCCGTCAGCGTCATTACGTTCACCTCTCTCGTCGAACGACGGTATCACTACGCTTTACCGACGTTACTCTCTCGTCCACTTCGCTGCATCCACGTTCAACTTCTGCCCAAATTTGCATACTACGCCGAGAAGTTCAACGTTCTTCACGTTCTCCCTACATTGACGTCGTTACGTCGTAGTGTGACAGCCCCATAACCCATTTTTGTTCCAGCTGTTGCTAAAGCCCCAGTCACACCAACCCGGACGAGCCCCGGATTTTGAGCCGGACCAGTCGTCCGGAGAGCCCCGGATAAAATCGCTATTTTCGTCGTTTTTTTGCGTCACGGTCACACGTACCCGGCCCGGGGGTAGTCCGGGGGTGAACCGGGGCCTGTCCGGGGAGCTCTGGGGCTGTTTTGCTACTACTACTACCAAAACTACCATGCCGGATCGAGCCCGGACCGCCCCGGATGTTTTAAACATTTTAAAACATCCGGGGTGGACCCAGGACCAGCCACGGATCACGCCGGACCACCACGGACGAGCCACGGACCACCCCGGATGATGGTCCGGGGCTCGTCCGGCCTCTGATCCGGGTAGGTGTGACTGGGGCTTCACTTTAAACTCGACCAACTGAAATGACTCTGAAGTGGGGAGCCTTTTTTCTGCTATATATGCTATATAAGAATTATATGAGTATAATAACCCGGAATTCTATACTCTCCTAACACCCATCCACCAGTAATCGGGTGGTTGAGCCTCGGACTACTCATCTACTGCTCAGGCTTCAACTTCAACCATGGTGCCACCGCTCGCCTGCTCACCTTCCTACTCACTTAGCGCGTTTGTTCCTCTAGCCAGAGAAAATACACTCTAACCCACTATCATGTCTTCCTCTTGTGCATTATGTAGGTCAACTATAATATATATGTATAACCTCAATGGCATAATCAGACCCAGTGGCCGAATGGGTTGGAGCTCAGGTTTGGTGTGTGGGAGGAAGGTCAGGAGTTTGAATCAAATTTATACATGTCGCTACCTAGCATGGCGCTTGGCACTAATAGGATGGATACCGGGTGCGATGAGTAGGGTTAATCAGATATTGGTTATATATTTCTCTGAAAAAAGTTTTTGTTGACAGATTTGACATTTTAATATTTAGAACAAGAACTACTTCTGGCTAATCAATGGTGATGTAAACCTCAGCCTGTAAAGTGACTGAAATTGTATGTTTCTTAGCTCAAAATGCTTAATTATGGAGAGTTGGGTCTTTTTTTTTTGTCTTTTTTTTTATTGAGGCTGTATTTATACTGTCCATAGCATATAAGCCTGGGTACCCAGGCTTGTTTTCAATGCTGGCCAGTTGTAGTGTTGGCGTTATCTTACCACACAGTGGCTGCTGATAAGGTATTTGATTGCCTGCATTTCAGTAGCAGATAGATAATTGGTTGGTATGGTTAATAGCCTATGTTAGTTATTTTTGTTTTTTTCTTGGCATATATGTATTTATTTTTTCTACTCTCATTACTAGACTAGCCTACTCCTAGTTACATATCATAGGCTTGTACGCAGCTGTGTGGTATGTTATCTGGCTACTTTTGGCATGGTTGCCTTCCATTGGGCGTCCCGCTGGTGGGCCGTGACATATCACATGCCCCTTTGCAGTGCAGCTTACTGGGGGTTTCCTAGCCTTATTTTGCACAGATAATTTTTAGGTCAGGAATTTGTCATTCGTTTACCTTTTGGGCATTCCACACTTAAACATATTATTATATTATTATATTGCATCCTTCCGTCCATATTTGTGCCACATTGTTATGTATTTCTATTTATTTTGAATAAAATTGAAGTTTTGCCCTACGCGTATCGGCAAACTCAATGGCCGTACGCCTTTGCTTTGCTCCCAACGCCGTTTTCAGCGCATACGCAGTCGGAACCGTGATGTAGTCTATTGTCAGTTTTGGAGAAGCGTATGCTGTTTGTGGAATGGACAGTGCAGGCTCAATATTTGTGTTTCTGCTGGTGCAATGGGTCTGAGTCAGCACAATTTTATAAGTATTTATGGAAAACTTAATTCTATTGAATAATAATAATCATTATATTTATAATGAAGACACCATTCACCATTTCTGACTGGATTTAATTTTTGTCTTAGTGAGTGATTGGGGTTTTATGTCCTAGCAAAACCCGACACCATATTAGGAAATTGGTGGGACTTTACGTTCTGGCAAGGTCTAATGTCATTATCAGTAGAGACCATAACAAGACAGGCACCAATTTGTGACAGTGCCCACTGACATGAAGCCCCAACATACAAACAAACTCACAATTGTAAATATGCGCAAGAAAAATTAACCGGTAAATATTTGGAGTTTGCTTTGTGACACCTAAATAATACTGGCTGTACACACAATGCTGTGTATTTTGTGTTGGAGTATGCAAGTTATGCGCAATATGGTTGTTGAACCTACTCTGTGGATGTATAATATATATCTAAGTGCATTTCCTGTGTGTATCTAAAAGTAAGTATTATATAACTTATAGACGTAAACCATATACATATGTACAAAGACTTACAATCTCAAGGGTGTGAGTGTAGTAGTCTGCATTGACTTATCACGTATAGACAGCTTGGTGTACATAAGATGATTACATCAGGGAGCCTGGGTAGTGAAATATTTGCCAGTTTCATCACCCCACGACGTTACCAATGCAGGACTCACCCCTCCTCCTCCTCCCTTCATCCTCCACATGTTTCTCTTCCTCCTCCTCCACCTATCCTCGCTCCTCCACCTATCCCCCTCTTCCTCCCCCCTCCTCCACCTATCCCTCCCTCCTCCTCCCTCCTCCCCCCTCCTCCTCCTCTTCCACCTCCACCTCTCCCTCCTCCACTTCTCCCCTATCTCCCCCTCCTCCTCCTTTACACCCCCTCCTCTTCCTCTCCCTCCTTCCCCACCTCTTCCTCCTCCAGTCCTCTTCCTCACCCCCCTCCTTCCCCCTCTTCCTACTCCTCCTCCCCTCCCCCCCCCCCCCACCTGCCGCCATTCCTGTGCCTGTGTGCCAATCCGCTGTCACCCCCCCCCCCCCCCCCACATACACACACACGCACACGCACACACACACACCCCACCCCCGGGGAGCGGGGCCGGCAGTCGGGGCTCTAAGTGACCAGCCCTGGGGGGACGGAGGCGGGCTTCACTATGTGGTGCCCGTGGACAATGGCGGCAGGTGTGCGCGGCCCCGACGTCTCAGCATGGCGCAGATGTGTCCATGGACGGTGTGTGAGACATTAGAGCCCGGCTAGTCACCGCCCCCGCCCCACTTCCACCCCTGGGCCACGCCCACTTACACGCCATGACGTAGCTGATGACGTGTTTATTGTCGGGCTGATGGGATTCACCGACCATCAGCTCGTCAGGTGTGAAATGTACAGAGGATGTTACGTCATTGTTACTATCGTGAAATGTACAGACTAAACAGAGGTTGTTGTCATGCCACGGGACTAGGGTGAAATGTACAGATCGTGTTATCATGCAATGTGCCTAGTATGAAATGTACAGAGGTGGTTGTCATGACACGCGACTAGTGTGACTACAGTGAATTGTACAGATCATGTTATCATGCAATGTGCCTAGAGTGATGTGCACAGAGACTGTTGTCGTGACACACGACTAGTGTGACTAGAGTGAAATGTACAAATCATGTGATCATGCAATGTACCTAGTATGAAATGTACAGAGGCGGTTGTCATGACACGCGACTAGTGTGACTACAGTGAATTGTACAGATCATGTTATCATGCAATGTGCCTAGAGTGATGTGCACAGAGACTGTTGTCATGACACACGACTAGTGTGACTAGAGTGAAATGTACAAATCATGTGATCATGCAATGTACCTAGTATGAAATGTACAGAGGCGGTTGTCATGACACGCGACTAGTGTGACTACAGTGAATTGTACAGATCATGTTATCATGCAATGTGCCTAGAGTGATGTGCACAGAGACTGTTGTCGTGACACACGACTAGTGTGACTAGAGTGAAATGTACAAATCATGGGATCATGCAATGTGCCTAGTATGAAATGTACAGAGACTGTTGTCATGACACACAACTAGTGTGACTACAGTGAATTGTACAGATCATGTTATCATGCAATGTGCCTAGAGTGGTGTGCACAGAGACTGTTGTCATGACACACGACCAGTGTGACTAAGAGTGAAATGTACAAATCATGTTATCATGCAATCTCAAAGTAGGGTGTCACTATAAAATCACAAATTGATGGCCATTCTGATATGACCTTGGTGTTGTCAATATGTAAAATCCCCAACAAACAATCACATACTCGCTGGTTTGCTCATTCCAGCCTACACGATGCCCGGTACCAGATCATTGCGGGGACTAACACTGGGGTGTGGCCTGCTCGGAAACGAGGCTTGAACCTCCTCCGCTCTTTTGTGTACAACATAATGGCACCACGTAATTTGTATTACTAAACTACACTATCTGAGACCAGACGGGATGGCCGAATGAGTAGAGCGTCCATCTCCTGTTTTGGGAGATTGGGAGATCCGAAGCCATGAGTTTATGGGTTCGAATCCTGGTTGAGTCAAAGCAATGACTTAAAAATTTATACTTGTCGCTTCCTAGCCATTCGCTCAGCATTAATAGGATATGGCAAGGACTGGTTCTCAGTGTCATGATAATGTGAGTTAGTGGGATATCAGGTCATGGTGATGGCGTCCGGGTGTCCCAGTGGGGAAGCACTATTAAGTCGCCATGAGTGCGCACATCCACAAGTCGGTACCCGTCCTGATATGACCTTAGGTGTTGATAGGACGTAAAACAACAACAAATAAATACACTATCTGAAGAAAGAATTGAATTTTCAAAACCAAGATACTTACCTACATTTGATCCTACACATCTAACTTAGATATTGTTGGACTTATTAAGTATTTATTGCAGTTTGGTGCTCCTGTGCTATGCTTGACAACGCCTGAGACATCCAACATTTCGGTGTGCATACCGAAATTAATTGTACAGGCTTTCACTTCAAATATCAACCCAAGCTGTTTGAAATCGAAATTACTTTAAACTGAAGTAAAATAGATCAAATCAACCGACATTATATATTTATCTGGGACAAAATAATGTGGCCAAAACTCAAAGACACCTGATTATGTAACTTTATGATATTATGTATTAATGAATACAACACTCGAGTAAATGGGATGAGCCAACATCTCTGAATGGTTCAAATAGATCTACTGTTATATTTTATTTAGGCGCAATTTCAGATGAAAGGGATCGAGGGAATGGGTTCGGAGCAGGACCGGAAGTGAAGAGAGGCAGACTTAACTTGCCTTAGCGCAGCTGCCCGCTCCCCATGCCGCTCTAACCACCTTAACTCAATAATAAATGCATAAGAATAGCAAACACTGATTCCTTAAAGTTGCAGAATCCGATGTTTTTGACTTTCTGCCATTTCCTGAGATAATTATAATAGGTTGATCATTTTGATCTACCTTACTTTAGTTTGAAGTAATTTTTATTTTAAATGGCGGGCTTTGGAGATATTTGAAGTGAAACCATGTCAAGTTAATGTTGGCAAACGCGTCAGCATTCTTATACTATAGGCTTCAGCAGTAACATGTTCTATTCGATTGACCAGATGCGTAAGAAGGTCCCCAGTATCTAAGTTAGATCATCATCATCATCATCATCAACATGTTGTCGGTCGCGATGCGACAAAGACTGCTTTCATTACTTGACTGCCGCTCTCCAGTTAACTCTCTGCTGTGAGAGTTGCGTCCATGAGTCAGTCTTAATGTCTCTCAGCTTCAGGTTTCTCTTGATGGTATCCTTGAACCGGAGAGGAGGGCGCCCTCTCTTTCTGTAACCTTCTATGTCTAAGTTAGATATAGAAGATCAAATATAGGTAATTGTTTTGGTTTAGAAATGTTTTTCTTTCATCGGACTATGCAGCTTTAAGCTATGTATAGTAGTTCAAACAAATGCTAAAACCTATTTCATATTGTAAGTAGTGTAAAAAAAATAAAAAATAAAAAATGTACCCTCCTTTAGCTTGAATTAACTTTCATCTAAATTGACTCTGCGTACAAGCCTATGATATGTAAATAGGAGTAGGCTAGTCTAGAAATAAGAGTAGAAAAAATAAAGCACATATATGCCAAGAAAATCCAAAAAAATTAACATAGACTACTATAGTACTAACCAGACCAACCAACTATCTATCTGCTACTGAAATACAGGCAATCAAATACCTTATCAGCAGCTACTGTGTGATAAGACAACACCAACACTACAGCTGGCCAGCATTGAAAACAAGCCTGAATACCCAGGCTTATATGCTATGGACAGTATAAATACAGCCTCAATAAAAAAAAAAAACTTTAAAAAAAACTAAAAAAAACAAACTGTACTCACCTCTCAAACAAGGAGCCACATCGAGACAGGTAGGGGTGGATAGGGTGATGGCATCAGGGAGCCGAGACAGTCTAATGGTTAGTATGCTAGTCCTGGAATTGCAAGAAGTGCCTGAGAGGTCAGCGCAGACCACTACCTAAGTAAATTACCGGTATGTGTGTAATATATTAAATGACTTATGAACGTAAACCATTAAAAAGACTTATGATTCTAGCGGGCGGAGGGGAGGTTAGTGTAGTACTCAGCACTGACCACTCAGACAAGGAGTCACATAGACAGGTAATTGTGGATTCTAGCGGGTGGAGGGGAGGTTAGTGTAGTACTCAGCACTGACCACTCAGACAAGGAGTCACATAGACAGGTAATTGTGGATTCTAGCGGGCGGAGGGGAGGTTAGTGTAGTACTCAGCACTGACCACTCAGACAAGGAGTCACATAGACAGGTAATTGTGGATTCTAGCGGGCGGAGGGGAGGTTAGTGTAGTACTCAGCACTGACCACTCAGACAAGGAGTCACATAGACAGGTAATTGTGGATTCTAGCGGGTGGAGGGGAGGTTAGTGTAGTACTCAGCACTGACCACTCAGACAAGGAGCCACATAGACAGCTAATTGTGGATTCTAGCGGGTGGAGGGGAGGTTAGTGTAGTACTCAGCACTGACCACTCAGACAAGGAGTCACATAGACAGCTAATTGTGGATTCTAGCGGGCGGAGGGGAGGTTAGTGTAGTACTCAGCACTGATCACTCAGACACGGAGCCACATAGACAGCTAATTGTGGATTCTAGCGGGTGGAGGGGAGGTTAGTGTAGTACTCAGCACTGACCACTCAGACAAGGAGCCACATAGACAGCTAATTGTGGATTCTAGCGGGCGGAGGGGAGGTTAGTGTAGTACTCAGCACTGACCACTCAGACAAGGAGCCACATAGACAGGTAATTGTGGATTCTAGCGGGTGGAGGGGAGGTTAGTGTAGTACTCAGCACTGACCACTCAGACAAGGAGTCACATAGACAGGTAATTGTGGATTCTAGCGGGCGGAGGGGAGGTTAGTGTAGTACTCAGCACTGACCACTCAGACAAGGAGTCACATAGACAGGTAATTGTGGATTCTAGCGGGCGGAGGGGAGGTTAGTGTAGTACTCAGCACTGACCACTCAGACAAGGAGCCACATAGACAGGTAATTGTGGATTCTAGCGGGTGGAGGGGAGGTTAGTGTAGTACTCAGCACTGACCACTCAGACAAGGAGTCACATAGACAGGTAATTGTGGATTCTAGCGGGTGGAGGGGAGGTTAGTGTAGTACTCAGCACTGACCACTCAGACAAGGAGTCACATAGACAGGTAATTGTGGATTCTAGCGGGTGGAGGGGAGGTTAGTGTAGTACTCAGCACTGACCACTCAGACAAGGAGCCACATAGACAGGTAATTGTGGATTCTAGCGGGTGGAGGGGAGGTTAGTGTAGTACTCAGCACTGACCACTCAGACAAGGAGCCACATAGACAGGTAATTGTGGATTCTAGCGGGTGGAGGGGAGGTTAGTGTAGTACTCAGCACTGACCACTCAGACAAGGAGTCACATAGACAGGTAATTGTGGATTCTAGCGGGTGGAGGGGAGGTTAGTGTAGTACTCAGCACTGACCACTCAGACAAGGAGTCCACATAGACAGGTAATTGTGGATTCTAGCGGGTGGAGGGGAGGTTAGTGTAGTACTCAGCACTGACCACTCAGACAAGGAGCCACATAGACAGGTAATTGTGGATTCTAGCGGGTGGAGGGGAGGTTAGTGTAGTACTCAGCACTGACCACTCAGACAAGGAGTCACATAGACAGGTAATTGTGGATTCTAGCGGGTGGAGGGGAGGTTAGTGTAGTACTCAGCACTGACCACTCAGACAAGGAGCCACATAGACAGGTAATTGTGGATTCTAGCGGGTGGAGGGGAGGTTAGTGTAGTACTCAGCACTGACCACTCAGACAAGGAGCCACATAGACAGGTAATTGTGGATTCTAGCGGGTGGAGGGGAGGTTAGTGTAGTACTCAGCACTGACCACTCAGACAAGGAGTCACATAGACAGGTAATTGTGGATTCTAGCGGGCGGTAGGGGAGGTTAGTGTAGTACTCAGCACTGACCACTCAGACAAGGAGCCACATAGACAGGTAATTGTGGATTCTAGCGGGTGGAGGGGAGGTTAGTGTAGTACTCAGCACTGACCACTCAGACAAGGAGCCACATAGACAGGTAATTGTGGATTCTAGCGGGCGGAGGGGAGGTTAGTGTAGTACTCAGCACTGACCACTCAGACAAGGAGCCACATAGACAGGTAATTGTGGATTCTAGCGGGTGGAGGGGAGGTTAGTGTAGTACTCAGCACTGACCACTCAGACAAGGAGCCACATAGACAGGTAATTGTGGATTCTAGCGGGCGGAGGGGAGGTTAGTGTAGTACTCAGCACTGACCACTCAGACAAGGAGCCACATAGACAGGTAATTGTGGATTCTAGCGGGTGGAGGGGAGGTTAGTGTAGTACTCAGCACTGACCACTCAGACAAGGAGTCACATAGACAGGTAATTGTGGATTCTAGCGGGCGGAGGGGAGGTTAGTGTAGTACTCAGCACTGACCACTCAGACAAGGAGTCACATAGACAGGTAATTGTGGATTCTAGCGGGTGGAGGGGAGGTTAGTGTAGTACTCAGCACTGACCACTCAGACAAGGAGCCACATAGACAGGTAATTGTGGATTCTAGCGGGCGGAGGGGAGGTTAGTGTAGTACTCAGCACTGACCACTCAGACAAGGAGTCACATAGACAGGTAATTGTGGATTCTAGCGGGCGGAGGGGAGGTTAGTGTAGTACTCAGCACTGACCACTCAGACAAGGAGTCACATAGACAGGTAATTGTGGGTAGGGTGATTGCATCAGGGAGCCTAGTTAATGTAATGCTTAGCAAACTAGCCCCAGCATTTCAAGAATTGTATGTTCGAATCCCACTCTAGGCGCCATGTTGGCTTTGTTGGCATCATCCCCACGACAGTACCATGTTTTAAGACCGCGCGTGTTAGTGCTATGTGAAATGGTGCCGTGACTAATGGCCATTATAGCATTTCTTTCATCCTTCAGTTGCCTCCTTAGTCTTGTTTACGCATGACTAAGGTTTGTTGTTAGTAACGCGCAGACTGCCTGCCTCCTTTAACAAGTGTGCATAGTTAGCGCAGCTTTCACGCCGGCAACCAGCGCCACCGGAAGTCTGTTTTCATCACGTGACTCAGGCGACTGAGTACTTAAATGCTTAAAGATCTGCTCTCCTCATTTTAACTTGTTGTAAAAATATACGGATTTTCGGTTAAGAATTATATATTGGCAGAGAGCATTATGATTCTTAGATGTCGGAGTGGGACTTATGTTATGTAAACTAAAAGTAACTAAAACTAATAGAATTCCACTCCCATGGTACATGATGCTGAGTGAGGTAAACTATATGTTATACATTATGAGTGGAGTTGATGGAAATGTATATGATGCTGAATGATGTAAACTATCTGTTATATATGATGTTTGGAGTTAATGAAAAGAGCTCCTTTGCAAGAAACAGTACATGATGATTGAAATGTTCTCTATGTGTTCATAAAGAATACAAAAGAGGAAAAGAATGATTTTACTATATACAAATCTGTAACTGTTGCAACATCCTGTCCACCCAAGACCACCGACTGACCCACCTGCCTAATTTGCATATGTATAGAGTACACCACCTGCAGCTGGTTTGAGTGACAGCCCCTAATGGGGTGGTCACCCACCCAGTCTGTGGGGAGTGTCTCATTGGCTGGCTGGGGAATGTCCGGTCACCTGACTCCCTTGGCCTATCCTGACCACACACTAGTCTCAACTAATTAATTATTCAAGATTTTGCCTCAGACACACTGAAGGAAAATCACTCTCATCCTGGCTCTTGAGTGAGACACACCTACTCTAGAGCAGGACCCCAGACACTCTGTCTGATGCTATCCAAATTCAGATATTCAAATTGAGTGCATCCACAGCCATAGGACTCCTGTCCCATGGGTTGTGGGCTAAAGTGACAATGAGACATAGTGTGGGCAGTATATGAGGAGTACAGGTGTTAGGTCACATGTAAGGGGGATGACAGGAGTTGCTGCCAATAAAGCACAACTTATTCACTGTTCATCCTTGTGACTAGTTTTCCTTCCTCTTTCCAGACATGGTTAAATTGATTAGGCTGATTGCATCACAGGTGAAATGAAGGGGGAGAGTTTTGTAATCACATAGGGTGCTCACAGCGGCAGAGCATTCGTGTTTTTATATTGTGTTCCTAACATGGATATTCCGTATATCTTAACGAAGTTATCCAATCTTAGAAATATTAAAATTGCGTTGTCTGATGAGAGTGTCGTTTGGGTGATGAAAATGGGGAATATTACCCCTAGAGCAGGACTCGAACCCACATTTCTTTGCATTCTGGGGCAGTGTGCTAACCATTACACCACCTAGGCTCCCTAATATCACCATACTACCCACGCCTACCTGTCTATGTGGTTCCTTACCTGATAGGTCAGTGCAGACCACTACACTCGTCCCCCTGGAATTGTAAGTGTTTTAATGCTTACAATTACATACATACAGGCAATGCACTTAAATGTACATACACAGGGTAGGTTCAACAACTATACAGCGCATAGCTTGTACAGGATCATGGTCACAGCAACCAGTGTCATGGGGGTGATGAAAATGGGAAATATTGCGCCTAGAGCGGGACTCGAACCCACATCTCTTTGCATTCCGGGCCAGTGTGCTAACCATTACACCACCTAGGCTCCCTGATATCACCATACTGCCCACGCCTACCTGTATATACAGCTCCGTGCCTGAGAGGTCAGTGTAGACCACTACAAAAGTATTAACTTTCTTTTAATTAGAACACTTATGTAGATTTGATTCTACATATCTAAGTTAGATACTTATTAAGTATTTGTTACTGCATAGAATGGAACACTAATTCAATGTAATCAAACCTGTTCCTGCTGAAAGACCCTATAATACTAAGACGGCTCACTCAGCCTGTACTGTGTAATCAAAATGATAAAACCCACCACTTGGTTGGCGCTGGCTGTTCTCTTGGTTAAACAGGTCCTATATTATATATATAGATATATATATGAATGTGAAAGATGTGTGATGATGGCGATGCTGATGATGATGTGCATTTGTTCATAGCAATTTCATATTGATGTGTATTCATACTTACCTATCTCATGTATAATATAATTGTATGTGTTTACATGTGAAACACCAACCAGCAGCTGGGCTGATCAAACCCACCACAGGGTGGCACTGCGAAATTTACATTACCATGGGAGAGATAGGGAGTGAGCCGTCTTAGTATTATAGGGTCTTTGTCCTGCTGAAGCCTATGGTACCAGTTTTTACCTGCATGCCAGAATTAATTTAGCCTATCTGCATTTCAAGTATTTCCTAAATAAAATTTGTAATAAAGGTTACTTTCAAGGAAAGGAGAAGTGGAATGGGGAAGACCAATTGTCCATGATGGACATTTCCCCTCCTTAATAAACTATTGTCGTGGGGGTGATGAAAATGGGAAATATTGCGCCTAGAGCGGGACATCTCTTTGCATTCCGGGCCAGTGTGCTAACCATTACACCACCTAAGCTCCCTGATATCACCATACTACGCACGGCTACCTGTATATACAGCTCCTTGCCCGAGAGGTCAGTGCAGACTACTACACTCGTCCCACTGGAATTGTAAGTCTTTTAATGCTTACAATTACATACACACAGGCAATGCACTTACATACATATACAGGGTAGGTTCAACAATTACACACCTCGTAGCTTGTACAGGATCATGGTCACGGCAACCAGTGTCGTGGGGGTGATGAAAATAGGAAATATTGCGCCTAGAGTGGGACTCGAATCCACATCTCTTTGCATTCCGGGCCAGTGTACTATCCATTTCACCACCTAGGCTCCCTGATATCACCATACTACCCACGCCTACCTGTCTATGCGGCTCCTTGACCGAGAGGTCAGTGCAGCCTACTACACTATTGTACACAAAAAAAGCAACAACAAAAACAACATTTAAATATTCCCATGCCTGCGTCATTTAAACTACTGATAAGGGTCATTAGGCCTGAATGACCTGGCATGGCCCGAAAGACCTACATTCTTTATTAAATAACTCACAGAGACAAGGTTCTTTCAACAAGATCCTGATAATTGTGACTAACGTCGTGTTGGTCGTGTAAGCAGCCCTTTAATGATTGGTAATTGTGACTAATGTTGTGTTGGTCGTGTTAGTGGCTTTTTAATGGTTGATAATTGTGACGAAGTAAAGTTGTATTGGTCATGTTAGTGGCCCTTTAATGATTGAGAATTATGAATAAGTAAAGTAATGTTGGTCATGTTTGTGGCCCTTTAATGGGCGATAATTGTGAATAAGTAAAGTTGTGTTGGTCGTGTTAGTGGCCCTTTATATTGGTCGTGTTAGTGGCTTTTTAATGGTTGATAATTGTGACGAAGTAAAGTTGTATTGGTCATGTTAGTGGCCCTTTAATGATTGATAATTATGAATAAGTCAAGTAATGTTGGTCATGTTTGTGGCCCTTTAATGGGCGATAATTGTGAATAAGTAAAGTTGTGTTGGTCGTGTTAGTGGCCCTTTATATTGGTCGTGTTAGTGGTCCTTTATATTGGTCATGTTACTGGCCCTTTATATTGGTTGTGTTAGTGGCCCTGGTATGCAGGTATTGGAGGTATTGCAATACCTCAGGGAGTTTGACGCCCCTGCCCTGCAGAGTTGTAAACCACTGCCTTGTGGTATAGGTTCTTGACAGAACCGAAGGCTAAGGGAGCAAACCCTAAACAGAAAACCATGTCACTGTGGCAGCATTAAGGGCGGTTGATGTATGGAACTCCCAACATCTCCCGACCAGCCACTTTTTTTTTTTTTTTTTTATTGAGGCTGTATTTATACTGTCCATAGCATATAAGCCTGGGTATTCAGGCTTGTTTTCAATGCTGGCCAGCTGTAGTGTTGGTGTTGTCTTATCACACAGTAGCTGCTGATAAGGTATTTGATTGCCTGTATTTCAGTAGCAGATAGATAGTTGGTTGGTCTGGTTAGTACTATAGTAGTCTATGTTAATTTTTTTGGATTTTCTTGGCATATATGTGCTTTATTTTTTCTACTCTTATTTCTAGACTAGCCTACTCCTATTTACATATCATAGGCTTGTACGCAGCTGTGAGGTGTGTTATCTGGGTGCTTTTGGTATGGTTACCTTCCATTGGGCGTCTCGCTGGTGGGCCGTGACATGTATCACCTGCCCCTTTGCGGTGCAGCTTAGTTGGGGGTTCCTAGCCTTATTTTGCACAGATATTTTTTGTATGTTTTTAGGTCGGGAATTTGTCGTTCCTTTACTGTTTGGGCATTCCACACCTTGGCAGCCATTTCTAGCGTGCTTCTCTCGTGAGCTTTTATTTGGCTTCTGGTCTGCTTTAGTAGTGGCGCATTATTTGCTCTAGTTGCCCTTTGTGGTTTTGTTAGGAGTTCATTGTCTTGACTATAGCTGTATGCTAATGTTTTCAGATGAATTATTCTCCTATTTTCTAGCAATTTTACTTTGGTTCTTTTGTGTATGTCATAGGTGGGGTGCAGCTTGTCTACTCTGAGGCAGATTTTCAGGGCTCTGTTCTGTAGTGTTTGCAGTTTTTTTAGAAGTTCTTTCTTTGCACCCATGTAGTTTACATCTCCATAGTCAAAATAGGGTAGCACCATGCCCTTGAAGATTTTTATTGACATTTCTTGTGTCATGTAGTCTCTTAGTCACTGCAGGGACAAATAGTTTTGCGCCTGTCTTGACATGTTCTTGCCGGTGTGAAACCTCTATTTGCTCCCCGAGAGAGTGCCGCTGGTAACTTGCAAAAGCCAGCAGCACTTCAACACTTTTGCAGGCAGCTTTCATGAAATGTACAAGAGAGAGATGGCGCCCTCGTCTCCGGTTCAAGGATACCATCAAGAGAAACCTGAAGCTGAGAGACATTAAGACCGACTCATGGACATCACTCTCACAGCAAAAAGCTAAATGGAGAGCGGGAGTCAAGTAATGAAAGCAGTCTTTGTCACATCGCGACCGACAGCATGATGATGATGATGATGATGATGTTAGTGGCCCTTTATATTGGTTGTGTTAGTGGCCCTTTATATTGGTCGTGTTACTGGCCCTTTATATTGGTCGTGTTACTGGCCCTTTATATTGGTCGTGTTAGTGGCCCTTTATATTGGTCGTAGGTATAGCAGGTATAGCAATACCTCAGGGAGTTTGAGGCCCCTGCCTTGCAGAGTTGTAAACCACTGCCTTGTGGTACAGGTCCTTGACAGAACCGAAGGCTAAGGGAGCAAACCCTAATCAGAAAACCATGTCACTGTGGCAGTGTTAGTGGCCCTTTATATTGGTCGTGTTACTGGCCCTTTATATTGGTCGTGTTACTGGCCCTTTATATTGGTCGTGTTAGTGGCCCTTTATATTGGTCGTAGGTATAGCAGGTATAGCAATACCTCAGGGAGTTTGACGCCCCTGCCTTGCAGAGTTGTAAACCACTGCCTTGTGGTACAGGTTCTTGACAGAACCGAAGGCTAAGGGAGCAAACCCTGAACAGAAAACCATGTCACTGTGGCAGCATTAAGGGCGGTTGATGTATGGAACTCCCAACATCTCCCGACCAGCCACTGCAGGGACAAATAGTTTTGCGCCTGTCTTGACATGTTCTTGCCGGTGTGAAACCTCTATTTGCTCCCCGAGAGAGTGCCGCTGGTAACTTGCAAAAGCCAGCAGCACTTCAACACTTTTGCAGGCAGCTTTCATGAAATGTACAACCGCACAAAACACCATACCAGCTCGGTCGTCGCCCGGGTTACCAGGGACCGCGCTGCTCGAGCTCATCTTCCATCGACACCGACTCATGGACGCAACTCTCACAGCAGAGAGCTAAATGGAGAGCGGCAGTCAAGTAATGAAAGCAGTCTTTGTCGCATCGCGACCGACAGCATGATGATGATGATATTGGTCGTGTTAGTGGCCCTTTATATTGGTTGTGTTACTGGCCCTTTATATTGGTCGTGTTAGTGGCCCTTTATATTGGTCGTGTTAGTGGCCCTTTATATTGGTCTTGTTAGTGGCCCTTTAAGGACGTCTTGTTTTGTTCTTTCCGAGTCGGTCTCATTCGTCTGGTTGTGGAATCCGTGCTTTGTCCTCACGCTGAATTCCGACGGGATAGCCGAGTTGATAGAGTGCCGGCTATCCGCACGGCAGGTTGCGGGTTCGATTCCCGGCTTCAGTGTGCACACCTAAATACAGGCGTTCCTGTCTTCAGCGACCAATGTGACTACCTAAGCCGTTGCCATATGCGGACAATTTTTAATGAGCTAACTATTTTTGTTTCATTTAATTGTCCCTCCGATGACTGGAAGCCGGTTATCAAGACAATATTAGTTGTCCATTGAAGACTGGTACTACTGTACTTACAAAATTGATATTAGTGCAATTGGAGCTGGGCATTACTAGGATAGGGCAAGTATTGGTTGGCTTAGCTTGAAGATAATGTGACTGAGTGGAGGTATCGGGTCACGGTGATAGTGGCATGCTATCTCGCTGGAGCAGCATTATAAAGCTGCTATGACTGCGCTTTCACAAGATAGTTCACATTATGATATGGCCTGAGATGTTGCTAGTTGTCACTACCTAACCTGGCGCTCTGCATTACTATGATAAGGGCAAGTACTGGTTAGGTCAGTATCAGGATACTGTGACTGAGTGGGATATCGGATCATGCTGCTGGCGGCTTGGTTTCCCAGTGTGGCAGTGCTATAAAGTTGCCATGAGTACACAGTCACACGTCGGTACCCGTCCTGCTATGACCTTAGATGTTGTTAGGATGTAAATGTTGTTGTTTAAACAAGCATATGGTGGTCGGACAGAGAACTGCATGGGGTGGCCAAATGAGTTTGAGCCCGCCTCTTTTTTTGGTAGGTCATGGGATTCGAAACCCCAGGTTTGAACTCTGGTCAGGTGAAACCAACAACTTAAAAATTGTATACTTGTCGCTACCTGTTCGGTGCTACTAGGATAGAGCAAGGAGCAGTGGAATGAGGAAGACCAATTATCCACGATTGACATTTCCCCTGCTTAAAGTTACATGGTCCGATGGTTTTGAGTTTCTGAAATTTTCTGAGATAAATACATTAGGTTGATCGTTATTATGTACCTTACTCTATCTTGAAGTAACTTTTAATTTAAGTGGCTAACTTTTGAGATATTTGAAGTGGAACCATGCAAAATTAATTTTGGCAAACATGCCAAAACTCTGACCCCATAGGCTTCTGCAGTAACAGGTTCTATTCAATTGCCTCGGTATTCCCTTCTGTGTGGTGACAAATGTTTAATAAGCGCATCAGTATCTAAGTTAAATATGTAAAATCACATTTAGATAATTGTTTTGGTTTTGAAAATTTGATATTTTCATCGGACTATGCAGCTTTAATCAACGAATGAAACCCACAGAAAAAACTAACAATAAAACACCTTCCAAAAAGACACCAAAAAACAAAGCTAAAATTGTTTGGACTACATGTCGCTAAACCTGATGTCCTTCTCCCCCCACCTCCAGTTGCGGTGCCTATGAATGTCTCTGCCTGTTTCTGAAGAAGGGAACGGATGTCAACTACCAGGACATGTCCGGGTGCACAGCACTCCACCTGGCGGCCAGGAACGGGTGAGTCCACTTCCGGAATGGGGTCAGCCGAAGATTTGTTATTTTCAGCCATATTTAAAGAACAAATATATATTAGGTTGATCACTAGACGGGATGGCCGATTGAGTTAGAGCATCCGTCTCACGTGTTGGTAGATCGTCGGATCGTGGGTTCGTACCCTGGTCGAGTCAAACCAGTGACTTAAAAATTGATACTTGTCGCTTCCTAGCCAGGCGCTTGATATAACTAGGATAGGGCAAGGAGCAGTGGAATGAGGAAGACCAATCATCCACGATTGAAATTTACACTGCTTAAGCAACTAATGTACTACACACAAAAAAAGAATCTGCTTTACTTTAGTTTGTAGTACCTTTTTCTTTTTTATTAAGGCGGGATAACGGAGCTATTTGAAGTGAAAACATGCTAGATAATTTTGGTGTGCACGCTGAAATGGTGGATATCAAAGGCTTGCATGACTTGGTGCAGTGACAGGTTATATGAAATTGACTTAATATTCCTTTTGTAAAATACATTTATTCTGCCAAAGAGGTTCTTTTGTCAGTGTCGGCAGACTGGTCTTCTAGCCATTGTTGAAGTCAGGATTATTTACACAAAGATTGGTATGTAGACTATGTATGGCAGTATGGTACAAATAACAGTCAATTGCCTTCACGTATCATCTCAATTTAATAACACTGGTGTTACAAATGAAATATTTAGTCGCACAAGAAGGACATGGAAATTGAACACATGTCCAGAGATGAGGTCGATCTTTACTCGAGTATATACGGTAATTGTGGCGTGCATGTGCATGACACCATAGGGCTAAAAAGTAACAGGTTCTATTAAATTTGACTTAGTATTTCCTTTTGTGAAGCAACAAATGCATAATACATACACTATCTAATAGCCCTGTCACATTATGACGTTTCTCGCCAACGCGCGTCGACGTATGTGATTTTTTGGCGCAATGTCGAGATACGTCAGGAAGTGGTATGCGCGCATTAGGCGCGCGTTGGTATTCGTTGATGAACGGCGACGGTCGGCAAGGTGCTTCAGGTCATCGGCGAAGTTTTGTGCTTGCACAAAACCTTTGACGTGCGACAACGCGGTGCTAACATTATGGCGACGTTAGGGGCGCGTCGAGATACGTTAAATGCACTGGAATAACGTTATGCGAACGCTAGGCACACGCCGCGCACGCATGAGGCTCGTTGCACCAAACTGTTGCTTTTTTGCTTGTTGTTTTACATCCTAGCAACATCTAAGGTCATATCAGGACAACGCCCTAACTTTTTAGTTTTTTTTCTCACAACCTCGGCCGCACGCTACCAATACGTTGCGCTGATGCCGAAAAGTTTGACGTGTCTCGACGATTAAAAGTGATCTTGCGCGTTGGCGGCGCGCCGGCAAGAAACGTCGTAATGTGACACGGCCATAAGTTGGATATGTAGAATACAATCTAGCTAAGTGTTTGGGTTTTGAAAAATATTATGCTTTCATCGGACTGTGGAGCCTTTAAGTTATCCCACTCCTAAAGTGTCGAGACCAGACGGGGTGGCCGAATAAGTTGAGCATCAGTCTCCTGTTTTGGGAGGTCGGGAGATCCGAATCCATGGGTTTGTGGGTTCGAACCCTGATCGAGTCAAATTAATTACTTAAAAATTGATACTTGTCGCTTCCTAGCCAGGCGCTCGGCATTATTAGGATAGGGCAAGGACTGGTTGGCTCAGTGTCAGGATAATGTGACTGAATGGGGGGTATCAGGTTATGGGGCTGGCGGCCTGGTTTCCCAGTGGGGCAGCACTATAAAGTCGCCATTAGTGCGCACTGTCACAAGTCGGTACCCATCCTGATATGACATTAGATGTTGCTAGGACGTAAACAACAACAAACAAACGTAAGCACACTGTCCCAAGTCGGGACCCGTCCTGATATGACATTAGATGTTGCTAGGACGTAAAACAACAACAAATAACATAAAGTGTCGTATTTTGTTGGTCTCTTTTGCAGACAGAAAAAATGTCTCAACAAACTGCTCGAGTTCAACGCGGATGTGAATATTCGGAACAACGAGGGTCTGACGACTGTGAGTTGTGCTATTTTGTGACCCTCCATTTTCAGGTGACAAACAACGGTAGACCTTATACCCCAGTCACACGAGGCCTGCATTCGCTTACGATCGATTCGCGATGTCAAAACGTCCTCCTTGCGCCCTCCTTACGCCCTCATTAAGTGCTGTCACCGCGAGGACGCCAACCTCCCGGCGTCCATTTAGAAAATTTTGGACGCAAGGAGGTTGCTGCTGGTGCAACCTCCTTGCATCCTGTTCCGGCGGCGCCATTCAAAATGGTTGGCACCCTGGTGCCGCCCTGGGTTGGCGAGTTGCCACCGATCTGGCGCCGATCTGGCGCCAACACATGCGATGCTGCAGTCACCATGTGATCGGCGCCAGGGCACCGCCCTTTCCCCAACCCCGCGCTGACCCAGCACCGCCCTGCCACTGACTCAGCGTTGCCCTGTCACTGACCCATTGCCGACCTGGCGCCTACCACGTATTTGAATCAATGTATCGAATGGGACGCTGGGAGGTTGGCGTCCTTTTGGGCATAAGGAGGTCAGAGGCAGACGCTGGCTCTCGTGTGACTGGGGTTTTAGTCACACAAACACATGGAACCGAGGCTTGCGCAGAAACCGAAAGAAGAGTGGAAATGTCGGAACCGATACTGAAAGAAATCGTGTTTTACTAATTAATCAAATTAGATCCGACTGACAGGTATCAGCAAATTGTTGCCTTCGCTGCCCCATCAGCATGCGTATTGAGGCCTCGTTTAACATTCAAGCAGTTGAACATCTGTAGGTGAGGGCGCTAGACGGGATGGCCGAATGAGTTTAGTGTCCGTCCCCTGTTTTTGTGATTGATTGATTGATTGGTGGTTGCTTTACGCCGTGTCGGCAGCCATATTCACGGTGATACTTGCCGCTTCCTAGCCAGGCGCTCTGCATTATTAGAATATGGCAAGGACTGGTTGGGTCAGTGTCAGGATAATGTGACTGAGTGGGATATCAGGTCATAGCACTGGCAGCCTGCTCTCCTAGTCAGGCAGCACTATGAAGTCGCCACGAGCGCGCACTGCCACGAGTCGGTATCCGTCCTGATATGACCTTAGATGTTGCAAGTACGTAAAACTGATGAGGACAGCTGGGGCATCTGTCACCCACCTACTGCAATACACTCCACTGATTGTATTGGCTGGTATAATTCACACTATTCACGCCGTGGCCATGTTGAAACCAGACCGAGGCCACGTACGCGTCTGTGAGGCGCTGCTGTATGAAAAGTCATGCGAATACTTTTTTGTTGACCAAAACCTCTCGAAATCACTCAAATTTGAAGGTATTCATTTTTTAACCTACCATATTCATCTTTGCCTATCTGTTTTCTATCTATTGGCCAATTTTCACGAAGATTGGGTGACCCTTGTATGGTGATTTTCCCATTCTTTAACTACAATGTGACTGTCAACTTCACGTCTGCATAGTTATGGTGGTATCATGTAATGCAGCACTGTCAGCGTAGTTATTTGTGCAACACAGTTAAACAACTAGACTTAGTAATTACAAATTAATAAAAGCTTTAAAAGGGTTAAAATATATTTTTTAAATATATATGTATTAAGAAAGTTATGCAATTTTGAATTTAAGAAAAGATTGGCAGCCAAGGTGAGCGACGTTGTTGATATTGCCTACTGAAATGCATCTGATCATCACTCAATCTTCATGAAAATTGACCAATAAATAGAAAAAAAGGTATGCAAAAATGAATACGATAGTTTCAAAAGTGAATATCTTCAAATTTTACTCCTTTAATTTCTGTTGTAGTTCATACACATCGGCACACAGCAGTGTCTTATGCCAATTATCAATACCCGACGCGTAATCAGCCTCGTTCTGATGCCGAATTAGGTCAGGCGTGAATACTGTGAATTAATTTATTGATTTTATCAGGCTATTTAATTTGTGTCTTTAGTTGATATATTGACTGGTATAATTAATTTATTGATTTTATCAGGCCATTTAATTTGTGTCTAGCTGATTCATTGACTGGTATCTTTAACTGTATTGATTTCATCAAGCTATTTAATTAGTGTATTTATCTGATTTATTGACTGACGTTCGACTGTTGATTGTGTCAGATCCATTGGCTGGCGGTTAACGGTAGAACTGAGATGCTTCACGACCTTCTCCTGCACGTCACTAACGTCGACGTCGAGGTGAGCCCTATGACGTCACAACGACGACATTTGTCATCGCAACTGCGCAGTAGAAAATCACTAATCTTTATCCTTAATTAAAGTTGCATAGTCCGATGGTTTTGAGTTTCTGAAATTTTCTGAGATAAATACATTAGGTTGATCGTTATTATGTACCTTATTTTAGCTTGAAGTAACTTTTATTTTAAATGGCTAACTTTTGAGATATTTGAAGTGGAATCATGCAAAATTAATTTTGCCAAGCTTGTCAAAACTCTGACCCCATAGGCTTATGCAGTAACAGGTTCTATTCAATTGCCTCGGTATTCCTTTCTGTGTGGTGACAGATGTTTAATAGGTGCACCAGTATCTAAGTTAAATATGTAAAATCAAATTTAGATAACTGTTTTGGTTTTGAAAATTTGACATTTTCATCGGACTATGCAACTTTAAGTAACATTCCACTCTGCTGTAAGCTTCTATGTGACTACTTTTGAAGGCAATGCATAGTCCGATATAAACATAACATTTTCAAAACCAAAACAATTATCTGGATTTGATTCTACATATCTAACTTAGATTCTGGTGCACTTATTAAACATTTGTCGTCACATATAAGGGGATACTGAGTCAATTAATAGAACCTGTTACTGCAGAAGCCTATGGTGTTGGAGTTTTGGAAAGCCTGCCAACATTAATTTAGCATGTTTCCATTTCAAATATCTCAAAAGTTAGCCATTTATAATAAAAGTTACTTCAAAACTAAAGTAAGGTAGATTATAAGGAACAACCTAATATGTTTATCTCAGAAAATGAGAGAAACTCAAAACCATCAGACTATGCAACTTCAAGTGTCGCTATTTTGCTTTAATGTGAACCAGATGGGGTGACCGAATGAGTTGAGCGTCCGCCTTCCGTTTTGGTAGATCGTGGGATATGGAACCCCTTATAAAAACACGGATGCTCTGCCGCTGTGAGCACCCTATGTAATTACAAAACTCTCCCCCTTCATTTCACCTGTGATGCAATCAGCCTAATCAATTTAACCATGTCTGGAAAGAGGAAGGAAAACTAGTCACAAAGATGAACAGTGAATAAGTTGTGCTTTATTGGCAGCAACTCCTGTCATCCCCCTTACATGTGACCTAACACCTGCACTCCTCATATACTGCCCACACTATGTCTCATTGTCACTTTAGCCTGTATATTAAAACAGTGCCCACAACCCATGGGACAGGAGTCCTATGGCTGTGGATGCACTCAATTTGAATATCTGAGTCAAACAAATGACTTTAAACTTGATACTTGTCGTGACCTAGCCTGGCGCTCTGCATTACTAGTATAGGGCAAGGAGCAGTGGAATGAGGAAGACAAATTGATTTCACCCCCCGAACCCACCCACCCAAAAAAATATTGTTGGTTTTTGGAGGTTTAGGTCCTGGCAGCATCTAATGTCATATCATGAAAAGAGTCTCAGCATATTTCAGTTCTATTTAATAGAGGGAACCCATCAAACTGTGCAAGCATTCCCTGGCCTACGTCACTCAACAACGAAGGATCACTGAGGCTGAACGACGCTAATAATCGTAACTTGACTACAGAGATCTTCAGTCTTGATTGGACCCGGAATAACTCCCAGAAAATACATTGTTTCAAGATAACCAAACCATGACCAGTCAAATTGGGTGGGTTTTTTTGGTGTCATGTGAGTTTATGCTGTCCATAGCATATAAGCTTGAGTGTTCGGGCTTGTTTTCAATGCTGGGCAGTTATTGTTTTGTGATTCTTATTGTTATATTTTGTGGTTAGTAATCTATATTAGTTTTTTGGGGGTTTTCTTGATAATATTTTTTGTTCTATTCTTAATTCTAGACTAGCCTATTCTATTGACTTGTCATAGGCCTGTACGTAATTGGGAAGTGCAGTTATCTTGCTAGTGTGGGCTAGGTTCCCTCCCATGGGCTGTCCTGCTGGTGGGCCATGACATATCACATGCGCCTTTGCAGTATAGCTTATGGGGGGGTTTCCTAGTTTTATTTTGCACAGATATGGTTTGTATGTTTTTAGGTCAGGAATTTGTCGTTCCTTTACCGTTTGGGAGTTCCATACCTTGGCAGCCATTTCCAGTGGGCTTCTTTCATGAGCTTTGATTTGGCTTCTGGTTTGCCATAGCAGTGGTGCATTGTTTGCTCTAGTGTTCCTTTGTGTTTGTGTTAGGAGTGTAATGTCTTTACTATATCCATACGCTAATGGTTTTAGCGTAATTATTCTCCTGTTTTCTAGCAGTTTCACTTTAGTTCTTTTGTGTATGTCATAGGTGGGGTGCAGTTTGTCCACTTTTAGGCAGGTCTTCAGGGCTCTGTTTTTGCAATATTTGCAGTTTTTTCAGCAGTTCTTTCTTCACGGCCATCTATATTACATCCCCATAGTCAAAGTAGGGGAGCATCATGCCTATCTCATCCTTACCCATATGCTTATCTCCATATTCTGAACGCTGGTTGGATTCCCATGAGGAAGTTCGTGGGTTTGAATCCCGGCTGAGTCAAGCCAATGACATAAAAATGAATACTTGTCGATACCTAGCCTGGCGCTCGGCATTTTTGGGATATGGCATGGAATGAGCTCAGTATCAGGATAATGTGACTGAGTGGAATATCGGATCATGGTACCAGTGGTCTGGTCATCCAGTTGGGCAGCTCTTTAAAGTCACCATGAGTCGGCACTGTCACAAGTCTCCCTCTCCTGATATTACTATATTTTTTTATACATTAGTTAATTAAGCAGAAGAAGTTTCAATTGCGGACAAGTGGTCTGCCTCACTCCACTGCTCCTTGCCCTATCCTAGTAACGCCGAATGCCAGGCTAGGTAGTAACAACTTGAAAATGTATCCTTGTTCAACAAGTCTGCTCCTTGCCCTATCCTAGTAACGCCAAATGCCAGGCTAGGTAGTAACAACTTGAAAATGTGTACTTGTTCAACAAGTACACATTTTTACGTCATCGGTTTGACTCGACCAGGGTTTGAACCCTGGGGTTCGAATCCCATGGTGTACCTTTGTGGGAGACGCGCATTCAACTCATTCGGTCATCCCATCTGGTTTTGACCTTAGATGTTTGCTAGGCCGTAAAAAGACTTACACAGGAATGAAAGATCTCCGCGGATTTCCGGGATTTTTCAATCCTGCAGCACCATCAGCGTAGATCTATATTAATACGTGGTGCAGATGCCGCAGCACTATCAGCATATACTACTAATAAATGCTCCAAACGCTACAGCACTAGCAGCGTATACTACTAATACATGCTTCAAACGGCGCAGCACGATCAGCGTATACCAATATATATGAAACCCGACTTCCAGAAATTTTCCGCGATTCCCTGACAATGCTAAGCATATGGGAAAATATCTGCATTTCCGCTTTTTTTCCCGGAGACTACTTTCATCGCTGCTTGCAAAGTAAGTTCCCTTCTGATGTAGCATTTTGTCTGACGAGAATATTGGTTTGTTTCCAACAGGACTCGCAGGGACAGACTGCACTGCATGTCGCCTGTCAGAACGGTCATAAATCGGTAAGGATAGAATCGATAATTACAGTAAATACAGCGCACTGCCTTATGATGGAACTCCTTCGTTATCGACAACGCGAATGAATCCTACGTTTGCGAAGGTGCTTTCATTTCTTGGCGATAACTCCAGCTCCAACTGGCATTCCAATGCACGCCCAGGCGATGCAGTCAGTAGTGCTTGTGTATTAAATCCTCATAATCCGGTAAAACCTACATATTTCCACAACAATTCTATGCGGACCCCTGTGATCATTTGTACTTTAAAACCATTTTGTTGGGGGTCAATACTATGTCTGTATTACGAATATTCAGATCATCATCATCATGCTGTCGGTCGCGATGCGACAAAGGCTGCTTTCATTACTTGACTGCCGCTCTCCATTTAGCTCTCTGCTGTGAGAGTTGTTCAGATAGTGCACTGATATTACCATAGACCAGTGTAAAGATTTCAAATTTCCCCCAGATTCAAGTTCCCCCCCGGGAACTTGAAAACGTTTTCAAATTCCTCACAGGGGAATTTGAAAACGTTTTCAAATTCCCTCCCTCGTTTTAACTGTCCCTCCCCCCTCATTTTTGGGGAATTTTCTTTATTTTTGTTATTTCTTGTTATTTTACAAGACAAATATTATAATATACAGAGAATAGCATAATGGAAATTATTACTAGTACAATAAAATATATTTAACCACAAATGACACAAAAAGTCTCCATGATGGTTAAGAAAAAAATATTATAGGTCTGAAATTTAAAATGTTTTTTAAAGTTTTTTAAACAATTTTAAATTCCCGGAGGGGGGAATTTGAAAATAGGGGGAGGAATCTGAAAACGTTTTTAATTTCCCCAGAGGGAAGTTAAAAACGTTTTCAGATTCCCGGGGGGGAACTTGGGAAGGGGGGAAGTTGAAATCGTTACACCGGGTTCACTCTCCCACTGAGGACAGCACTATAAAGTATAAAGCCGCTATGAGGGGTGCACTGTCACAAGTCGGTACTCGTCCTGATATTACGATCGGGTTTTATGTCCTGGCAACATCTCAGGTAATATCAGGGCAAGTACCCACTTGTGTCTGTGCCCACTCATTATTTGACTTTATAGTGCTGCCTCACTGGAACACCAGGCTGCCGACAGGTGACCCAATTTCGTACTCAGTCATATATTATCCTGATACTGAGCTAACATCGTATGACTGGTTCAATCACTGGACATTTGTATATAAATATACACAGGGCTCTAGTTTGGGATTTTCAGGTGGTACTCAGTGTACGCACTGTATGCCAGCTGCGTCTGCTCATTATCGCCTATAGACCCGTATTTCTGTATGTATTATGTTAAGGTAAGAAATATATTTCGTAATATTATTCTGCTGCTGGTGAGCTTTGCTGCTGCATGGATTTGACGGTGGCGCCACTGCCGGCACTTCCGGGCAACTGTTGCCCGATCTAGTCTTCATTCGCACCATGATTTTTAGTTTTGTGTGTGTGTGTGTATGTGTATGTGTGCCTATATATATATATATATATATATATATATATATATATATATATATATATATATATATATATATTTAAATTGTCATGGGGGTGATGAAAATGGGAAATATTGTGCCTAGAGCGGGACTCGAACCCACATCTCTTTGCATTCCCGGCCAGTGTGCTAACCATTACACCACCTAGGCTCCCTGATATAAACATACTACCCACGCCTACCTGTCTATGCGGCTCGTTGCCTGAGAGGGCAGTGAAGACCACTACATATATATATATGTATATATATATATATATCCATATATATATATCCAGACACCCACCACTGTTTGCGCCTACCTTTAGGGCAAGAAAATTGTATTTAAAGGATTCTGATTGGAACCATATTTGATCATCCCCATATAGCCCCATAGCGCCCTGTCTCAGAAATATCACCAAGACTTCCTTCAGCAAACACTTCACAGGCCTCTTAAGTAATGAGAAGATTTAAATAAATGTGTTGAGAAAAGGGTTATTTCTGCATTTATAATAATAACAAGTGATACATTTTAGCCACTTTTAAAGCTATAAGCTAAATTCCATTTAATTTTTATATTCTTTATTTTAAGGTAATGTATTCAGACTCCCAATTCTTTCCTGTATTTTATGAAAATAGTCGCCGAAAATATGACGCAACAAATAATATATTTTAATCATATCTGTTGTTGTATATTTATTTTAATATTCCAGTAGTAATAATCAATAGAGCGGTGTTTCCTAGTCTAGTTCTGTCAGTCCCCACTAACCAGAACTGGCGCCCCAAAACTAAATTATTTTTAAATAACTATATTTTTTAGTGTGGAAATACACATTCTCAAAAGTATTTATACCAGATAGCTAAGGCGTGCAAAGTGTCCTGGGTTCAATCTCTGGCTGAGTCAAATGGAAGACTTACAAAATTGATAATTTGTCACAACCTCACCCTTCACTTGGCATTCCTAGCTGGCATAAGGAACGGACTGGTTGGCTCAGTGTTAGGCTAATGTGACTGATTGGAAGAGCGCATCATTGAACCGGCCACATGATATCCCAGTAGGGCAGCACTATGAAACTGTCACGAGTGTGCACGATCACAACTCGATGCACTGTCCTGATAATATAACCTCATATGTAGTTTGGACGTAAAACCCCCTCCACCCCAATCAATCAATTAGTCAACCGGTCGCAATTCTTTCTCATGGTTTGTGTAAATAGTATGTGAGCTGATTGGTAAGTTGCACCCTTCTACCAATCTCCTAGTGCAGGCTGCCAGCACCTCCCCCCCCCCCCCCCCCCCCACACACACATCAGACACACCCCCGCGCCCCCATCCGCTTCCTTCACAATTGATTTTGAAATGTAGAAATCCGTCTGCCAGGCATCGGTTGCTCATTTTTACGGAGTCGCAAATAGATTATCTGTCAGTCCCCTTCGCAGCCGAAAGCAGCGGACTGAAATTAGATTGGCAGAGGAGCTACCCCGTCTACTCATACAGAAGTCTGCATTCACTCCCCTGGTGGGTGGGTGCTGGGGATGGGGATGGGGAGGATTGACATAGTTTGTGAGTGATTGGGGTTTGATATCTTAGCAAGACAGGTACCGACCCGACTTCAGTGTAGCAGTGCACACTCATGGGCGTCTATGTAGTGCTGCGGGACTGGGATACCACACCGCATTATCGCAACCAGTCACATTATTCAGACACTGAGCTAACCAGTCCTTGTCCTGTCGCTAGTAATGCCGAATGCTGTGAATGGGTGCCAATTATGTGAGTCTTGGGCTTGACTCGCTCGCCTTATTTAGGAAGCGAGCCCTCTGGTGTGTCGCAGATAGAGATGGACAGTGATGGAGGATGGACAGTGGGGACATCTGTCTATCCCTGTCTGACAGGAGGCTGGGGGGACGCCGGGAGGTGGGATTAAGGCTCTCGAATGGAAGATTCCGTCGAATTGAATGGGGGATCATTATTCTGTCAGAATAGGCTCGGAGCAGGATTACTCCAAAGAGTTTTTTTAATACTCTATAATTGATTTTTTTTAAATTTCTTTACAGCAATATTATTGTTGTTGAACAATTTGAAGTCAGAATTTAGACTTTCTTTTAAGAAAGTTTTTTTTTATTAACCATACGGAAGTGATATGGAATAGATTGTAGATTTTGGAGATGTTACATATATTTTAAAGACAAATTGCTTTTTCTTCAGGTTATATTTTGTGGGGGTAAGGAAACATGCCCCTTTATATATTACTTGCAGAGAGACGATCAGGCGGATGTGGTTGACAAGATAGACATGAAAATCGCTGGGGAGGATTTTTATATGTACTGAATGACAATCTATATATGTACTGTATTCTCATGGGTTAATGCCCTGTGCGTTTAAATTGGCAAATCACTGAAGTGGGCGGTAGACGTTTACCCACACATGGGCATTTAAGGAGTGGGCGATTACAAAGGGGTGGGCGATTACAAAATATTGGCCAAATGTGACCAGACGGGATGGCCGAATGAGTTAGAACATCCATCTCCCGTGCTGGTAGATCGTGGGGTTGTGGGTTCGAACCCTGGTCGAGTCAAAGCAATTACTTAAAAATTGATACTTGTCGCTTCCTAGCCAGGCGGTCGGCATTATTAGGACAGGGCAAGGACTGGTGGGCTCAGTGTCAGTATAATGTGACTGAGTGGGATACCAGGTCATGGTGCTGGCGGCCTGGTTTCCCAGTGGGACAGCACTATAAAGTCGCTATGAGTACGCACTGTCACAAGTTGGTACCCGTCCTGATATGACCTTAGATGTTGCTAGGACGTGAAACAACAAACAAAAAAACTTGGCCAAATGTGGGGTGGGCATTCACCCACACATGGATGTCAACCCGTGAGAATACGGTATATAACTATATATATATATACACAGTAAAACCTCTCTAACCGACCACCTCCACAGCTCGACCACTCCCCTAAACCGATCGTTTTATTTCAGTCCCAACAATACCATTTTTTAACCATAGTCTAACTCTCGAAACCGACCACCTCCCTAAATGGACCACTTAAAGTCGGTCGATTTAGAAAGGATTTACTGTAGTTTGAAAGTGGGTGCTTGGAGACGGGAACGAGGTGGTAGAGACTGAGACGGAGGAGTCAGCCGTGCATCTCGGTTGGTAATTTCTTATCGGTGATGGGTTATTACAGAAATATACTTGTTGATGGTTTCGGTAATTTTATCTACATAGTACATTATATAGTACATAATAATAGGGTGTCATTGTATAATATATGTATATATGTGTGTGTGCATATAAGTACTGAACTGTACAATAAAATACCCGCCGATATTATGACAGCCATAGGGAGACCTGACCACTCGCTGGTGGCGCCAGCGGCTAGAGCAGGAACTAATGCAGGTATCGTTACTATAGGTAGAACTGTGTAGGAAAAGGGTCCTTTTTTATATTCCCATAATTTGATATATATATATATATTTTACCTCGGTATGCCGCCTCTGGCTAGCCGTAGGCTAGGGAGAAGGAAGCACATCCGGGTCCAGCAATTAGCATAAGTAACTCACAACGGGAGGACGTTTGTGAGTTGCTCCACAGGATTTATCTACTACTACTGCTTTTATCCAAAAGTAAGTACTGTTTTCTTCGATAACTTTGTTTATCATGCTCTATAGCATCTTTTTATGAAAGTTCAGAACTTTCTTCAGTCCTGTTTGGACTTTGTACGTTTTTTAACTTACGGATAGAACATTGCGTGCCGCTGGCACAAACGAAACCGATACTGAGTTCTATCGACACCTGTTTTTCAGACAGGGAGAAATGGCAACCCGAGTTGCTCATTTCCTAAGAAAAGTCTCCCGGATCCTAATAGAGGATGATGTTGGGGATGCTTCTGGGTGTTTTTTATAAACACCCCTGACCGGTTTAAGGCGAACCTCCGAGTTTCGTAATATTTTCTCCAACTTGTTGGCGCTGTAGCCACAGGTGGGAGAAGTGTACGGAACAGAGAGAGGGGCCGATCTCACGATCGATGCCCTCCGTTTGGTTGGTTTCGTTACCACACACCTACGGCAAATTTAGCTTCACGCCTGTACTGACACGTTGCAAAACACGTTCTCTGTACCATGTTCCTCAACCCAGTTTACTGGCTTACACTTGTGTAGTTGAGATGATTCCGGGTTAGTAACGCTTTGGTTTCGTTACAGTTCCCGATGGCCACTCGCCGGAATAAGCCGCCCGCTGCAGCGGTGGGTGTCCCCCCTACGGATTACGATTCGTCTCCACCGGCTACGGCTCCGCCGTCCCCACATCCTGGGGCTCATGCCTCGGATCAAGACAGTGATCACGCCCCTCAACCAGTGGGGTGGGAGGCGAAAATGGCGGAGATGATGGAGGAGAAGATGCGCCTTTTCCAGGCGCAGACCTTTCCAGATCCTTCCCAAATCCCTGATGAGGATTGGGAAGACTTTTCTGAGGACGAAGAGGACACGCTTTCGGCACCTGAGGTTCCGAAACCGAAAGCGCGGGGCAAGAAACGCCGCCCAGTGAGCAGTTCTGGTGACGAGTTCACAAAGAAAGCGAACTCTAAGCGCTCCAAAAAGTCCAAAAAGAAGAAGAAGAAGAAGAAGAAGGACTCCTCTTCAGACTCGTCGTCCGACTCTTCTTCCACCGAGTCGGATTCCGACACGGAACGAGCGGGAGTCTACGCCAAAATAGGCGTTAAAGCTGGCAAGAAGATTGTCAAAAAGAAAGCTCAGAAAGTGCGCACCACTACCATGATGCGCAAAACGGTGAATAGCCATTTCACTACGTTTAAACCGATCGAAGTCATCAACAAGTTGACTGAGCAGATTTCAGGAGTTAAGGGCATTCCTGCTTCGGTTTTCAAAGAGATGGATTCCGGCATTCATCTTTCCGACGAACGCCGTCGTTATGAAACTTCCCTCTGCCTGATCCATAAGGCAGTTTTGGGTGCCTTGACGTCTGTTATCCCTGTGGCTAACAGAATGCAGACAGAGAACAAGTTCTCGTCTTTGGCGCGGGTTATGGACCGGGGCATAGCTTTGTTAGCAGCCGCTAGTAACTACATGACCCATCGGAGATTTGAAAACGTTTTCAAATCGGTCACCACAGATGCCGGAAAAGAGGTTGCCCGCTCGAACAAGGTAACGGACCATGATGGTAAGGAATACACCGTGTATTCCGGACCTACCCCTATCAAGAGCAAACCGCTAGATAAATCCAAGATGTTTGGGGGTCAGCTAGCTTACCTGTACAAACAGGTAGAGGTCGACTACAAGAGTGCTAAAAACACTGAAGCAAAGAGTCGTCGCTTCCAAAACCCAGCAGGGTTCAGAAAGTCTAGGACGGATTTTCGATTCCGCAGAGGAGGAAGGCCGTTCAGGGGCGGACCGTCCTTCCAGTTCAACCAGCGAGGAAGGGGCCGAGGCGACAGGCCGGCCTCAAACTGGAACGACAACCGCGGCTACAAGAGGGATTTCGTTCCCAAGCCCCAGTTCCCGAAACAAGGGAACAAGTAGAGATTTCCACACAAACAGTGCAGCCTCCTGACCCTACAATGGTCACGGAGGAAACTCAAACTGAAGTAAGCCTTTTTCAAGCAGGGAATGTTTCTAATTGTTTACATCAATGGCAACAGTTAACCACTAATCCAGAGGTCCTGAATATTGTTAAAGGCATTCACATCCCTTTCACACAATTGCCTATACAAAAGAGAGCGCCTTTTCCGTATCAGTTTAATTCACTAGAAAAATCTCAGCTAGATCACCAGGTTCTACTGTTTGAGTCTAAGGGCATTGTCAACAGAGTTGAACATACTGAAGGGGAATATATTTCCAATATCTTCTCTACTCCTAAACCTGATGGTTCAATCCGAATGATTTTAGATTTAACTCAGTTGAATGAAATCATTGAATACAAACATTTCAAAATGTTTTCTTTAGAAACAGCTCGTGATTTAATTACCCCAGGGTGTTGGCTAGCGAGTGTTGATTTAAGGGATGCGTACTACACCGTTCCTATTCACCAGACAGATCGGAAATACCTACGTTTTCTCTGGAATGGCCAACTTTTTGAATTTACATGTTTACCTAATGGTTTGGCCTGCGCACCGCGTCTGTTTACTAAGTTGTTGAAACCAATTTTTGCACACATGGCAAAATTGGGGCATTGTATGTTTCCATACATAGATGATTCTTTTATTATGGGCCAATCTTTCACGCAATGTGAACTCGCTGTTAAAGATTTATGCAACATTTTCACCAAATTGGGTTTCTTCATACATAACAAGAAATCGGTTTTTTCTCCTACTCAGGAGCTTAAGTGTCTCGGGTTCATTCTGAACACCACGGCTATGACCGTTTCGCTTACACGCCAAAAGAAAGATAAGCTTTACCGCACAGCGATACAGCTGTTAGACACTTCTAGGCCAAAGATTAGACAGGTCGCGGTCCTTATCGGGGTCATGGTTTCGTATAGTCCAGCTATTCTATACGGAGCGGCACACATAAAATCCCTCGAAATTGATAAAAATTTGGCGCTGGCCCGCGCAAAGGGAAACTTTGAAAAGACCATGTTTATTTCGGAGAACGGCCTAGCCGACATTGATTGGTGGCTAAACCACTTTGACCATTCCCCCAATCCCATTAGAATGGGAGAGCCTGACACTACCGTTACCACTGACGCGTCTCTCCAAGGGTGGGGAGCACATCAAAATGATGTAGCAACGGGAGGAAGATGGCTAGAATCGGAACTCCCCGATCATATTAACGTTCTAGAACTAAGGGCCATTTACTTGGGATTAACCAGTCTAGTAAAAATACCCAAAAATAATGTACGTATCCTCACGGATAACACCACAGCTATGGCTTATGTCAGAAATATGGGAGGTACAAAATCGATTAAATGTAATGCAATGGCACTTCTCATTTGGAACTGGGCTCAAACCTTTGATGTCTGGTTAACTGTTAATCACATTCCAGGCACACAAAATTGTCTAGCTGACAAGATGAGTCGCCAGTTCCATGATCACTTAGAGTGGTCACTTAATCCATCCATTTTCAAACACATTTGTCACACATGGGGTTCACCTCAGATCGATTTGTTCGCTTCGCGTAATAACTTTAAAATTCCAAAATATGTTTCGTGGCACCCGGAACCCAATGCTTGGCACATTGATGCCTTCTCCCTAAAGTGGCGACATCATTTCTTTTACATTTTCCCCCCCTTTACTATCATTAGCAAAGTCGCCAGAAAGATTCAAATGGAGGGGACACACGCCATACTCATCGTCCCCGAGTGGCACACGCAACCGTGGCTACCGACGTTACTAGCCACAGCCAAAAGCAGCCTTCGCTTCCCAAGATTCCGAGGAAACCTCAAACATCAGGGACCACTAGAACGCCACGGAAACGTGTCGACAACTCCGTTAGTGGCATTCCTTTTTTAAATAAATATTTAGAACAGTTTGGCTTAGACAAAATTACACAACAGCGTTTGGTTGATGATGCGTGGAGAAAAGGAACGGTGAAAATGTATACTACGTATTTAAAGAAATGGGGTATTTATTGCCTGCTTAAGAAAGTCAAGCCAATGACTCCCACAGTATCCCAGGTAGGACTCTTCCTACGTTACCTAGAGGACGAAGGCCTAGGATATGGCGCTATTAACGCTGCCAGATGTGCTCTGTCGATAATCCTACCGCGGGTTAATGGACAAACAATGGGTAAACACCATGTTATTTGTTGGATCATACGATCAATTTATCAGAGGAATCCGCCTAAACCCAAATATAATAGGTTTTGGGATGTTTCTCTAGTGTTCAACCTCTTCAAGAAATGGCCAGAAAATAAGTTTCTGGACGTTAAACTTTTAGGTTTCAAAGTCGCAGTTTTGCTTCTCCTGGTCACTGGACACAGAGGCCAAACTATAGTTGCCCTGTCGCTGAATGGTCTAGAAATTGACAGTAAAGAGGCCACGTTTGATTTATCAACTTTATTAAAATCAAACCGATTAGGTGACCCCCTTTCTACGATAGGGGTGTCCAGTTTCACTCAGGATCGCAAGTTATGTGTCGTATCTGCGATACGAAATTATATATCCAAGACAAGATTAATAAGAAACTCAAGACAGCTATTGGTCAGCTTTATTAAGCCACACAAGGCCATTTCCAGGGATACCCTCGCCCGATGGACAATGAATGTGTTAAAACTGGCGGGAGTAAATACAGACAGGTACTCATCGCACTCTACACGTGGTGCAATGGTGTCCAAGGCAAGATTGCTAGGCATCTCCGTTAAACGGATCCTAGCTCACGCGGGATGGAAAACCGCTACTTCGTTTGCTAGACATTACCACAAACGACTAGAGAAGCCTCAGCCGATAGCGCACAGGCTACTCACCAACTGAAAGAGAGAGGTAAGAAAAACATTGGTTTTTCCTCTTTTTTGCCATACAAATCGCTTTTCCATTGTTGCATACATAAGACATAATCACTAAAGAATAATAACAAAACAAGAATATCAGGATAAAAATTATTTTACGTAAAGGTCTCCCTAGCCTACGGCTAGCCAGAGGCGGCATACCGAGGTAAAATAGATTAGTTAGACGAATCTTACCTGGGTATAGATGATGGATAACTATTGTTTTACCGAGGTAGAAGCCTCGGTTAGACGTGGGCGAGGGCCCACCCACCACGCCCTGCCACGTCTAGTCAATCACTCAATTTAGCATGAGGTCACTTGACCTTAGGTTGTTTTTTAGAATCATTTTTATCCTGAATTAGTAGGTAAAGATTGCTGGACCCGGATGTGCTTCCTTCTCCCTCGCCCACGTCTAACCGAGGCTTCTACCTCGGTAAAACAATAGTTATCCATCATCTATACCCAGGTAAGATTCGTCTAACTAATCTATATAATATATATATATATATAATATATATATATTATATTATATAATATATAAAATATATATGTATAAATTTAGTGAATAGAATCAATAAAGCTGGAATACTATTCAACATGAAGATGAATGCCAGGAAGACCAAAACAATGGTTATAAGTAAAAAGACAGATAAACCAAATGTCAATATAACCATAGATGGCACAAACATAGAACAAGTATCCGAATTCATATATCTCGGACAAAAGATTACAAATGATGGGAGATGTGAGGAAGAAATTAAAAGAAGGATAACAATAGCCCGAACAACATTCTCCAAAATGTATAGAGTGTTAACATCAAGTAAGATATTAATACAAACAAGGAAGCGTATTCTTCAGTGTTATGTGTGGTCTACTCTAATGTATGGGGCAGAGACATGGACAATCTCTAAGAAAATGTACAAACGTTTAGCAGCATTTGAGATGTGGACTTATCGAAGGATGATGAAAATATCATGGACAAAGAAGATCACCAACAAAGAAGTTCTCAGAAAAATTAAAAATAAGAAAAGCTTGTTTGCCACTATACAGACAAAGAAACTTATTTATTTTGGCCACATCATTCGTCAGAGTTCAATATACCGTACATTGTTGGAAGGGAAGGTGAATGGCAGCAGAGGGAGAGGGAGACCAAGAACATCATGGTTTACAAATATTTCACAGTGGACAGGCTAGAATTATTCACAGTCTATCAGAACAGCACAACATCGGGACAAGTGGAGAACCATTGCATCCAACCCTCGACTAGAGGATGGAACTATTGATTGATTGATAAATTTAGGCTACGGTAAGGAAAGAGAGAGAACAATGAGTAGTGGTGGGGAACCTTCTTTTATTTTTGCTTGAAGGTCCCTTGGCCGGGCAAAATAACAGCCCTACCTAAAGCTAAAAATACGTGGTGCTAGGAGTGCAATCAAGGCTGGAATGAGCCAAGTGGCACTGAGATGGCAGTCCCGGGGCAAAAGAGTGGCACGGGGTGAATATACAGTGAAGAATAAATAAGAAATAAATAAGAAATAATTAATTAAAGAAGAGAAGGGGGAAACTCCGCCTCCTTTATATATATATAATAAATTATATTCTACATATATATATATATATATTTTACCTCGGTAAACAGCCTCAGGCTAGCCTCAGGCTAGGGAGAAGGAAGCACGTCCGGTACCAGCAATTAGCATATACAACTCACGACTGGATAACGTGTCGTTGGGTTGCTCCGGCAAAATTAGTCTACATACAAGCAAATACGCAGTAAGTATAATAAAAACTGTGGTTAGCTTAATTATGATGCATTAGAGCATCAATATGGAAAGTTTAGAACTTTCTTTGGTCCATTTTAGACGAGTTATATGGTTATAAGCAACCAAGGATAGAACGCTCGAGAGGGTTTCTCGAAGGAACCAAACCGGTCATTAGCGGTTCTGTCAACACCCGGGTCACCGTGTGACTATGGGTAGGGATGTGGGCTTCGCCTCATCTCATGTGGAAATTCTCTCGTACTCTAATAGAGAGTAATGCTGGAGATGCTCCTGGGTTTCTTTTATAGACTCTCCTAGACAAACTTTTTCAGGCGTTTCTCCGAGTTTCGTAGCATTTTCTCCAACTTGTTGACGTAGTAGTCACTGGTGGGGGAAGTGTGCGGAACAGAGGGATGGGCGGGCCGATACACTGGTCCCGACCCCGCGTAGAGATTTGGGCTTGACCCACAATCCACGCACAAATTTAGCTTATTACGCCTGTGTTATAACGGTATAAACACGTTCTCTAACACCACTAGATGTCCAGTTGAGTTTGAAACAACCAAATTGTGACATATATATATACCGGGACTGACCAACAATTTTTTGTTTACAGTTCCCGATGGCCACGAAGCGGAGTAAGCGCGGTGCAGCACCAGCCGAGGGGCGTGTTCCGAGTGGATTGGACGAGGAGTACGACTCCTCACCTGTGTTGTCGGCAGGGCCTGCGACACAGCCCGGGGCGCATATCCTCTCCGAGCCGGACGAGGACAGAGTGCCTGATGTGCCCATGCCTCCAAATTGGGAGGCTCGGTTTGCGGTGATGGAAAGTCATATCATGGCTTTCAAACCGCCAGTGTCTCTGAAGCGGCGAATGCCGAGTGTCCAAGAGGAGTCAGCGTATGAGGATTTCTCGGAAACAGACTCAGCGATGGAGCTTAAAGCTCCTCCTCCTCCTTCTCCTAAACGGAGGAAGAAGAAGAAACAGGTTGTTTCTTTGGGTGATGATTTCACCAAGGAGCGTGGGAAGACTGGACTTCGCAAAAAGCGAAAGACCAAGTCCAAGAAGAAGAAGAGGAAAGATTCTGCTTCTTCCGATTCGTCCACAGATTCCACTCCCACGGAATCGGACTCAGACACAATATATGAAGGTGTCTATGCTGCCATTGGGGGCAAAGTGGCTAAGAAGGTGGAGAAGCCAAAGGCTAAGCGTGTTAAAACCACTACGCTTATGCGCGAGACCATTAATGGTCATTTTCGCACGTTTAAACCAGCGGAGGTTATCTCCAAGTTAGGAGATGAGTTAACTGGCATTAAGGGTGTTCCCAACTCCGTCATTAAAGAGATGGATCGAGATGTCAATATGACGGATGACCGTAAGAAGTTTGAGAATGTGTTGCACACAGTGCATAAGGCGGTCCTTGCTACCTTAACAGCTATTGTTCCTGTGGCAAATAGAATGCAAAGCGAAAATAAGTTCTCGTCTTTGGCTAACACCATGGACAAAGGCATTGCAGTGTTAGCGGCGGCAGGTAATTACCTGTCGTATCAAAGATATGAGAATGTCTTCAAGTCGGTTTGCACAGATGCTGGCAAAGAAGTGGCTCGCTCTAAGAAGATTACGGATATTGAGGGGAAAGAGTTTACGCTTTTTCTCGCTCCAGAGCCGATTAAAGGGAAACCTTTAGATAACACCAAGATGTTTGGCGGTCAACTACAATACCTCTATAAAGAAGTAGAAACTGCAGCCAAGAGTGGCAAAAACATGGATGGCAAGAAGAAACAGGAAACCCCTCGTTTCAAAAAGTCACGAGGGGATTTTCGTCCACAACGGTTCACCAGGGGAACCAGACCGAGTTCAAACTTCGGTCAAGCTTTTCGGGGCCGGGGCGCTCGCCCAGGCTGGACCGACAACACCACACGGCCACTAGGCCGAGGGTTCAACTCGTCGAGACCCTTCCCCAGGGGCGGGTCCAAGTAGAGGTCCAAACACAGACTTTACAAGTCCCTGCAGCCTCTAAAAATACACAAACTGTAAGCAACTTTGTGGCTAGTAATATTAATAATCATATTTCTGAGTGGCACAAAATTATTAGTGACCAAGAAATTTTACAAATAGTTAGGGTGTTCACATTCCCTTCACACAATTTCCTGTACAAGGTAGAATACCTTTTCCTTGTAACATTCAACCAGTTGAACGAGAGGCACTAACTAAACAGGTATAAAAATTCTTTGAGAAAGGAATTATACAAATAGGTAACACACTGTTCAAAACAGTTTATTTCAAACATCTTCTCGAGACCAAAGCCTAATGGTGATGTTCGAATGATCTTGGATTTAACAATCCTTAATAAAATGGTTGAATATCGACATTTTTAAAATGTTCTTCCTAGATACGGCACGAGATCTGATTACACCAGATGCGTGGATGGCTAGTGTTGATTTACAAGATGCATATTACACGCTTCCCATAATGGAATAATACCGAAAAATGTCTTCGATTTATTTGGGATAACCAACTCTATGAGTTTACCTGCATGCCGAATGGCTTAGCTTGTGCCCCTCGTTTATTTACTAAACTGCTTAAGCCTGTTTTCTCAGTAATGGCGAGGAAGGGTCACATAATGTTTCCGTACATAGATGATTTCTTTTATTATAGCATCAACACAAATTGGTTGTGTGAATGCAGTTTTGGATGTATGTGCATTACTCACTAAACTGGGCTTTTATGTACATCCACAAAAGTCAGTGTTTAAACCAACAAAACAACTCAAATGTTTAGGGTTTATTCTGGATACACAGTCCCTTGCAGTGTTGATAACAGAACAAAAACTAATTAAGTTTATGACTACAGCGACCCAGCTTATTAAGTTATCAAAACCTAAAATTAGACAGGTCGCTGTCCTTATTGGGATAATGATATCATATGTACCCGTTGTGTTATACGGGAAGGCCCATATTAAATCTCTAGAAATAGATAACAATTTAGCGTTAGCACAAACTAAAGGGAATTTTGAGCGAAAGATGGTATTTCGCAAGAAGGGCTACAGGATATTGGATGGTGGATGCAACACATAGCAAGTTCACAAAATCCAATTCGCATGGCGGAACCTAATACAGTGTAGTGGTCTGCACTGACCTCTCAGGCAAGTAACCACATAGACAGGTAGGCGTGGGGAGTGTGTTGATATCAGGGAGCCTAGGTGGTGTAATGGTTAGCACACTGGCCCGGAAAGCAAAGAGACGTGGGTTCGAGTCCCGCTCTAGGCGCAATATTTCCCATTTTCATCACCCCCACGACAACAGTAATTACTACTGATGCTTCGTTAGACTGTTTTCCGAATGATCGGAAATTATGTGTTGTGTTGGCCATACGGGCTTATATATCCAAGACAAAGGATTTACGTGCATCACAACAACTATTAGTGAGCTTTATAAAGCCACATAAAGCGATTTCACGAGACACACTTGCCAGATGGACAATTACGGTGTTGAAATTGGCTGGAGTGGATACGAGCAAATACTCTTCCCATTCAACTAGAGGTGCCATGGTCTCCAAGGCACGGGTGCTTGGTATTTCTGTGAAAAGAATACTAGCGCATGCAGGCTGGAAGACGGCTAAGTCGTTTGCAAAACATTATAATAAACGACTAGAAAAGCCTACCGGCATTGCAAAGCGTCTCCTCACCAACTAACAAGAATAGGTGAGAACAAAAATTTAGAATGTTATAATAATAAGAAAGAATGATATTAAGGATAAAAATGAATTATGTAAAGGTCTCCCTAGCCTGAGGCTAGCCTGAGGCTGTTTACCGAGGTAAAATAGTATAGTTATTCGAGTCTTACCTTGGTACAGATGATGGATAACTGTTGTTTTACCGAGGTATAAGCCTCGGATAGATGTGGGCTAGGGCCCTCCCGCCACACCCTGCCACATCTATTCCGTTGGTGTACCTTTTCGGTAAAGTAATAGTATCCATTGTTTGAAAGTCATTTTTATCCTCAATAAGTAGGTTAAGATTGCTGGTACCGGACGTGCTTACCTCTCCCTAGCCCACATCTATCCGAGGCTTATACCTCGGTAAAACAACAGTTATCCATCATCTGTACCAAGGTAAGACTCGTATAACTATACTATATATACATATATATATACATATATATATACATATATGTACATATATGTACATATATATATATAATATATATATATATATATATATATATAATATATATAAACAGTTGGCCGCTAGTAAACAGAATAACAAGAGACTGGAGTGGTTGAGAAGAGTCTGACCATCCGAGCAGGTCTGGCGGCGGTAGTGACCAGACACAGCTGATATCAGGGTGGCCAGGAGCCACTCACAGGCTAAACCCTAGTGGCAGAAGCAGGAACTAACTCCTATGACAGTAGGATAGTAGGTAATAACTAATATATAGAAGAGAACTGTCCTTGTTTATATTCCCATAATAGATTATAGAGCACATATATATATATATATATATATATATATATATATATATATATATATTATGATGTCCTGCTGGTAGGCTAATGGTTAGGACACTAGCCCCAGAATGGCGGAAGTGTGCTACTCTCGGCACAATGTTTTCCATTCGCAAAAACACACTCTCTTGGGTATTCATTTCAGACAGTTACATTATCATCATCATCATCATCAATCTCTTAACCACGGGAGTCATTAGAGCACCACAGACGACTTTGCAACCACTTTTCTTCAGTTTTTCTGTTCCCCACTGCTCTCTGGAACTTGCCGAGCTCCAGGGCCGTCAATTCCCTGATGTCTTCTTACCTCCTCCTTTGTCCGCCCCGTCTCCTTCCTCCTTTCACTGTGCCTTGCAAGATGGTTTTGGCCAGACCTGATGAACGGGAAATATGGCCATACCACTGCAGTTTGTGTCTCTTTACAATTGTCAGATCTTCGAGTGTCCCAATTGCCGGTCATTTGCAATGTTGATTGATGCGTCCCATGGGTCCGTGGTTCAGGCCCCACAAGAGCCACAGTACTGTTTTGACACCAGACAAAAATAACAATGCGCAAACTGATAGTGTCGAGTTGATAAATACATTGATAACAACTTTATAGTGCTGTCCCAGTAGACCAGGGCCGCGTTCAGGGTACGTCTCGGCGACGTCGCAGCGATGCTTTTTAGCCTATTTGCGTTCAGGGTGCGTCGCGGCGATGTCTCGGCGACGCCTCCCTTTTCAGATAAGAGACAAAAAGCGCCTTGAAAATGGCCACCGTCTCCAGTGGTTTCAGCCTATCACAGCACAGCTTTCCCATTGCAAATGGCCACCACCTATGGGGGCGGCCATTTTCGAAACAACCAACTGCTTTTGCCGTTCAGACTGGCATGACGTCATGCCCGTTGCCGAGACGGACTCTGAACGTGGCCCTGGTCGCTGGTGCAATGACCCGCAATCCCACTCACTCAAATTACCCTAATATTGAGCTAGCCAGTCCTTGCCCTATCCTATTAATGCCAAGTGCCAGGCTAGGTAGCGACAAGTATAAATTTGGTATTCATTGATTTGACTCACAGCCGGGGTTCAAACTTGCGAAGCCAGCCGGTGCTCTTACCGATTTGGCCACTGCATCCAGATGATGGTGAAGATTATTATTATTATTATTATTTAATACAGATAATTACTCTAGATTTATAGATTTGAGATATTAGCTCCCAGAAGATATGTTTTGGACAGTACAGGGAATAGCTTGGGAGTGACGGATTATAAAAGTGCAGTTAAAGGAAGTCTCCTGGCTCTCTAATTAGCATTAATTAGCTCGTTAGCGGATGTCTAAAAGTAGCAAATGTGCGGCACAGTGGGTGTGAAGCGCTATTTGAATGTTCCACTGGCAGAGTGCACAGATGCTGCCCCCTTTCTGCAGCGGGCAGAAAATGTCCGAAGATTTGAGCTTGAAAAGAGATGGAGAAGGGGAGGGACCAGACGGGATGGCCGAATGAGTTATAGCATCCGTCTCCCATGTTCGTAGATCATGGGTTCGAACCCTAGTCAAACCAAAGACTGAAAAAATTTATACTTGTCGCTTCCTAGCCAGGCGCTCGCCATTATTAGGATAGGACAAGGACTAGTTGGCTCAGTATCAGGATAATGTGACTGAGTGGGATATCAGGACATGGTGCTGGTGGCCTGGTCTCCCAGTGGGGCAGCACTATAAAGTCCCCATGTGTGCGCAATGTCACAAGTCGGTACCCGTCGTGATATGACCTTAGATGTTGCTAGGATGTAAAACAAGAAACAAACAAACAAAGAGAAAGGGAGGAGGATGAAGGATGGCAGGGGGTGAACTCTTCAGTGTGTTAAGTGTGTGTGGTCAACCAGGTTGGGTGAGGTGAAGTCTGGTTGTTGGGGGGTAATATATATAGTACATATGTGATGTATAACTATAAGGTTTATACAAGTATAAATTTGCGGAAGTCATTACTAACCAACTTGCTTGTTATCCTTGGTGTCACCTCCTCCCAGGCTCTCCGCCACATTACACCCCCGAGGCTTCCACTTTCACTTGTCACTCAATGAAATTATATGCCGAATAAGTAGAGCACAGGTTTCCCATGTGAAGGTCAGGAGTTGTTAGAATCCCGGCCGAGTCAAAACAATGACTTACATAATTGATTCCTGTTGCTTCCTAGGATGACGCTCCGCATTAATAAGATAGGGCATAGAATGGGTAGCTGAGGATCAGGATAATGTGAACTGACTGGGAAATCAGGTCATGGTGCCAGTGGCCTGGACTCCCAGTGGGGCAGCACTATAAAGTCACCATGAGTGCGCACTGTCACAAGTCGGAACCCATCCTGATATGACCATATATGTTGCCAGGACGTAAAACTACAACAAACAAACAATATATATATTGTATAGGTTGGTTGGTTGTTGACACAAGTCTAGTGCAGTGGTAGGCGAGGTGGGCAGAAGGTGGCGCCACCGGTAATGTTTAGGATCTCCACAAGAAAAGATGAGGTAATATTTTCTTACATACATTTATACTCGCATAGTACGTTATACATCACTTAATCTGCTACAACAAGAATTGAGGGTGTCTTTTGAAAGCAGCCCAATTAAAGCATGTTTTATTAACTACACCATATAAACCCTGGTCTGTTCCGTCTTTTCTTTCAGACGGTGCTGTGTCTTCTAGATAATGGCGCTGGCTTGAATCGAACCAATCACCAGCGATCTACGCCTCTCCACTTCGCCTGCAGGTCTGTCCCTTCTATTCTGTCTCCCATCCTGCTTGCTAGATTTGATTAATTTATTTTTGTTCAACTGGTTTTATTCATCAAAGTACAATCTATGTTGGCAATGCCGAAGCGCTAGTCTTCTGGTTTTCATGAATTTTCACCATGACCAGCTAACTAAGCTAGGCTGTACAGTGTGGGGGCATGGCAGGCGCGAGGAACAGTTTCCCCCCTTAAAACCTGATGTGAGGGCTAGAGGTACGTCAGGGAAGAATAAATATACTAACTGGAAGTGATTCTTATTGGGTGCAATATTCTGGTTGGGCGCATCAATAGGTGTCGCCAGCCTAATGGCGCCTCAGTGGGCTATAGGCCTTTGAAGGGCATGGTTAGTGCAATAATCAGGGATGAAAGATCTCCACGATTTCGCTGATTTCCACGATTTTTCCTGTAGCTATAAGTGTATACTAATACGGTGCGCCCGTCCTGATATGACCTTAGATGTTGCCAGGACGTAAAACTCCAACAATCAACCAACCAATACGTTGTTTCATACTGCAGCACCATCAGCGTATACTAATATGCGGTGCAAACGCCGCAGCACCAGCAGCGTATACTACTAATGCCTTCAAACGCTGCAGCACTATCAGCGTATACTACTACTACATGCTATCAGCGTATACCGATATGTGGTGCAAACACCACAGCACTAGCAGCGTATACTACTAATACATATGAAACCCGACTTCTGGGAATTTTCAGCGATTCCCTGACAATGCTAAGCCTACGGGAGAATATCAGCATTTCCGCTTTTTTCCCCAGAGACCACTTTCATCCCTGAATAATGCTTTATGCATGGCCGAGAAAAGGGAAAGGAGAGAAAGAGAAAAATTGTGAGAACACTTTTAACATTTTTATTTTAGAACTCCTGTAATGGCTTTCGTATCAATCGCCATTTTGGAAGGCATTCTCAAAGGCATCTTTGTGTTCATCTGCTTTTTTAAAAGTTGCAGAGTCCGGTGGTTTTGAGTTTCGGTCAATTTGATTTTAGATAAGTAGATTAGGTTGATTGTTATAACCTACCTTGCTTTAGTTTGAAGTAACTTTTTAAAATACCAAACTTTTGTGGTATTTGAAGTGCAAACATACGAAGTTAAATTTGGGAACCACATCAAAATTCTGACACCATAGACTTCTGTATAGTAGTAACAGGTTCTATTAGGTTGACTCAGGAGTCCCTTATAACTTATATGCTGAAACAAATAAGTGCACCAGCATCTAAGTTAACGATATAGAATCAAATCTAGATAATTGTTTTAGTTTCGAAAATCTGATGCTTTCATCGGCTTTAACATCTTGTCTGCAGATGTGATCATACCAGCCATTTTTGTGTCTTTCAAAATAGGGTCACGATCTGGAGCTGGGTGGGTGCACACAGTATGGTGCTGCCACCTTGTGGTTTAAAGTGATACCATTCATTGACTCTCCTATTTTTGGTGCTGCCACCTGGTGGTTCAAGCTACCCCTGTTGCTAGTTTAGCGGGTGTTTGTTTGTTGGGGTTTTACATCCTGACAACATCTAAGGTCATATCAGGATGGGTGCCGACTTGTGACAGTGCACACTCATGGCGACTTTATTATGCTGCCACACTGGGAGACCAGGCGACTAGCATTGTGACCTAATTTCGCACTCAGTCACATTATCCTGATACTGAGCTAAACCAGTCGTTGTCTTATCCTAGTAATGCCGAGAGCCAGGGTAAATTAAGCATGACCTTGACCTTGTAGCCACGGACAACGCGACACTGCGCAGATACTCTTGGATCGAGGCTGCAAGTTTCTGACTGACTCGAACAACAACACGCCGCTCGACCTGTGTGTCAATGTGAGTATTGTCTCAGCGTTAGTCTTACATAGCCGGTCACGTGCCGCTCGACCTGTGTGTCAACGTGAGTATTGTCTCAGCGTTAGTCTTACAGAGCCAGTCACGTGCTGCTCGACCTGTGTGTCAACGTGAGTATTGTCTCAGCATTAGTCTTACAGACCCTACATGCCGCTCGACCTGTGTGTCAACGTGAGTATTGTCTCAGCTTTAGTCTTACAGAATCGGTCACGTGCCACTCGACCTGTGTGTCAACGTGAGTATTGTCTCAGCTATAGTCTTACAGAATCGGTCACGTCCCGCTTAAGCCAATGATCGGTGAATCCAAAACCAATTTCTAGGGTCCCTTCAAGTTTGGTTTAACGGGGTTATACTGTAGTGTGTATTACAGTCTTTAGACTTAACCAGTTATGGGCAGCATAAATACACCCATCACTAAAAAAAATAAAAAATAAAATAAATAACTGGGAGAGGGTGGGAGATGATGTTAGTTTGAGCTGAATTCTCTTACTTACTTAGGTTTACTTAGGTCTTTACTGAATAGATGAAGATTGCTAGATCTGTATATCCCGATCATTATCTGATGAATCTGTCGAGATATCGTTGTTAATGTTAGACAGGACTGACTGACATGAGATCAGAGCTTCTTAATAATGATGCACAATATCTTGATCCCTTCAATCCTTCGTTCAAACGCCTTAATACTCACAGCCTCCACAACATCGCTCGGGCAGCTGTTCTGCACATCAGTAGCGTTCTCTGTACGGAATCATTGCCTGCAGTGGCTTCTGGTTCTTGTATAGCTCTTGTAGGTAGACATCCGCGAGGTGGTGTTTGGGGTGCGGTCCTGCTGTAGATGCGCTTGATGAAGTCGCGTGTGTCTGACTTTGTTTTCTTGCTGCAGGGCGGGTACAGCGAGACCTGCCAGATTCTCATCAAACAGATGCCGGCCCTGTTTGACCAACTCGTGCGCATGGTGCAGAAGGACAGCGTCCGGGACCCCATGGTGGGTCATTACGTACGTCACTTTTCTCATCACTGCACATTCGCTTCTGTCCCTTTGACCTATTTGAAAATGAGTGACTACAGGGTTCATAGACCTTGGGGGAAACCTGCAGTTTTTAAATTAACAAAAAAAAGTAAACATTTATTTATTCATCAGAATATAAACTTTTTTTGTCAGTCCCGAGGCACTGGTCTTCCGGTTATATTTACACTATGAGTATGATAAAAGATTCACCCCGTACTTGTGGTACACAGGTGAACGACAATGTAGTGTAAATACGGGAGAAAATAGCTTTAGTATGGAACAGAAGTAGAATGCCTGCCTCCAATATCAAATGGATATTTATATCGGCACAGAGTTGGTGAAATGGGAGAGAATGCAAAAAGACAAGATGGCGGCCATAGAACGCCGTCGATTTCAACTTTAAATTCTATTAAACTATATGTTTTATTATATTTTTCAACTCAAAGCTAGCAGGGAAATATTAAGACATAACAAAATAATTGCTGCTTCTTAGATTGTGAAATTAGGCTCTTATTTCATTTCCACACTTTTTCGACTGCTTTTATATAGGGCTGGTATTCACCCGTGTACTGCGAGTACAGGGTGAATACTTTATCTAGCTGTAAGTATGAATGCACCGAGCGGCGCTTGCATAAATGTTCCTTTTGCTTCAATAGTTCCATTGGGAGATTCCTGGTTAGAACAAATTTAAAGTAAATTGTCCAGGCATTTCAATGTACTTGGAAAGCAAAGTTTTCTTTATAAAGCTTTGGAAGGTTTTTGATAAATCATGGCTGGCAATAAAGCGATGTTTTTTGTGTTTTTTTAATTACATGCATATTTCTTTATCCCAAATTTAAGTGATGCCACTTAAAAGCCCCGTGGAAATAGCTTTACAGAACTAAATAAGTTAAGAAGACTCTGGACAATGGCTCATTGTCCAGGACAAGGTTAGGAAAATATCGGTTTGTGCGATATTGGAAAGTCATGAAATTATGTTCAGCAAAAAGTGTAGGAACCCGGTGTAAGAGGCCAGAATATACCCCCTGCCCTGCCCTGTTTTATACACCGGGGTATATTTTGGCCTAGCCCACAGTATACCAGGGTATAATCTGGCGGGGGGTTAATCTGGCCTATTACACCGGGATTAGGGTGTTTTTTTCATCTGCATCCTAACAACAATTGAGGGCATATCAACCTGTGTGTCATAGTCTGCGCTATATCATTATATGTGGCTTTATTTAGCTGGGATACCATAGCACCGATACCTTGACTTGGTAGTGCTGCTTCATTGGGATACAGCGCTGCCCGCACCATGCTATGATATCCCACTCACTCACATTCTGTTACCACTGAGCCGACCTGTTTTTGGTCTATCGTAATTATGTCGTTAACTCACAAAATGAATGCTGCAGTTTTGAAAATGGAAACTATTTTTTAGTGACGCTTTATTGTTAAATTAAATTTGTTTATTATTATTTATTGATTAAGTAAGTGAATGACTAAGTTTGTTAATTGTTTCATTAAACATTCATTTATTAAGCAGGGGAGCGTTCGCTAACAATTCATTGACTTGTTGCACTTTAAATGAATTCGAGAAACAAAACTAACTATTCTCAAATGTCTGTCTTCAGTCTCCTTTTACTCTGCTCTCTCTGTCTCTCTTCCATTGTTCTCTTTTGTATCTGTCTCTTTTGTATGTATCTTTTCTATCTGTCTCTTTTCTATCTGTCTCTTTTCTATCTCTCTTTTCTATCTCTCTTTTCTATCTGTCTCTTTTCTATCTGTCTTTCTTTGTCTCTTTTCCATCTCTCTCTTTGTTATCTCGCTTTTCTAGTTTTGTCTCTCCTCACTCTTTTCTATCTGTCTCTTTTCTATCTGTCTCTATTCTATCTGTCTCTTCTCTTTGTCTCTCTTTTCTTTGTCTCTTTTCCATCTCTCTCTTTGTTATCTCCCTTTTCTAGTTTTGTCTCTCCTCACTCTTTTCTATGTCTCTTTTCTATCTGTCTCTTTTCAATCTGTCTCTTTTCTATCTGTCTCTATTCTATCTGTCTGTTCTCTTTGTCTCTCTTTTCTTTGTCTCTCTTTTCCATCTCTCTCTTTGATATCTCTCTTTTCTAGTTTTGTCTCTCCTCCCGCTTTTCAATATGTCTCTTATCTGTCTGTTCCTTTTTCCTCTCTCCATTTTCGTCTCTTTCTCGCTCTCTTTTCCCTAATATTCTCCAAATTTATCAAAATAAACAAATGTTATTAAAATAAAGAAATCCAATCCATTTTTAATGGAAGCATATACAAAAAAGCGATTGACTTAAAAATTGTGGCTGTTTTGAAATTGCGTCTATACACTTCTTACGGTGAACATGGCCTTTGCTGCCAGCGTATTGATTGCGCTGAGTGGCCACCACTCACTCATAATGCAGGTATTGATTGCGCTGAGTGCCCACCACTCACTCACAACGTGGGTATTGATTGTGCTGAGTGACCACCACTCACTCATAATGCAGGTATTGATTGCACTGAGTGACCACCACTCACTCACAACGTGGGTATTGATTGCGCTGAGTGACCACCACTCACTCACAACGTGGGTATTGATTGCGCTGAGTGGCCACCACTCACTCATAATGCAGGTATTGATTGTGCTGAGTGACCACCACTCACTCACAACGTGGGTATTGATTGCGCTGAGTGACCACCACTCACTCACAACGTGGGTATTGATTGCGCTGAGTGACCACCACTCACTCACAATGTGCTTATTGATTGCGATGAACCAGATGGGATGGCCGAATGAGTTAGAGCATCCATCTCCCATGTTGGTAGACTATGGGATCGTGAGTTTGAACCCTGGTTGAGTCAAACCAATGACTTAAAAATTGATACTTGTCGCTTCCTAGCCAGGCGCTCAGCATTATTCGGATAGGGCAAGGACTGATTGGCTCAGTGTCAGGAACATGTGACTGAGTGGGATATCAGGGTCTCCCAGTGGGGCAGCACTATAAAGTCGCCATGAGTGCACACTGTCACAAGTCGGTATCCGTCCTGATATGACCTTTGATGTTACTAGGAGTAGGACGTAAAACAAACAAAACTGATTTCGCTGAGTGGCCACCACTCACTCATAACACAGGTATTGATTGTGCTGCGTAACCACCACTCACTCACAACGTGGGTATTGATTGTGCTGAGTGACCACCACTCACTCACAATGCGGGTATTGATTGTGCTGAGTGACCACCACTCACTCATAACACAGGTATTGAGTGCTGAGTGACCACCACTCACTCACAATGTGGGTATTGATTGCGCTGAGGGCTACCACTCACTCGCAATGTGGGTATTGATTATGCTGGGTGACCACCACTCACTCACAACGCGGGTATTGATTGCGCTGAGTGCCCTGACCTGTCCGCCTTCTCCATCAACAGCTGTACCGGGTGCTGAGCCACTTCTGCCTGAGGGAGGAGAACGGCGAGCTGGTGCTGCACGGACTCAGTGAGCAGGCGTCGCACATCGGCCACAAGCTGCTCAGGTCAGCCTCCAACTGCGGTCAGACCGTCCGCCTCCAATGGGGCAGGTTCTTTTGGTACATTCGTTGATTAAACAGGGGAAATTTCAATCGCTGACAATTGGTCTTCCTCATTTCACTGCTCCTTGACATATTCTAGTTATGTCAAGTGCCAGGCTGGGTCGCTACCCAAGTATAAATTTTGAAATCATTGGTTTAACAGTGGGACAGCAGTATACAAATTGGAGGAAGTGTTCACTGTCACATAAATCGGTTACCTTCCTGAGATGAGATCAGATGTTACTAGGGCGAGAAACCCCACTGGTCATTTAATACTACAAGTGTGTAGCTTGTAAGCATCTTCTCGCCTTTTGTTACTTTGTATGCATGTATATTAGTATTTTTATACATATATTTATATGATGTATAAGAATTATATAAGTATAAATAACGGAAGTTCAGTAAATTCCCACCTCAGTCTTGGACTGCCTCGCTCTGTGACTCTATCAATTTGACTGGTGGCGCCTCCTAGGTGCATCCACCTATAACCGTTTATCTATGCCTGTACCAATCTCACTAAAAAATACTGTGTATATATATGTATATAAAGATAATAGTCAGGGAATACAGACCTTCCAACCATTCCAATTTCCGCCGAATCATTCCGATTTTCAGGCTCTGATTCTACTATTCCATGTGTAATCTCAATCATTCTGTGAAAACGTAGTATGGCTGGGAGACGACTGTCCCAGCCTGTTCACCGAATAAAGCTAAGATTCCATATACGTGGTATGCAAATGCGACACAAACGCATTCGCACTGATTAGTCCATTGAGCGCTCCACTTAGCCGTCCACGCATTCACATTCGCAACCAGACATATGGAAGCAGCGTCTTGCGTTTACATGCTTTTCCATTATTTGTCACATTCGAATTTGCATACCGCATACCGCATATATAGAATCTTAGTTTTAGATGCCATGTCCCGAAACATCCTTTTTAATGAACTGACCACATTGTGTGCCGCTGCCCTTGCAGCGTGTCGAGTGACTTTGAGAACCAGGTGAAGACTTTGTTGCGCTGCGTGCGGTTCCTGTGCCGCCTCTTTAAGCAGAGCACCCCAATGCCTGCATCCGGGTTCGACTCCTACACCCTCACCTCGAGCACCTTCGTCGTCACTAAGGCAACCGCTGTCTTCCACGTAAGTTGGTCACATTCATTGATTAAGGTAACCCGGAGAAATTTCAATCACCGACAATTGGTCTTCCTCGTCCCACTGCTCCTGCCCTATCCTAGTAATGCTAAGTGCCAGGCTTGGTAACGACAAGTATAAATTTGTTACGTCATTAGTTTGACGAATGCTTAGGTCACAAATGCTGTGGTCGCCGTACGGTGCTGCGGTCTGTTTTGCGGTTTATGCAAATGTTACGGTGTTGTGGTCTGCGGTTTATCTATTCACAAATGGTACGGTCATTCTCCGCAAGGTGGTTCTTGTCGCCGTATTTCTTTTCTCGGCGGACCCCATCGGGAATAAGGGTGACCCTTTTCCGTCTTTTCATAGGTTTATTTTTATATACTCCCATCTTTAATATATAAAAATGTCATAACTTTCTTTATTTATTTTTTTATTTTTTGATGGGATGTTTATGCTGTCCATAGCATATAAGCTCAGATGATCGAGCTTGTTTTCAATGCTGGGCAGTTATCGGTCTGTGTTTCTTAAGATTATGGTTTGTGGTTAGTGATCTATGTTAGTTTTTTTGGATTTTCTTGGTAAAAGTCTTCCTCTCTTTATTTTTTCCTACAAAATATTGATCCCACAAACATGAATTTTGCACCATATTGATATTCATTTTCATTGATTTGATGTCAACAAAACTGGAATCCTGCGGCATTGCGATTTACCAAGTTAAGATAACTTCAACTTAAAAATCTGCAACCCCTTGCGGCCAACAAAAAACCGTACGGTCGTCGTACGGCAACCGCATCCAACCGTACGGTGGCCGCACGGTTTTGGCGATGCGGCGACTTATGGCCGCCGGAAGCACGCCGCAAGGCATTTGTGACCAAGGCATTAGCCGGGATTCTAAACCCCAGACCTGCCACACGGGAAGGGTGCTCCATCTCTTCTACCCAGTCGTTATGCTACACGTGTTGCAATCAGTCAGGTCGGCATTGATGTTGCTTAGTGGAATTTGGAATCTCACACTGGTTGCGACTGCTGGTTTCCAATATCCGCTGGATGTTGCGACTGCTGGTTTCCGATGTCTGCTGTCCACTGGATGTTGCGACTGCTGGTTTCCGGTGTCTGCTGTCCACTGGATGTTGCGACTGCTGGTTTCCGGTGTCTGCTGTCCACTGGATGTATCGACTGCTGGTTTCCGGTGTCCGCTGTCCACTGGATGTTGCGACTGCTGGTTTCCAATATCCGGTGGATGTTGCAACTGCTGGTTTCCGGTGTCTGCTGTCCACTGGATGTTGCGACTGCTGGTTTCCGGTGTCTGCTGTCCACTGGATGTTGCGACTGCTGGTTTCCGATGTCTGCTGTCCACTGGATGTTGCGACTGCTGGTTTCCGGTGTCCGCTTCCACTGGATGTTGTGACTGCTGGTTTCCGGTGTCTGCTGTCAACTGGATGTTGCGAGTGCTGGTTTCCGGTGTCTGCTGTCCGCTGGATGTTGTGACTGCTGGTTTCCGATGTCCGCTTCCACTGGATGTTGTGACTGCTGGTTTCCGGTGTCTGCTGTCCACTGGATGTTGCGAGTGCTGGTTTCCAGTGTCTGCTGTCTGCTGGATGTTGTGACTGCTGGTTTCCGGTGTCCGCTTCCACTGGATGTTGTGACTGCTGGTTTCCGGTGTCTGCTGTCCACTGGATGTTGCGACTGCTGGTTTCTGGTGTCTGCTGTCCACTGGATGTTGCGACTGCTGGTTTCCGGTGTCTGCTGTCCACTGGATGTTGCGACTGCTGGTTTCCGGTGTCTGCTGTCCACTGGATGTTGCGACTGCTGGTTTCCGGTGTCCACTGGGGGCGTAATCGATTAATCAACTCGGGTCACCCGAGCCACGTTTTGGCGCATGCACACATCCTACAGACTCGGGTTGAATAAATGAATACGCTCGGGGTGGACAAAACGTTGGCTTAATCTGAAACTTAATATTATTTTTCAATAACCGATAGAAATACAGCAAAATAGGATTTAAAGTATTTTATGATTGTAGAAGCTGAAAATCTATGTTATTAAAAAAAAAGTATTAAAACAACACGGAGGAGTTGTACCGGTAGCTGTTATACTGCAGGTACCAGCACAGATGTGACGTCATCGCTCCTGGCAAACCCCACCCAAGAGGTGGGTTACTGCGGTCGGATCTTTTTGCACACGGCACATGTATTTCTCGACTCCACTCATGGTGTTCGATTTGAAATTCTGACGATTCGGGTGACCCGAGTCGCCCGGGTCGTGTTAATCGATTACGGCCTGGATGTTGCGACTGCTGGTTTCTGGTGTCTGCAGTCCACTGGATGTTGCGACTGCTGGTTTCCGGTGTCCACTTCCACTGGATGTTGCGACTGCTGGTTTCCAGTGTCCGCTGTCCACTGGATGTTGCAACTGCTGGTTTCCAGTGTCCGCTGTCCACTGGATGTTGCAACTGCTGGTTTCCAGTGTCCACTGTCCACTGGATGTTGTGACTGCTGGTTTCCAGTGTCCGTTGTCCACCAGATGTTGCGACTGCTGGTTTCCGGTATCCACCGGATGTTGCGACTGCTGGTTTCCAGTGTCCACTGTCCACCGGCCCCCGTATTCGATTAACATGACCCGGGCGACTCGGATCACCCGAATTGCTAGAATTTCAAATCGAACACAGCAAGTGGAGTCTTAAAATACACCTGCCGTGTGCAAAGCGACCCGACCCGACCCCAGTAACCCTCCTCTTGGCTGGGGTTGCCTAGGAACGATGATGTGACATTTGTGCTGGTACCGTCCTGTAGTAGTACAAGTCCTATCTGTTTTTTTTAATGTTTTCTTTTTAAAAATAAATCAGATTAACGAAATGGAAATATAACTATGCAATAAAAAAATACTTTGAATCCTATTTTGCTGTAGTTATATCGATTTTTTTTTTTAAACCACAAGTTTTGGATTAAGCCACCATTTTTTCCACCCCGAGGAATGGAGAAGCATGTTCGTTTATTCAACCCGAGTCTATAGGATGTGCACATGCACCAAAAAGTGGCTCAGGTGACCCGAGTTGATTAATCTTGTACGCCCCGGATGTTGCGACTGTTGGTTTCCGGTGTCCACTGGGGCCGTAATCGATTAACACGACCCGGGCGACTCGGGTCACCCGAGTCGTCAAAATTTAAAATAGAACACCACGAGTGGAGTCGACAAATACACGTGCCCTGTGCAAAAGAACTCGACCCCAGTAACTCACCTCTTGGCTGGGGTTTGCAAGGAGCGATGACGTCACATTTGCGCTGGTACCGTCCTGCAGATTAACAGCCACCGGTACCAGTCATACATATTTTTTGTTGGTAATAACATAGATTAATGAAATGGAAATATCACTAAACTATACCATCATAAAAATATTTAAATCATATTTTGCTGTAATTATATCGGCTATTAAAAAACAAATAAAATGGCCACCATTTTTGGAGAAGCGTATTTGATTATTCGACCCGAGTCTGCAGGATGTACGCATGCGCCAAAAAGTGGCTCGGGTGACCAGAGTCGATTAATCAATTACGCCCTGGATGTTGCAACTGCTGGTTTCCGCTGTCCACCGGGTGTTGGTACTGTGCACCCTCCATATTTTTCCATATTGGTTAAAGAATCAAACGCTTAATACGGAAATGTAGGTTTGTTTGTTTCGTTATGGAATCCCCGGTCTCAAATTACATCAAACTCCTGGCTGAACACCTATGCTTTAGACAATTGTTTAGCACCATACGTTGTGGGATGCATGGAAAGTTTGCTTATGAATATAATGTAATTGTTTTTCACGGTAAAAGTGTCCCTGAAAATCATTCAAGAATACCTAAAATAGCTTTGACAATACTGAAAGCTGCAAGATCCGGTCCACAGGTCTGATAGTACTATGACTCCTGGCAGCACTATAAAGATGCCATGAGTATGCATTGCTGCAGCTCGATGCCCATCGGGGTAATGACCTCTGATGATGCTAGGATGGTAAACCCCCATATAAAGGCTAATCTTGTGTCTTTGCGTTGCAGCCAATGGAGCTGCTGTGGGGGTCGCTGGAGGAGTGGCTACTCATTTTGCGGACAGAGATAGATCGACAGGAGGACGGGACAGGAGGACAGGAGGACGGAGCCCCAGCAACGTCCTGCTCTGCCTTCAAACCCGCCCCAAAGGACCACTCCCAGGATGCAGCGCGGTAAGCAGCATCCCCTCCACAAGTAGTTTGCTTGTGTCGGAAACTGTTGTAAGGTCCACCGCTGTCTTCGACTAATCGAAGACTCCGCTGGAATCCGCTACTTCAAACACACCAGGTGTGACTCAAGTCTTTGAGATTAAAGTTGCATAGTCCGATGAAAGCACACAATTTTCGAAACAAAAATCTTATCTACATTAAATTTTGCTTATCTAACTTAGATACTGGTGCACTTATTAGGTATTTCTTGTATGGAAGGGAATTGCCAAGAGTTTTGATGGGCATGCCAAAATTAATGTTGCATGTTGAGACTTCAAATACAGTGTGGCCCTGTTATAATACGATCGTTGAAGTCCATAAAATGTCGTGAAAAAAGACGGGGCGCACTAAGTCAGTGTCCTAGAAAATCTAATAAATCTGCACATATCCATCTTACTCATTTGAACCAACCAAATCCTCCCATACATCCTTTAGTATTTTACCTAAACCCAGACTGTGCCATACGAATGCCCACGCTGAATGATTGCTACTGTCGTGGGGGTGATGAAAATGGGAAATATTGCACCTAGAGCTGGACTCGAACCCACATCTCTTTGCATTCCGGGCCAGTGTGCTAACCATTACACCACCTAGGCTCCTTGATGTCACCACACTACCCACGCCCACCTGTCTATGCAGCTCCTTGCCTGAGAGGTCAGTGCAGACTACTACACTCATCCCCCTGGAATTGTAAGTCTTTAGTTTAAATGCTTACAATTACATACATACAGGCAATGCACTTACACATATACAGGGTAGGTTCAACAACTAAGCAGCGCATAGCTTGTACAGGATCATGGTCATGGCAACCACTGTCGTAGGGGTGATGAAAATGGGAAATATTGCACCGAAAGCAGGACTCGAACCCACATCTCTTTGCATTCCAGGTGACAGTGTGCTAACCATTACACCACCTAGGTTCCCTGATGTCACTAAGCTACCCACGCCTACCTGCCTATGTGGCTCCTTGCCTGACATGTCAGTGCAGACTACTACACTACAAACTAGATAACACCACAACCACTTAGTTAGCTAAAATTGGATTAACCCTAAACCCAGACTATACCGACACAACCCTGAATAGGAAACTACCTGAAAGACCACCCACAGATAAATGCACGCACTGACTGCATGATCCCAACTAGATACCCCGCAAACACTTAATTAGCTGAATGTAATGTCATGGGGGTGATGAAAATGGGAAATATTGTGCCTAGAGCGGGACTTGAACCCACATCTCTTTGCATTCCGGGCCAGTGTGCTAACCATTACACCACCTAGGCTCCCTGATATCAACACGCTCCCCACGCCTACCTGTCTATGTGTTACTTGCCTGAGAGGTCAGTGCAGACCACTACACTCGTCCCCCTGGAATTGTAAGTCTTGTAATGCTTACAATTACATACATACAGGCAATGCACTAACACATACATACACAGGGTAGGTTCAACAACCATACAGCGCAAAGCTTGTACAAGATCCTGATCACGGCAACCAGTGTCATGGGGGTGATGAAAATGGGAAATATTGTGCCTAGAGCGGGACTTGAACCCACATCTCTTTCCGGGCCAGTGTGCTAACCATTACACCACCTAGGCTCCCTGATATCAACACGCTCCCCACGCCTACCTGTCTATGTGGTTACTTGCCTGAGAGGTCAGTGCAGACCACTACAGTAATAACAATATTTTATTGTCGTAAATTTGTTATGTATTTAAATAGTGTAAATAACCCAAGTTGAACATGGCCGGAAGACCAGTGGCTCGGCGCTGAACAAAAATTATATTCAGATCCATGAAAATGTTTACCAACAAATTTACATGATGTCCTGGAACTGTCAGGGAATATGTATTAAAGTTTTAGGGGTAAGCATTTCTTGTTAACATGGCCAGATGCGATGGCAGAATGAGTTGGGCGTCCCTCTCCTATTTTGGTAGATCATGGGATTCAAACCTGTGGGTTCGAACCCTGGTCGAGTCAAACCAATGACGTAAAAATGTATACTTGTCACTTCATAACCAGGCGTTTGGTATTATTCGGATAGAGCAAGGACTGGTTGGCTCAGTGTCAGGATAATGTGATTGAGTGAGATATCGTGCCATGGTGCTGGTGGCCTGGTCTCCCAGTGGGGCAGCACTATAAAATTGTCATGAGTGCGCACTGTCACAAGTCTGTACCTGTCCTGATATGACGTTTGATGTTGCCAGGACATAAACCTAAAATAACTAACCAACCAAATCTCTTGTTAACATTAGATAACTTATTCTGTTCCAGTTTGCCTGAAGCGGAGTCCTCACAAGAAACACCAGAGGTGGCCAGTGTCGTCCCTGAATGTGATGTGGTGATGGCGGCTTCATCATCTCCAGCTGCAGCAGCCTCCTCACCCAACGCTGCCGGAGATCTCTCAGTAAGCGCACATCTCAGCCAGCATCCCAAACGAAAGCATTTAGCATGTGTAGGTGGCTCAGGGTTTTCGTAACTCTTAGAAACCATAGTACATCATGGAATTAGCCCAGCCAGCTTTTGTCATTCCCAACTAAAGCATTTAGGACATGTTGTTGGTTTAGGGTTCTCACAACTCTTAGAAACCATAGAACATCATGAAATTAGCTCAGCCAGCTTTTGTCATTCCCAACGAAAGCATTTAGCACATGTTCTTGGTTCAGGGTTCTCGCAAATGTTAGAAACCATAGAACATCATGGAATTAGCTCAGCCAGCTTTTGTCAGTCCCAACGAAAGCCTTTAGCACATGTTCTTGGTTTAGGGTTCTCACAACTCTTAGAAACCATAGAACATCATGAAATTAGCTCAGCCAGCTTTTGTCATTCCGAACAAAGGCATTTAGCACATGTTGTTGGTTCAGGGTTCTCGCAAATGTTAGAAACCATAGAACATCATGGAATTAGCTCAGCCAGCTTTTGTCATTCCCAACGAAAGCATTTAGCACATGTTGGTTCAGGATTCTTGCAATTCTTATAAACCATAGAACATCATGGAATTAGCTCAGTCAGAAATATGTGAGAAGGTCCTGGAACCCTGTTATTGCAATGGTGCCTTCTGTCCCTACTAGTCACTAGTGCCAGATGAAGTCATAATATTGGTTGTCATCTGTGTCAGCTCTTGTTCTGTTCTACAGTTGATTTACACGAAAAGACTTAGAAGATTTGCACTTGCTGCACCTTGCCTGGTGCTTGGCATTTCTAGAAGAGGACAGGGACTGGTTAGTTTAATGTTGGAATAATGTGACTGAATGGGATATCGAATGATGATGCCAGTCGTATCTCAGTGTACCTACGTTTATATATGTTTTTATATATATTCTTAAATACTAATGTAATTAACTAAACTGAACCCCAATTTAGCGTGACTCCACTTTTATATATATGGGTCATTCTCTAAGACTGGGCACAAAAGTGTGACATGGAAACCAAAAGTGAAAACCTTCCAAATAATAGCAAAAATCCTTCCAAATAATAGCCTAATCCAATGTCCTATGAAGGTTTGCATGTTGTGCATATATGTCAGAGTTGAAAAAAATGAGTTTCACTTTTTGAATTAGGTCTTACACAAATTGAGCAATACATTAATATCACTCGTGTAACATGAAAATCAAAGACACATCCAGAACCTCATTTTAACATATACAACATCGTCAAACAAGATTTGATTGATTACTGTTAAGCAGACAAGGTTATGACTTACAAGAAAAAAGTTGAAATATAAGTTTTTTTAAAGTTTGGCTACATGTATGGTGTCAATGTGTAGATTTTCACTCTAGCGCAAAATAATACAATTATAATTTTGATATCTTTCATGGGATAAATTCAATACATGTAGAACTGCTAACATACCTAATAAACAGAGGCTGCAATAATTATTTGACTTGCTATCAATAAAACAAAGACTTAATTATCAGCATCGTAACGTAGAGACCAAATATGTGGCGCCCAGTTTTGGAGAATAACCCATATATACAAAAAAAACTAAAGATTGTTTAATCCTCCGGCGTGAGTGACACTTTGTCGCTCCCGTGGAGAGGATTGGCCGGTGGCGGCGGCACCGGTCATGTGATCGTGGGGCAGGAGGTACCTACCGAGATAAGAGTATGTACATTGACAATAATATATAATAATAATAATAACAATTCCCTTCCCCGCCTTTATACTCGCATAATGCTTATACATCACATGTGTACATATAGTGAAACCCATCATAACGCGATAGGTGGGATCCAGAAAATATCAGTGTGAAAAAGTCACACTGAATGTGGGTTCACTTTACTTAATTACCTTAGAATTAACTAATTCCAGGTCATCATCTTATATATCCGAATTCGTGTTAAATCAGACCACGTATAATCGGGGTTTCAGTGTACGTCTATAAATCTGCCTGATTTGTGGGATATTGCTGGATTATTGCTGTGAAGACCCCAATCAATCAATCAATGAGCCATTCAATGACTTGTTCCTCCTCTAGGACCCCTCGGCTACCAGCTGGGTGCCGGACGACTCTCCGCTAACGTCTGTGTGTCAGGCCTTGGTCGCCTTGTCTGTCGAAATACAAGCGATGGCGCACCATCCGAGCAACCTGCGCACACCCACCGCCACCACCACCGCCACAATACCCACCACCACCACACCAACCACCACACCAATTACAGCTACAGCAACAACCGCCACCATACCCACACCCACCACCACACTAACCACAACCACAGTAACAACCACCACCACACCAACTACAGCCACCACTGCCACCATACCCACCACCACCACACCAACTACAGCCACAGCAACAACCGCCACCATACCCACCACCACACCAACTACAGCCACAGCAACAACCGCCACCACACCCAACACCACCACACCCACCACCACTACCACACCAACCACCACACCAACCACCACTCCCACACCAACCACCACACCAACCACCAGTACCACACCAACCACAACAGCCATAGTAACAACCACCAACACACCAACCACACCCGCCACCACTACCACACCAACCACACCAACCACCACTACCACACCAACCACACCAACCACCACAGCCACAGCAACAACCGCCACCATATCCACCACCACTCCCACAGCAACAATCACCACCACATACACTGACACTGAGCCTTCAGAAACTGCCACGTTCAATTCTAGTCCACAGGTAGGCTTGTTTGTTTTTGTGTGTGTTTGTATTGTGTGGGTGTGGGTGTGGGTGTGTGGGGGTGTGTGGGTGTGGGTGTGGGTCCGGTCAGTGCGGAATATATGCAGGGTTCGCACAGATCCTCAAAAAACCTTGCAAACCCTTTTTCTTTTCTTTTTTTTGGCAGTACATTAGTTGTTTAAGCAGGGTAAATTTCAATCGCGGACGATTGGTCTTCCTCATTCCACTGCTCCTTGCCCTATCCTAATAATGCCAAGTGCCTGGCTAGGAAGCAACAAGTATCAATTTTTAAGTCATTGGTTTGACTCGACCAGGGTTTGAACCCACGATCTACCAACACAGGAGACGGACACTCCAACTCATTCGACCATCCCGTTTGGTTAATTGAATTTCGAAATAACATTCAAGAGTACCCGAAAACCTTGGCATTTCCAGCAAGCCTCGGATTTTACGCCGCTAGTGTAAAACTTGTTTTGTTAATGCCATGTCAAGTGTTGTTGTGATGAGTGTTTATCAAGCCAGCTGTTTCACTTGGTGAATGGTTATCCATACAATGTAAATAAATGGTCAATAATATTATATTGTCACTTGTATAAGAATTAAACGAACATAGATTTAGGAAAGTCTGTTGCTAAATTGTTATTTCCACTCCTTTGTAACTTGACGCTCATGAATAAGTATTAATATTATGCATATGTATATACTGTACATATAAATATGTGTGATGTGAGGGGGCGCCCGCCCGGAAATACCCGGGGCGCTCCACCAATGTGCACGAGGAAATATAGGATGTACATGTTACCCTTGCATTTATACTCGCATAATGCATTATACATCACATAAAGAAAAAAAAGAGATAACAATTTCAGCGGTACAGTGAGTGAGGATAACGGCCACTGAGGCATGGGTGAGCAGGTGGCGCTACATGGGGAGGTCATGAGGTACCAATAGATGACCTAATGAGTAGGTGACCAGCCAATGACGTAGTGGCTGGGGAGTAGATGGATCTTCTGGCTTATTATACTCATAATGGCTTATACAACATATAAATATATATATCAGGGATGAAAGATCTCCGCCCTTCCGCGGATTTCCGAGATTTTTCAATCCTGCAGCACCATCAGCGTATAGTAATATGTGGTGTAGATTCCGCAGCACTATCAGCGTATACTACTAATAAATGTTTCAAACGTCGCAGCACTATCAGTGTATACTACTAATACAGGCTTCAAAAGTCGCAGCACTATCAGCGTATACTACTAATGCATGCTTCAAATGGCACAGCACTATTAGTGTATACCAATATATATGATACCTGACTTCGGGAATTTTCTGCGATTCCCTGACAATGCTAAACCTATGGGAGAATATCAACATTTCTGCTTTTTTCCCCGGAGACCACTTTCATCGCTGATATATAAGACATTCAATAGTAGCCAACAACGTAAAACTCGGCTTGTGTCTGTTGTCGGCTCGGTGCGCTCAGAGTCCTGGCGAGTCGGTGCGACGCGTCGCCAGTGAGAGACTCAGCTGGGGCTGTGGGAGCAACTCGGACAACGATGACGTCATCAGCGCCATCGCACCCCGCATCTGCGCAGTCATCCAGGCCTTCTACATGTGCTGCTCCTGCCAGAACCAGCAGAAGTAGGTCACTGGGTCACTTGGCTTAAAGCTGCAGAGTCCGATGGTTTTCATTTGAGTATCTGACATTTCCTGAGATAAATGCATCAGGTTGATCGTTCGGATGTACCTTAGTTCACTTTGAAGTAACTTTATTTTAAATGGCTAACTTTTGAGATATTTGAAGTGCAACCATACAAAATTAATCTTGGCAAGCATGCCAAAACTCTGACACCATTTGCTTCTGTAGTAACAGGTTCTATTCAATTGGCTCATGATTCCCTTCTGTTTGACGACACACACTTAATACGTACAACGGTATCTAAGTTAGATATATAAATAAAATCTAGATAATTGTTTTGGTTTGGGAGTTCTGATGGTTTCATTGGTTTTATTTGTTTGTGTTTTTACGTCCTAGCAACATCTAACGTCATATCAGGACCGGTACTGACTTGTGAGAGTGCACACTCATGGTGACTTTATAGTGCTGTCCCACTGAGAGACCAGGCTGCCAACACCATGAGCTGATATCCCACTCAGTTACATTATCCTGACACTGAGCCAACCATTCCTTGCCCTATCCTAATAATGCAGAGCGCCCAGCTAGGAGGTGACAAGTATAAATTTTTATGTCATTGGTTTGACTTGACCAATGTTTGAACACACGAACCCATGGGTTCGGATACCCCGATCTCCCAAAACAGGAGACGGACCTCAACTCATTCGGCCATCCCGTCTGGTTCGCTTCATCGGACTATGCAGCTTTAACGTGGTGCAAACGCCCGCAGAACTGCCATTTTAAATCGAATCAGAAAGCTGTAATAGTCCATATCGTGTATCTTTTTCAGCGCTTGTTTCATTCAAGATTTCTTCATGCACACAACAGTGACATACACACTGATTGTACATATTCACACAACAAATATATCATTATACATGCTCTTGACTAAGGAAAATAATTACATAATCAGGCTAAATCAGGAATCTATGAAACACATCGAAATACAGTAAAAAGTTAATACTTGGATAGAAATTGAATGGTTAACCTTTTCGGCTAGTGCTTTAATGTATGTAGTTGTATGAAGACCCCCAGCATAATACCCGTAACACCGGATGACATAATGACTTCTTTCTTTTTTTTCTTTTTTTTATTGAGACTGTATTTATACTGTCCATAGCATATAAGACCGGGTACCCAGGCTTGTTTTCAATGCTGGCCAGTCGTAGTGTTGGTGTTATCTTACCACACAGTAGCTGCTGATAAGGTATTTGATTGCCTGCATTTCAGTAGCAGATAGATAATTGGTTGCAATGGTTAGTAGCCTATGTTAGTTTTTTTTGGATTTTCTTGGCATATATGTATTATATTTTGTTCTACTCTTATTACTAGACTAGCCTACTCCTATTCACATATCATAGGCTTGTATGTAGCTGTGTGGTGTGTTATCTGGCTACTTTTGGCATGGTTACCTTCCATTGGGCGTCCCGCTGGTGGGCCGTGACATATCACATGCCCCTTTGCAGTGCAGCTTAGTGGGGGTTTCCTAGCCTTATTCTAGACGTTCTAAATAAAGAAAGACAATTGCAAACTAGATCTCACATTGTCAACATCAAAATATGTAGACCTATTTCATATGACGTCAGCATAGGTCAGTGCGCGTGCTCTTTGGCTGCGCGATGACACACTGTCACACTGCAAACTCAATGGCTATGACTATGAGCAATCTTCAGACAGAAAAAGTGAAATATCTCTAAAACCACACCACCTACACACAAACCTTTTAGAACACATATAGAAAACATATTCAACGAATAGATTATATTAAATTTGTAAGGTTAGAGTTCTGCATTTCTATTGATTTTGAATAAAATAGAAGTTTTACACTGTGCGTATGGCAAACTCAATGCATTGTCAATGGCCGTGAGTAATCTTCTTACAGAAAAAGTGAAATATCTCTAAAACCACACCACCTAGACACAAACCGCTTGGAACACATATAGAAAACATATTCAACGAATAGATTATATTAAATTTATAAGGTTAGGGTTCTCCATTTCTATTAATTTTGAATAAAATAGACTTTTTGCACTGCGCGTACCGGCAAACTCAGTGGCAGTGTGCATTCGTTCTGCAGCCAAGCTGCGCGCACATACACGATGTTTACAAACATTGAAAGGGGTCTATTACACGTGCTAGTAAAACGAAATGCCTTTCGATGATTGTTTCTTGTGGTTTTACATCCTAGCAACATCTACCATCATATCAGTATGGGTACTGACTTGTAACAGCGAACACTCATAGCAACCCTTTAAGTGCTAGCCCACTGAGAAATCAAACTGCTGGCACCATGACCCGATATCCCACTCAGTCACATTATCCTGATACTGAGCTAACCAGTCCTTGCCCTAACCTAGTAATGCCGAGTGTCAGACTAGGTACCAACAAGTATACATTTTGTAAGTCATTTGTATGACTCGGCTGGGATTAGAACCCCCGACCTTCCACGCAGGAAGTTTGCGCTATACCGAGTCTGATGGTGATGATAATGATGATAATGTTGACATCATTTGGCCTTTCCTCTACAGAATGACGTCGCCCAAGTTCATCGAATTTGTTGTACGCCATGATGCTGTCCTCAAATTTCTTGTGGCAAGGTGAGGATAGTATTTAATTTATAGATATTAATTTCGTAACTAATTGATTCATCTGAATAGTTATCTTGTCAGCATCGGGGCACTGGTGATACGGTGGGGGGGGGGGGGGGTGTAAAACAGTTTATTCATCACAACATACATTTTTTCAGCGCCGAGGCACTGGTCTTCCGACCGTTTACTTTACATTGATCAGGGATGAAAGATCTCCGCGATTCCGCGGATTTCCGGGATTTTTCAACCCGCAGCACCATCAGCGTAGATCTATACTTATACGTGGTGCAGATGCCGCAGCACTATCAGCGTATACTACTAATAAATGCTCCAAACGCCGCAGAACTATCAGTGTATACTACTAATACACGCTTCAAACGGCACAGCACTATCAGCCTATACCAATATCTATGAAACCCAACTTCCGGAAATTTTCCGTGATTCCCTGACAATGCTAAACCTATGGGAGAATATCTGCATTTCGGCTTTTTTTCCCGGAGACCACTTTCATCCCTGCATTGTAAATAGGTCGATCAGTGGGTAGTAATAGAGATTTAGGGGATCAGATGTTTTTTTGTTTGTTGTTGTTTTACGCCCTGGTCGAGTCAAAGCAATGACTTAAAAATTGATACTTGTCGCTTCCTATCCAGGCTCTCAGCATTATTAGGATAGGACAAGGACTGGTTGGCTCAGTGTCAGGATAATGTGACACGATATCCCACTCAGTCGCATTATCCAAACACTGCGCCAAATAATGTTTGCTTATCTTGGTTATGACGAGCAAGGTAGGCAGCTACAAGTATAAATTTGTTTGGTTTTACTCGGCTCCACATTTGAAATTGTTCCCACTTGATTATACAGATGCATAAAAATATATATTAAGAACTATTTTAAAAGTAGCTATTCCTGGCTCCAGAAAGCATAGTGTAACTACATTTAATTATTTTGTGACTTTCCAGAAATCCTTTATGTTCCACTCCAGTTGTCTTAGTTTGCTTAACAGAGAAACACAGTGCCTTCAAGTATTGAGTCACCATAGCAACTGTTCACTCAGTTTTTTTATAAAACAAGCGCCACATGGTGAGAACCCACATGGTGTCACCCGGTAAGTGTCCTGATTGGCAGGAATAGCAGAAGGCCATAAACATCGATATGTCGGCAGCACCGTGTGACCTCCTGAAATAGGGCACCTGTCCCAAATAAGGGCGGGCGGAGGGCCGGGGGTCCTTAGTAGTGACAGCCGACCGGCTCGTCCTGCCTCTGAGACTCACCTTTAAATAGTCAACTTTTGAGATATTTGAAGTGAAAACATCTCAAATTTATTTTGGCATTCACACCTAAATGCTGAACATAGACTTTGATTGCCCATTTTCGAGCATAGCAGCATAATACCAAACTGCAATAAATGTCTCTAATAAGGGCATTACTATCAACGTTGAATATGTAGGCTAAGATCTAGGTCATTGTTTTGGTTTAGACAATGTTATGCTTCCATAGTTGGGTTATACAGCCTAACTAACTATCTAACTAACTAACGCAGTCCTTGTTGCGCCTTTCCAGAAACCCGTGCGTCATCTTCCACCACTTCCACTTCCTGCTGGAGTGTCCTGAGCTCATGTCGCGCTTTATGCACATTATCCGCGCGCAGCCGTTCGCTGAGCGGAAGGCGTGGTTCTACGAGAACCTGCTTGACTCGGACAACGAGCGGGCCAGCGAGATGATCCACGTGCCCACGAACGAGGAAGACATCCTGTCCATCCAGCGCGGTAGGCGGTGATCACGTAGTCACGTGATCACATGGTCACGAATAGTCAGACGCCATGTTGGCTCCATCCGCTAGGCGTAAAATATCTGTAAAGCGTGAAACTGAAATCGACTTTACCAGAAGCCGTTCAATGTTTATATGGATAAGGTTAGATCTTGTCACCTAATTTTAGCTTTATTCTTTAGAAGAATATTTGCTGGATCTACTATGAGGCCATCTTTCTTGTATGTTATTGGCCGATTTCTAACACTGATAGATATTTAGACATGTTTTATTCACACACATATTCCCACACATATTCTACAAATATATTTCCACACATATTCTACAAGCATAAACTAAGCTGTTAACAATAGAAATCGTAGGCACAGTGTGACCATTAATGGTTATTTTCCCACTGCCCCTTATAAACAAATAAAGAACAGAATACAAAAAGAAAATTAAGAAAGGTTGGAAGTGAGGTATAGATAAAGAAATATGTACTAAGTAATAGATGAGGGATAAACAGTAGGTAAGCCATAACACCTCAAAAATGAATAGGTGACACCATACTAAACAAACTATGCACAAAGATATAATAATACAAAAATTGGAAACTCCCCACTTTACACCATCAAGTTTACAGAAGTTATTGATAAAGGAAATCAATCCATATGGATTATGACCACTACTGCACAGCGGTGAAAACAAGTACATGCACTTAACTGTTATGAGGAAAATAAACAAACAATCACCCCCCCTCCCAAAAAAAATCAAAAATATCATCGCTGGATTGCCACATAATGTTAACATCTAACAATTAATCATAAGAATTGTCTTGAAATGTATTCCAATGTTTAAAAGCTAAGAACAGGACGCGGTGGCCGAATCAGTAAAGCACATGCTTACCGTGCGGAAGGTCGGGAGTTCGTAATGACCCCTCCCCATCCCACCCCACCCCCTCCCCATCCCACCGCCTAGTTCACTAACCAGATTGCTGTAATGAGGTTAGACGGTGATGGCGGCGCCTTCCACGCCACCTACCGGTTCACAATTCCACTTCCACCCAGCAGCTCGCTCACTGTCCTCCTGTGACTTTATAGTGCTGCCCCATGGGGAAATCAGCCCACCGGCATCATGACCCAATATCCCACTCAGTCACATTATCTTGACACTGAGCTAACCAGTCCTTGTCCTATCCTATTAATGCCGAGCGCCAGGCTAGAAGCAACAAGAATCAATTTTTATAAGTCTTTGTCTTGACTCGGCCCGGAACCGAACTGCCGATCTCCCGCACGAGAGGCCCACGCTCTACCGATTCGGCTACCACGCCCGTTGTCAGATCCAGTGTTAACTCTGACACTCAGGAGGGTTGAGTGCCAGAGGAACAATTGAACAGTTTGAAGTAACTTTTATTTTAAATGGTTAAATTTGAGATATTTGAAGTACAAACATGTCAAATTAGTTTTGGCAAGCACACAAATATTCTGACAGCATCGGCTTTAGTAGTAACAGGCTCTATTAAATTGACTCAGTATTCCCTTCTATGTGGCACCAAATGTTTAATAAGTAAATTAGTATCCGAGGTAGATATGTAAAATGAATTCTAGATAATTCTTTCGGTTTTGAAAATTTGATGCTTTATCGGACTATGCAGCTTTAACCATATTGTGAATTACTAATGCAGGCCGTCAAGTGTCCTACCTTTCCCTATTTTTCCCTATTTTTTTATGATGCCCTATATAGCCCTATTTTCAGTTAGAAAGTCTTATTTTCTCCCTATTTTAACAATCTTTTGACCTGTTGCATCTTTTTTTTATTCCGAAACGCCATAATTTGTCTCTGCTCTACATGCTATTTGTTCTGGATTATTAGAAAACAAGGTTTGAGAATGTCACTTTTGCTACATTTTTGTGAGGAAATGTCTATTTTTAAAGAAAAATAGGGGGGGCACCTACTAAGTGGAGGTTGCCTACTAAGCTGTGTAATGCGGTAGACTACGAATCAAATAGAATGAGACTTGGACAAGTAGCACAGTATGATCATACCATGCATTAAAATGTGAACTTCAATTGTTTATTTCCTGTTTTCCTGCTTTTTGAGGTGACTGCTCATTTGACTGCATCTATGCACTATTTTGGTACATTTGCTGTTATACAAAATTCGTATTTTCTTCCTAATTTGTGAGGAAAATCCCTATTTTATCCCTATTGTTCTGACAAAGAAATCCCTATTTTCCTACTTTTTTGACCCACTGCATCACTTGACGCCCTTCTAATGGTATTTATGTTTGTTGTTCAACTGTGTTTTCTGTCTATTTATCTATTTTTCAGAGAATCTTTTCCACACTAGTTGTCAGGAGGTGTTAAAGACAGAACCGACGAAGCTCAAAAAGAACATTTCCGTCAAGTTCAAAGGAGAGGAAGGGATGGTAAGAAATGTACAATATTCCCTACTCGATGTCATAAAGAGACATGGTATGAAGGTTTTTGAATAGTCCTGAATAACATCAAATTTTCAAATCTAAAAAGCTTACCTAGATTTGACCCTGCGCATCCATCTTAGATACTAGTGGACTTATTAAGGTGTGGTATAGAAGGGGATTTTAATAGACCTATTTCATATGACGTCAGCATTGGTATTTAGGTCAGTGCGTGCGCTGCTTGGTTGCAGGGATGACACACTGTCACACTGCAAACTCAATGGCTATGAGCAATCTTCATAGAGAACAATTGAAATATCTCTAGAACCACATCACCTAGAAACAAACCGCTTGGAACACATATAGAAAACATATTTAACAAATAGATTATATGAAATTTATATGATTAGGGTTCTTCATTTCTATTAATTTTGAATAAAACTGACATTTTGCGCAGCGCATACCAGCAGACTCAATGCATTGTCAATGGCCGTGAGCAATCTTCATTCAGAAAAAGTTAAATATCTCTAAAACTACACCACATAGAAACAAATCGCTTTGAACACATATAGAAAGCATATTTACCAGATAGATTATATTAAATTTATACGGTTAGGGTTCTGCATTTCTATTAATTTTGAATAAAACTGATGTTTTGCACTGCGCGTACCGCCAAACTCAATGCATTGTCAATGGCCTTGAGCAATCTTCATACAGAAAAAGTTAAATATCTCTAAAGCTACATCACATAGAAACAAACGGCTTGGCACACAAGCAGATAACATGCTTAACAAACAGATTATATTAAATTTATAAGGTTCTGGTTCTGGATTTCTATTAATTTTGAATAAAACTAACGTGTTGCGCTGCGCGTATCGGCAAACTCAAGGGCAGTGTGTATTCGTTCTGCAGCCAAGCTGCACGCGCATACACAATGTTTATAAACATTGAAAGGGGTCTATAGACAGTTACTAGTGAAGCCTCCGCTGTTATAATTTTGACATGCATCCCAAAGTGAATTTGGCATGTTTGCACTTCAAATCTCTCCAGGCTTAAAATAAAAGTTACTTCAAATAAAGTAAGGTAGACTACGTCTATCAACCTAATACATTTATCTCGAAAAATGACATACTCAAAACCATTGGACTATGTCACTTTAAAGACTCTTGAGAATAAGGGAAATGTTTTTGTTTGTTTACTTAGCTATTAGAACACTTTTAGCAGTATGAAGAATTAGCATCTCTTTGCTAAATGCTTTTATTTTACCCCCTGAAAGAGTGTTCTTTTCGGTTTTCTTCATAGCAACATCTCAGGTTATATCAAGACGGGTGCCGAATTGTGACAGTGCACACCCACTGCCACGTTATAGTGCTGCCCCACAGAGAGACCATGCCACCGGCACCATGATCCGATATCCTTCAGTCAGTCACATTATCCTCATACTAAGCAAACCAGTCGTTGCTCTATCCCATTAATTATTTTTTATTGAGGCTATATTTATACTGTCCATAGCATGTAAGCCTGGGTACCCAGGCTTGTTTTCAATGCTGGCCAGCTGTAGCTCCAGGGTAGGTAGCGACAAGTTTTTTTTGTGGGTTTTTTTTGTGACAAGTTATTTACTCTGCCCATAGCGTATTAGCTCCAGTGAGGGTGCTTGTTTTCAACGCTGGGCAGCTGTGATTCTGTTTTGGTCTGGTCCCGCACTCAGGAGTGTTTACCTGGTCTTTTAAGTCATTGTTTTGACTCGGTCTGGGTTCGAACCCGAAACCTCTCGCTTGGGAAGCCACCCATCTGGTGTACATCCCCGTAAAAGATTAATTTCAGAAACTAAATGTTGTGTGTTGTTACTTCAAGGTCAGTGGAGGTAAATCTGTCGAGCCCACCAGACGGGATGGCTGAATGAGTTGAGCGTCCGTCTCCCAGTTTGGGAGATTGGCAGATCCAAACCTTCGGGGGTTTGAACCCTGGTCGAGTCAAACCAACGACTTTAAAATTGATATTTGTTGCTTCCTAGCCTGGCGCTCGGCATTATTAGCATAAGGCAAGGACTGGTTGGCTCAGTGTCAGGATAATGTGACTGAGTGGGATATCAGGTCATGGTGCCAGCAGCCTGGTTTCCCAGTGGGACAGCACTATAAAGTCGCTATGAGTGCGCATTGTCCCAAGTCGGTACCTGTCCTGATATGACCTATGACCTTAGATTTTGCTAGGACATAAAACAACAAATAAACAAACTGTAGAGCCCGATTTGGGGTTTGGTGTGAAAATCAGGAAATACGCCGTCTGTTCTTAGGACTCCCCTCTTTAAAGTGTTTTGTCATGGAAGTTGAAAACTGCATCCTTCAGTCTATTGTTGCCAGTCTTATTGTCCAGCGCCTTAGAATGTTTCCTAAGAGTATTCTATTAAACACAAAACTACACAATGTTAAAAATAATCATACAATGATCAACTAGTAGGTAGTATTAGGAGTATCAGTAGTATCAGTAGTAGTAATTGTTGTAGTAGTGCTCATCACAGCAGTAGCACAATATTCACAACCTGTACCACAGAATACCAGCTGGCAGTCTGGTATTGTAATAATGAGACACAAAGTGCCCTTTAACCATAATATACTAAACTACCAGTACATCGGCATGCCATCTGGTGGTGAGACAAATGCGCTGCACAAGTTATTTAATGTCATCTCGCTCTCTTTTCCACTTAGTCTTTTCTATCCTGAGATTCTCGCTTTCGGCAAACACATAAAGCCGTTCTTTTAGCACAATACATTTTAGAACTGACCTACTTTTACCCTGTATGACCGTGCAGCAACTTTCCACAAATACTGGAATGCCTCAGTAGTGACGTTTGTTATAATCAGAGGAATAACTCGTGTTCATTGCGCATGTTTCATTTGGTGACCGCTTCTTTTTCGCAGGGCCAAGGTGTGGTACGCGAGTGGTTTGACGTCTTGTCCAGGGAGATCCTGAACCCGGACTATGCCCTCTTCACGCAGTCCCCAGATGGTCAGTAATCCTGGAACGACAAAATGCATTTGTATAAATCTATGTATTTTGATTCGATAAAGAATGACTCAACAAGGCGGTGCAGGTAAGAAGAGCGAACTTTATCACACTGGGAGGATAAGTGCGTCTGGGCCTGCCTTACAAGTAACACAGGTAAAGTAGTACAAGTAGAAGGGTGGGTGGGCGGAAGAAACTGGAGGTGTGGTCGCTTTGCCAGCTCACTGCGAAGTGCCGATGGACAGTGCCAGGCCGGGTTATAAGGGAGGCGGCAGTCCTGGGTGTGAAAGCACCGGGGCCAATCATGAGCGGTTCAGGCATGGCAGACGATATTGGACAATGTAACACAATAATTATTAGGATAAGGATACTATTATTGAAGCAACATCCTGTTTTCGGTGTTCTCGATTATTGCATAGATTCCGCTTTTTTTTTGCCAGATACCACTTTCATCCCTGTGTAATTGGCCTAGTTAAAGCTGCATAGTCCGATGAAGGATACAATTTTCAAAACAAAAACATTCACCTAGATTTTATTCTACATATCTAATTTACATATTTGTGCACTTATTAATCATTTGTTGCCACATAGAAGGGCATACTGATTCAATTTAACAGAACCTGTTACTGCAGAAGCCTATGGTGAGAGTTTTGGCAAGCTTGCCAAAATGAATTTAGGATGTTTGCACTTCAAATATCTCAAAAGTTAGCCATTCAAAATGAAAGTTACTTCAAGCTAAAGTAAGATAGGCTATAACAACCAATTAAATATATTTATCTCAGAAAAATGGCAGAAATTCAAATCCATCGGACTATGCAACTTTAAGACGGGCTGTCAGAGATTGTGTGTATCCTCTATCAAACATACGGAAATATATAATGTCCATCTCATTTGATAATTTGCAGCTAAATAATTTTAAAAGGACAGTTTTGTGCACCAGAGACTACATTGTTCACATTTTTTTTTTTTTTTTTTGTGACAAGTTTTTTATTCTGCCTATAATGTATAACCTCCCGTGAGGGTGCTTGTTTTCAATGCTGGACAGCTGTGATACTGGATTGGTCTGATCCCGTATGCAGGAGTCTTTACCTGATCTTTCTCGGGCCAACCTTTGCGGTTTTGGGTGTTAGTAGTTTCTATATTAGTTTATTTTTTTAATTTTCAAGTTTTTTCCTAACCTGTATATGATAACTTAGCCTACTATGTACATCTGCGTTGGCAACATGGGTAATTTGCACATGGCAAAGAGCTGCGGTGCTGCCCTCTGGCTTTGATTCCCCTACAACTGGCACCCGCTACCATATACCCGCCAAACCACATTTCACGATGCGAGAATGACCACACTTCCGATCACCCCGAGCCCACACTGGCCACTCTAACGCCAGGCGCTGAACCGACAACACCTCAGCCTCCAACTTTGCCACCCACCCAACCCTACACGAAAGAAGAACTCTCTCAGTAGGGTTGAACGCCTGAGTTGATGATTCAAACCCTTAACCCATAGACCGCACCGCGCATGTCCTGAATAAAGTTTCCTATCACATAGCTCTTTGTTTGTGTTGTTAATTAGGATGTCTTTGTTCGCAGGGACGACATTCCAGCCAAACAGTAACTCTTCGGTGAACCCGGACCACCTGAACTACTTCCGGTTTGCTGGTCAGGCGATGGGACTGGCGCTGTATCACCAACATCTCTTGAATGTTTACTTCACCCGCTCGTTCTACAAGCACATCCTGGGTCAGTTTAACAAAAAAATTATTCATTTTTTTACTCTCTTTTTTCTTTTCTTTTATCTTGGAATACTGCCTATCATGGATACGTCTGAATAGTCTTGTTTTCACCATTAGAGAGTTGGTCGATGGAAAGCCCAAACCTACCCTTTTACGGCCCAAGGGATTTTTAACCTCCCACACCACATAGACATGGTATGAAAGCAACCGGCCTTTGATGACGCTGTAACTTATACACAGCGGTGGAAATCAAAATTGGCAGAGGTGGTGGGATGGGGAATCGAACCACCGACCATCATTAATTAAGCAAGGGAAATTTCAATTGCTGACAATTATTCTTCTTCATTCCACTGCTCCTTACCCTATCCTAGTAATACGGAGGGCCAGGCTAGGTAGCGACGAGTATTATTTTTTAAAGGCATTAGCTTGACTAAGTTGAGCCAAGGTTCAAACCCAAGGTAAAGCCCTTGTCACACCTTGCCGGATTGAGGAAACGGAAAGAAATCGAACAAAGTCTGTTGATATCCGGCAAAGTCTGGTTTGTGTCCGTTGCATATCCGTTGATATCCGGCCCGATCCGTTAGAAGTTTTGAACATGCACAAAACTTGAAACGGATGCTGCCGGATTGACTTCTACTTTTCTTGTCTGGTTTGAGTCCGTGTAGTCCGCTTACCGTCCCTTGGCTATCCATTCATGTCCATTTCATGTCTGTTCGCGCATCGGCCTTTGACCCGATATCGCAACAGTTTGACACATTTTAATACATTTTGATACAACACCACTGGACCAGACAATTCTGTCCGTCGTTCAATCTGGCGAGGTGTGACAGGGGCTTTAGAATCACACGGCTGATTGTCATAATCGACTTTACTGTAGTTTTCAGTAACCTTTATTATAAATGGCTAACTTCGGAGATATTTTAAATGAAAATATGCTAAATCAATTTTGGTTTGCACATCAAAATTCAGACACCATAGTCTTCAGCAGCAACAGGTTCTATTAAATTGACTTAGTACATACACCCTTCTATATACCAACAAATGTCTAAAAAGTGCACCAGTGTCTAAGTGCAATATATATATATATAACACTTAACTAGATTTGATCTTATATATATATAAGATCTTATATATATATAAGATCTTATATATATATATAAGATCAAATCTAGCTAAGTGTTTTGACATACAAAATGTGATGCTTTAATCGGACTATGCAACTTTAAGTAATAGAATGAGAGAGTCCATGGTTGCCACTGATAACCAATCCGTATCTTACTATCTACATTGTCTTTATCATCAAACGTCACGTTGCAGGGATCCCCGTTAATTATAAGGATGTTGCTTCGATTGACCCCGAATACGCCAAGAACCTGCAGGTGCGTGTTGTTTCCTCCTTCCGCCTTCACATCATCTCATGGGTATTGTGAAGATGTAGTTTGTTCAGTCATGTCAGTGCGCGTCTCATGATGTGACGGGTATTGGGACATGCTGCTTGTGAAAATGTAGTTTGTTCAGTCATGTCAGTGCGCGTTTCAGGATGTGACGGGTATTGGGACATGGTGCTTGTGAAGATGTACAGTTGGTTCAGTCATGTCAGTGCCCGTCTCATGATGTGATGGATATTGGGACATGGTGCTTGTGAAGATGTAGTTTGTTCAGTCATGTCAGTGCGCGTTTCAGGATGTCACGGGTATTGGGACGTGGTGCTTGTGAAGATGTACAGTTGGTTCAGTCATGTCAGTGCCCATCTCATGATGTGATGGGTATTGGGACGTGGTGCTTGTGAAGATGTAGTTGGTTCAGTCATGTCAGTGCCCATCTCATGATGTGACGGGTATTGGGACGTGGTGCTTGTGAAGATGTAGTTGGTTCAGTCATGTCAGTGCCCGTCTCATGATGTGATGGGTATTGGGATGTGGTGCTTGTGAAGATGTACAGTTGGTTCAGTCATGTCAGTGCGCATCTCATGATGTGACGGGTATTGGGATATGGTGCTTGTGAAGATGTAGTTGGTTCAGTCATGTCAGTGCCCGTCTCATGATGTGACGGGTATTGGGACGTGGTGCTTGTGAAGATGTAGTTGGTTCAGTCATGTCAGTGCCCATCTCATGATGTGACGGGTATTGGGACGTGGTGCTTGTGAAGATGTAGTTGGTTCAGTCATGTCAGTGCCCATCTCATGATGTGACGGGTATTGGGACGTGGTGCTTGTGAAGATGTAGTTGGTTCAGTCATGTCAGTGCCCGTCTCATGATGTGACGGGTATTGGGACGTGGTGCTTGTGAAGATGTAGTTGGTTCAGTCATGTCAGTGCCCGTCTCATGATGTGACGGGTATTGGGACGTGGTGCATGTGAAGATGTAGTTGGTTCAGTCATGTCATTTGTTTAATGTACTTAGCAATCAACGCCTCTTTACAAATGTAAAACATGAACAAATGTTAGAATTTCTGAGGACAGCTGGACTGTATAACCTTGTAACTGTCATTCCATATGTCTTTTGACATAAATTTTAATTTTTTTGATATGTTAGTTTCTAGAAAGAATAGAGTGCATGCGGGGCTTGGGACTACCCCATTTAGCACTGATTCGCAATAGTGCTTTTATCACAGCAACTACCTCTCACCACCCTCCATATATGGGAATCCAACCTAGGTGCTTTCCACTGCTCTCATCCCTGTACGCGGGGCCGTCTAACTATAACACAACCGACCATTGAGGCTGTCACAAGTCGGCGTCTGTCCTGATATGACCGCAGATGTTGCTAGGGCATAAAGCTCCAACAAACAAACTCTATGTATGCTATGTTATAATGACCCCCGTAGAGCACTGATTCGCTTAGTGCTGCATTTTTAGGAATTTGTGTAGAGCACTAACCCGAATGTTGCTGTATTATTGTTCAAAGTGGATCCTGGACCATAACATCAGTGACCTCGGCCTTGACCTGACCTTCTCTGTGGAAACGGATGTGTTCGGAGTGATGCAGGAGGTGGCACTGAAGGTCGACGGGGACCAGATCCTGGTCACGGAGCAGAACAAGGTCAGTTACTGTCACATGACATCAAAGGGATGCAGGAGTAATATTACTAATAGCCGAACAAGGTCAGTCACCGTCATGTGACATCAGAGGGACGCGGGAGTAACAGCAGAACAAGGTCAGTTACCGTCATATGACGTCAGAGGGATGCGGGGAGTAACAGCAGAACAAGGTCAGTTACCATCAAGTGACATCAGAGGGGCATGGGATTAACAGCAGAACGAGGTCAATTACCGTCATAAGATGTCAGAGTGACGCTCATAGTAACAGCAGAACAAGGTCAGTTACCATCAAGTGACATCAGAGGGGCATGGGATTAACAGCAGAACGAGGTCAATTACCGTCATAAGATGTCAGAGTGACGCTCAGAGTAACAGCAGAACAAGGTCAGCTACCATCATATGATGTCAGAGTGACGCTCAGAGTAACAGCAGAACAAGGTTAGTTGCTGTCACGTGACGTCAGAGGGATGCGGGGAGTAACAGCAGAACACGGTGAGTTGTCGTCTTGGAACGTCAGAGGAATGCGGGGAGTAACAGCAGAACAAGGTCACTTACCGTCATATGACGTCAGAGTGACTCGGGGAGTAACAGCAGAACAAGGTCAGTTACCGTCATATGATGTCAAAGTGATGCAGGGAGTAACAGCAGAACAAGGTCACTTACCGTCATGTGATGCGGGGAGTAACAGAACAAGGTCAGTTACGTGACGTCAGAGGGAGTCTGTCAAAATACACTCTTTTATATAATATATGTTGATGTATGTAACAAGTAAAAGGATCTGGGTGACTGTCAGCTTTAGAATTTGTGAGTCAATACATTGAAATTACTACGCTATTAGCTTTGCTATTGATCGTAGTCTTATAGCAGATATAAGGAGAACATGAAGATTGGAAAGAGTGAGAGGCGAGGAAAAGGACTATGAAAGAGTGTATGTTGCAGTAGAGACTGTTCTGCACAGGCTTCGCATTCGAGTTAGAATCCCGGCCGAGTCAAACCAATGACTCAACAAAATTGATACTTGCCCCGACCTAGCCTGGTGCTCAACATTACTAGGATAGGGTGAGGACTGCTTTGCTTAGTATCAGGATAATGTGACTCAGGGGGATATCGGGTCATGGTGCTGGTGGCCTGATCTCCCAGTGAGGCAGCACTATAAAGTCACCATGAGTGCGCACTGCCACAAGTCGGTAGCTGACGTGACCTTACATGTTGCTAGGATGTAAAGCCCACTAAACAATCCGTGCACCCCTTGGGCAGGAGTACGTGCAGCTGGGGCCCGTGTTGGTAGACTGTGGGAATGTGGGTTCGAACTCTGGTGGAGTCAAACCAATGACTTAAAAATTGATACTTGTCACTTCCTAGCCAGGCACTTAGCGTTATTAGGATATGGCAAGGACTGGTTAGCTCAGTGTCAGGATAATGTGACTGAGTAGGATATCAGGTCATGGTGCTGGTGGCCTGGTCTCCCAGTGGGGAAGCACTATAAAGTCACCATGAGTGCTCACTATCACAAGTCGGTACCTGATGTGACCACATGTTTACTAGGACGTAAAACCCCATTAAGCAAGCCGTGTTTGCCTCGTGCCCTTGCAGCAGGAGTACGTGCAGCTGGTGACGGAGCTGCGCATGACCCGCGCTATCAGGCCGCAGATCGAGAGCTTCCTGTGCGGCTTCCACGACTTCATCCCGCAGGCGCTCGTACAGATGTTCGACGAGTACGAGCTGGTGAGTGCGCCGCTAGGGGGGGGGGGGCACTTTAATTTTGTACACACACCCACCCCGGAAAAAGTATTATTTGTATATAGTGCGTAGCAGTCTGCACTGACCTCTCAGGCAAGTAATCACTTAGAGCCTCGAACTCATTGAACCATCATGACTCTTGCAACGTAAACAAGACAAATTAAAATGCCACTATATGTACTCGTCGGTCTCATGTCGTTTGATTACAAACAAGATTAATATTGAATTACAAAAAAATTTAATTGAATTATAATTTTTTTTATAATTAATGCTACATAGTCCAATGAAAACATCAAATTTTCAAAACCAAAACAAGTATCTAAATTTGATTCTACATAATATTATTTAATTTAGATACTGGTGCACTTATTAATCATTCGTCACCACATAGAAGGGAATACTGAGTCAATTTAATAGAATCTATTGGTAGTAGGTTTCTGCAGTAATAGTGTTATGGAATACATTGGGTATACAGACTCAGACCGGGCCGTGAAGGTAGGGGGTTTACCGACCTCAGGTCATGCATGCAGAGTCGCAATAAGTTAATAAGAAGGGTGCATTGTAATACAATGGTTCATGTTATTATGCGGAGTAAGACACAAGAGTAATTAATTAGATGAGCAAACTCTGGCTGGTACCTCTAAAGGGTGCTGCGTTTATTAAAGAATTATTTGGGGTGAGTGAAGGCCGATAAGTGGGAGCAGGTCGTCACGTGACCCACCCGAGCTATGTTTTCCGTAGTAGTATTACTGCAGAAACTTATGGCATCAGAGTTTTGGCATGCTTGCCAAAACTAATTTGACATATTTCCACTTCAAACATCTAAAAAAAATTGCTATTTAAAATACGAGTTACTTCAAACTAAAGTAAGGTGGATTATAACGATCACTCTAATATGTTTATCTCAGAAGATGATGTACTCAAAACACATCAGACTATGAAACTTTAAAATAAGTGAAAGTCACCTGGGGCCATATGTATGAGTCGGTGTTAGCGAGCCAAACCCGTGGTAGCGGCGATCTCCGGGTTAGCTGTGAAAAGTCTGTATGTATGGAGCAGTGTTACGGAAACACCGCGAGCTTAAGGTCGGCTACGCTAACCCCAACCCATATCAAGTTTACCATCGGTGTTAGGGACCGATTAGGCCCAAATCTATTCAATGCCATCATATTTAACAGAATTACATACTCAAAACATGAAATTTAATTAAATTAACCCTAAAATTGAACCGATATTAACATATTGTCGAACCGACGAATGTAAACAAAACAAATCGCCGCCGCCGCCAAATCGGTGGCTATATATTAGGCCCAAATCTATTCAATGGTATCATATTTAACAGAATAAGATACTCAAGAAGTGAAATTTGGTGAAATTAACCACAAAATCAAAACGATATTAATGCTTCTGCCAAATTTTGGCCAAATGAAACCAATAATCGAACCGATATTAACGCCGCCGCCAAATCGGCGGCCATATTGTCAAATAGCGTTGCTCGCCGGTAACAGGCTCAGAGGTATTTCCCAAATCTATAAATAACTTATAGGTTAGCTAACGCCACCGCACTTTGGCACCGTACATACCCCGTGACCCATTTCCCAACACTGGCTTTAGCTAACCCGAACGCCGCCCTTAACACCGGAGCCGATAAATAATTCTTCATGCATACGGCCCCAGTTGGTGTGTTTAGCACTCCCCCCTCCCCGTCAACCCCCCCCCCCCCGGTCCTATATATGCTTAGAAATATTTAGTTTAAACCTTTTAATTGGTAGGTTCAACATATTGCCCCCCGTGTGTTTTATATGGCCCCCACAAACAATTTACTGTGAAAATAAAACATAGAAAAGAAGCTAGTTACAAAACTAGTATGTTCATTATTTTGTTCCCATGTGTTATATAGGCCAAAACAATTTTAAATTATAAGCTAAAAAAACAAAGAATTGTTTGTTTGCTATTCTGCTCTTGTGTTATATTTATATTTATAATTGTTTTCAATGCTGGAAAAAGTCAAATATAGCTGGACAGTTTAGTATTGCACTATCGTGTATTAAATGCAAGATATTTGAAATATTAAAGCGCATTATGAAGGGAAATACAACTATTGGTTGAGCTTTTGCTGCAATATCATCTTAGAGTTAATATTTCTTTTTTTAAGTAAGCCTGTCATGTTGGACTTTTTGGGGTTTTTTTTGTTCATTTAATTAAGGGAGAGTTGATATGCAAACGCAATTCCTGCTTCACCGAAAAAGAAGCATAAATACTTTACTGACTGAACTGTGTCCTGACTGCAGGAACTGATGTTGTCTGGTTTACCTGCATTGGACCTAGAAGACTGGAGGCAGAACACGGAATACAACGGGTACACAGACTCAGACCGGCCCGTGAAGGTAGGGAGTTTACTGACCTCAGCTCCTGCATGCAGAGTCGCAATAAGTTAATAACAAGTGTGCATTATAATACAATGGTTTATGTTATTACGCGGACTAAGACAGAAGAGTAATTAGTTAGATGAGCAAACTCTGACTGGTACTTCTAATGTGTGCTTCATTTATTAAAGAACGATTTGGGGTGAGTGAAGGTAAATAGGGGGGAGCAGGTCGTCATGTGAACCACCCGAGCCATGTTTGCCGTAATAGCACCATATGAGTTGATGGTCAAGGTGCTGAAGCAGCTCCGTTTGGTTGTATAGTGTCGGTAGTAAATACTGAGGAAGGTTGATAAGGGTTCTAATAGCGGGCCTAATGATCAACGTGGCAAACATTTAATCAGTGTTAATAGATCCAGTTATAGATATAAGATCTATTCTAAGCATACACCCAGTTATGATATAAGATCTATTCTAAACATACAACCGGTTATATATATAAGATCTATTCTAAACATACATCCTGTTATAGATATAAGATGTATTCTAAACATACATCCTGTTATAGATATAAGATGTATTCTAAACATACATCCTGTTATAGATATAAGATGTATTCTAAACATACATCCTGTTATAGATATAAGATCTATTCTAAACATACATCCGGTTATAGATATAAGATCTATTCTAACATACAACCGGTTATAGATATAAGATCTTTTTTTGTTATTCTAAACATACATCCGTTATAGATATAAGATCTATTCTAAACATACATCCAGTTATAGATATAAGATCTATTCTAAACATACATCCGGTTATAGATATAAGATCTATTCTAAACATACATCCGGTTATAGATATAAGATCTATTCTAAACATACATCCGGTTATAGATATAAGATCTATTCTAAACATACATCCGGTTATAGATATAAGATCTATTCTAAACATGCATCCGGTTATAGATATAAGATCTATTCTAAACATACATCCGGTTATAGATATAAGATCTATTCTAAACATACATCCGGTTATAGATATAAGATCTATTCTAAACATACATCCGGTTATAGATATAAGATCTATTCTAAACATACATCCGGTTATAGATATAAGATCTATTCTAAACATACATCCGGTTATAGATATAAGATCTATTCTAAACATACATCCGGTTATAGATATAAGATCTATTCTAAACATACATCCGGTTATAGATATAAGATCTATTCTAAACATACATCCGGTTATAGATATAAGATCTATTCTAAACATACATCCGGTTATAGATATAAGATCTATTCTAAACATACATCCGGTTATAGATATAAGATCTATTCTAAACATACATCCGGTTATAGATATAAGATCTATTCTAAACATACATCCGGTTATAGATATAAGATCTATTCTAAACATACATCCGGTTATAGATATAAGATCTATTCTAAACATACATCCGGTTATAGATATAAGATCTATTCTAAACATACATCCGGTTATAGATATAAGATCTATTCTAAACATACATCCGGTTATAGATATAAGATCTATTCTAAACATACATCCGGTTATAGATATAAGATCTATTCTAAACATACATCCGGTTATAGATATAAGATCTATTCTAAACATACATCCGGTTATAGATATAAGATCTATTCTAAACATACATCCGGTTATAGATATAAGATCTATTCTAAACATACATCCGGTTATAGATATAAGATCTATTCTAAACATACATCCGGTTATAGATATAAGATCTATTCTAAACATACATCCGGTTATAGATATAAGATCTATTCTAAACATACATCCGGTTATAGATATAAGATCTATTCTAAACATACATCAGGTTATATATATAAGATCTATTCTAAACATACATCCGGTTATAGATATAAGATCTATTCTAAACATACATCCGGTTATATATATAAGATCTATTCTAAACATACATCCGGTTATAGATATAAGATCTATTCTAACCATACATCAGGTTATATATATAAGATCTATTTTAAACATACATCCGGTTATAGATATAAGATCTATTCTAAACATACATCCGGTTATATATATAAGATCTATTCTAAACATACATCCAGTTATAGATATAAGATCTATTCTAAACATACATCCGGTTATAGATATAAGATCTATTCTAAACATACATCCTGTTATAGATATAAGATCTATTCTAAACATACATCCGGTTATAGATATAAGATCTATTCTAAACATACATCAGGTTATATATATAAGATCTATTCTAAACATACATCCGGTTATAGATATAAGATCTATTCTAAACATACATCAGGTTATATATATAAGATCTATTCTAAACATACATCCGGTTATAGATATAAGATCTATTCTAACCATACATCAGGTTATATATATAAGATCTATTTTAACCATTCATCAGGTTATAGATATAAGATCTATTCTAAACATGCATCCAGTTATATATATAAGATCTATTCTAAACCTACATCCAGTTATAGATATAAGATCTATTCTAAACCTACATCCGGTTATACATATAAGACCTATTCTAAACATACAACCTGTTATAGATATAAGATCTATTCTAAACATACATCCGGTTATAGATATAAGATCTATTCTAAACATACAACCGGTTATAGATATAAGATCTATTCTAGACATACATCCGGTTATAGATATAAGATCTATTCTAAACATACATCCGGTTATAGATATAAGATCTATTCTAAACATACATCAGGTTATACATATAAGATCTATTCTAAACATACATCCGGTTATAGATATAAGATCTATTCTAAACATACATCCTGTTATAGATATAAGATCTATTCTAAACATACATCCGGTTATAGATATAAGATCTATTCTAAACATACATCCGGTTATAGATATAAGATCTATTCTAAACATACATCCGGTTATAGATATAAGATCTATTCTAAACATACATCCGGTTATAGATATAAATATGTATAAATACATGAATGATCAGAAGGAAATTGTTATCGATTCCCAAGTCTCGCCTGTTTACGGCTGCTTTTTCCGGTAAATAAAATGTCTGCATCGTTGAACATTGTTAACTGGTAAACTGACCAAAAACAACCCCCCCCCCCCCCCCCCCCCCCCCGCCAAATTATACCCGGGTATAGTCTTCAGGGATGAAAGATCTCCGCGATTTCGCGGATTTCCGTGATTTTTCCTGTAGCTTTGAGTGTATACTAATACATTGTGCCCGTCCTGATATGACCTTAGATGGACGTAAAACTCCAACACCCAACCTACCAATACGTTATTTTACTAATATGTAGGTGCATAACGCCGCAGCACTAGCAGCGTATACTAGTCAACCTATAGTGGTTCTCACAGTCAACACCAGTGGCAGCACCACACTATAGCTTCTATCTACCGCATGCACTATCAGCGTATACCGATATGTGGTGGAAACGCCGCAGCACTAGCAGCGTATACTACCAATACATGCTTCAAACTGCGCAGCACTATCAGCGTATACCAATTTTATGAAACCTGACTTCCGGGAATTTTCAGGGATTCCCTGACAATGCTAAGCCTATGGGAGAATATCAGCATTTCCGCTTTTTCCCCCGGAGACCACTTTCATCCCTGAGTCTTGGCTAGGCCAAATTACCTCGGATTGCAACCATGTCATACTGTGGTTTATTGAACAATGCCCAAGAATGGAACCTGCTATTAAGGACTGTGAAATCTACATTATTAGTAGTGTAGTGGTCTGCACTGACCTCTCAGGCAAGGAGCCGCATAGACAGGTAGGCGTGGGGAGTGTGTTGATATCAGGGAGCCTAGGTGGTGTAATGGTTAGCACACTGGCCCGGAATGCAAAGAGATGTGGGTTCGAGTCCTGCTCTAGGCACAGTATTTCCCATTTTCATCACCCCCACGACACTGGTTGCCGTGACCAGGATCCTGTACAAGCTTTGCGCTGTATGGTTGTTGAACCTACCCTGTGTATGTAAGTGTGTTGCATTGTCGAATGTATGTAATTGTGAAGCATTGAAAGACTTACAATTCCAGGGGGACGAGTGTATGGTCTGCACTGACCTCCTCAGGCAAGGAGCTGCAATAGACAGTAGGCGTGGGGAGTGTGTTGATATCAGGGAGCCTAGGTGGTGTAATGGTTAGCACACTGGCCCGGAATGCAAAGAGATGTGGGTTCGAGTCCCGCTCTAGGCGCAGTATTTCCCATTTTCATCACCCCCACGACAGTAGTATTATTATTAGTACTATTATTAGTATTATTGGTTTTCAGTTTCAGTCTGTGGTTTCTTTTTAGATAAATATATTAGGTCGATCATTATAATTTACATTACTTTAGTTTGAACTAACTTATTTTAAACAGCTAACTTTGGAGATATTTGAAGTACAAACATACTAAATTAATTCTGTCATGGACATCAACATTCTGACACCACAGGGTTCCGCAGTAACAGGTTCTATTAAATTGCCTCAGTATTGCCTTCTATGCAGCAGCAAATGTTTAATAAATGCACGCGTATCTAAGTCAGATACATAGAACCAATTCTAGATAAGCGTTTTGGTTTAGAAAATGTTATGCTTTCGTCGGACTATGCAGCTGTAGATGATAAAAATAATAACCAACGCTGGAAAACCAAATTGATGAATAAATCAGTTTATTGCTCCAAATGGCTGCAGTTTGTTCCTCCTGCTTGGCTATCACTGGTTAACGCATGTCCTCCTGTGTCCTCAGTGGTTCTGGGAGGTCGTGGAGGACATGACTCAGCAGGAACGCGTCATGCTGCTGCAGTTTGTGACCGGAAGGTAAGAATTACCCACAAATTACCCAAAACAAATCACATTTAAATAAATAATCCACCAAAGATATTTAAGTCATCAGGAAAATAGTGATACATTTTCAAGTAAGATAACTGAAAATAACGATTTGTGTTGTGGTTAGCAGGAAGAATGTAACAACTCTCCTGCCTACCTGGCCCGGTGGCCGAATCGGTAGAGCGCGGACCTCGCATACGGAAGGTCGGCAATTCGGTTCCCGGTCGAGTCAAAACAATGACTTACAAAATTGATACTTGTCGCTTCCTAGCCAGGCGCTCGGCATTAGTAGGATAGGGCAAGAACTGGTTAGCTCAGTGTCAGGATAATGTGACTGAGTGGGATAGCGAGGCATGGTGGTGGCAGCACTATAAAGTTGCGATGAGTGTGCACTGTCACAAGTCGTTACCTGTCCTGATATGACCTTGGATGTTGCCAGGATGCAAAACTCCGACAACCAACCAAGTAACTCTCCTGACTTTGCACTTCACATTGCAGCTCTCGGGTGCCCCATGGAGGCTTCGCGAAACTTAATGGGGGCGGAGGGCCACAGCGGTTCTCCATCTCCCACGCCATCTACCGGGCGCACCGTCTGCCTACCGCCAGCACATGGTGCGTATTGTATGCCCTGTAACCTTATTCACAGTTATCGAAAACGAGGCTTGCGCAGCTTTCGCTAAATACCATGTGTAGCTTAAGAGTCCAGGATTAGTAGGTCAGCCCACATCACGTGGCCATCACGAGATGCGAATCTGGGTCATAACTAGAGGAGCTTTGGCAAACTTGTTGAAATTATTTTGGGTTCTTTCAGTTAAGAGTTACCTCAGACTAATGAATAGGAGGTTATAATGGTCAACCTGATATTCTTATCTGAAAAATAAGACAAAAATTCAAATGCAACTTTAAGCGATAAGGTATTGGTCAGTACTGGATCAGATTGGTAAAAGCGCTGGCTGGCTGGCTTCCTATGCAGGAGGTCCTGGGTTCGAACCCCAGCTGAGTCAACCCAATTACTTACCAAATTTATGCTTGTTGTGACTTAACCAGGCACTCTTCATGAATATAATAGTGCGAGGACTGGTTTGCTTAGTCTCAGGATAAGGTGACTGAGTGGGATATTGGGTCATTATTATTATTATCCTCTTCTTTGATGCAGGCTTGTGGTAGCCTATACAAAGCTCATAGCTCTCAGCTCTAATGGTATGCAGCCTCGAAATCGTACAGGAATGTTTCTCTGGCCCAGCTCCTGTCCAGCGCATTCTTGAATTGATTTATGGTAGCTGCTTCCACCGCTTCTTCCGGTAGCTCATTCCAATGGCCCAGTCTCCCAGTGGGGCAGCACTATAAAGTCACTATGAGTGAGTATAGCAGTGTGCTATACCAGTGTGACATAAGGTATGATATAACGTCTCGTATACAGTGTGGCATAGCACAGTTTGCAGTTAGCTTCGGTACAGAGTGGCTGACTAGTTCAATATATATCCACCAGGGGGTGTGAATATACTCTGAACCGAGCTTTCTGCTGTGGGGGCTTACCGTTAGGTGGCGAGACCATACCTGAGGAGTCACCGCTGTGTCATACAGGCTGAAGGACACTAAGTGGGATGTCATTCTGCTATTATTCAAACAGTTTAATTCACCAAGTATACACCAAGGGGACCAACAGTGGCATGGATAGCAATACGAGTGTTTCATCAGGGGTGATATTATTTTAATCTGATATTTTGGTTTGGGTAAGTTTTGATCGACAGATTAATGACTACTAGTACTAAGTGAGTGGCTGCTAAACCATTCTTCATTTGTTTTTATAAATGATCATTTTCAATCAGGGAATAAAGATATTTTTGTCAGCATCGAGGCACTGGTCTTTTGGCACTGGTCTTATGTTACATTCATTGATGTATATTATCATCATCATCATCATGCTGTCGGTCGCGATGCGACAAAGACTGCTTTCATTACTTGACTGCCACTCTCCATTTAGCTCTCTGCTGTGAAAGTGATGTCCATGAGTCGGTCTTAATGTCTCTCAGCTTCAGTTTTTTCTTGATGGTATCCTTGAACCGGAGATGAGGGCACCCTCTCTTTCTGTAACCAAAAGACAGTTGAGATATTGATGTATATCACAGCTGTCCAGCATTGAAAACAAGCACCCTCACAAGAGCTTATACGTTATGGGCAGAATAAAAAAACTTGTCATAAAAAAAAATGATAAAAAAATATAGTCTAAAATACACAAAGGGTTTCTACAACAACAGCAAAGAGAATAATGTTGTTACCCAACAGAATTGTGAGATGACGGGGTGTACATTTTGTATTTCCAGTGTTACGGTTAGGGTAACATAAAGTGTCTTAAAAACAGACCAGACGGGATGGCCGAATGAGTGGAGCATCCGTCTCCTGTTTTGGTATATCGGGGGATCCGGACCCATGGGTTTGTGGGTTCGAACCCTGGTCGAGTCAAACCAATGACTTAAAAATCTATACTTGTCTCTTCCTAGGCAGGCGCTTGGCATTATTAGGATAGGGCAAGGACTGGTTGGCTTAGTGTCCGGGTAATGGGACTGAGTGGGATATCAAGTTTTGGTGCTGGTGGCCTGTCTCCGAGTGGGACAGCACTATAAAGTCGCCATGAGTGCAGACTGTCATAAGTCGGTACCCGTCCTGATATGACCCCACGATCTACCAGCACGGGAGACGGACGCCCTAACTCACTCGGCCATCCCGTCTGGTCTTCTATGTTTGAAACAAATGTATGGCAAGAACCCTGCCAAGTTTGATCATCGGGAAGTTTTGTTTGTTTGTTTGTTGGGTTTTATATGAGCACCAACATTAATTTGGCATGTTTCCCCCTTATATACACATAGAAGTTACTCAAAACTGAATTAACCTAGATCACAACGATCAAATCTGATATATTTATCTAAAGAAAATAATATGTCAGAAAACACAAACCATTGGATTATGCAAATTTAAGAGAGGTTTGTGGCGAAATGTGTAATGGGTCAATCTCAGACAGGTGGTGCTTGGAAATTATGCAATAATTCTTTGTTTTATCGGCTTCAGCATTAACCTGCTCAAACTGCCCGAGTACCCGAGCAGGGTGGAGCTGCGAGACAGACTGAACGTGGCACTGCAGTGTGGTTACCAAGGTTATGGCATGGCGTGATGACTGAACATGGCACTGCAGTGTGGTTACCATGGATACGGCATGACATGATGACTTCACAACTGAACGTGGCACGGCAGTGTGGTTACCAAGGCATGGCATGATGACTGAACATGGCACTGCAGTGTGGTTACCAAGGTTACATCATGGCGTGATGACTGAACATGGCACTGCAAGGTGGTTACCAAGGCTACGGCATGGCGTGATGACTTCACAACTGAACGTGGCACTGCAGTGTGGATACCAAGACTGGCATGATATGATAACTTCGCGACTGAACGTGGCACTGCAGTGTGGTTACCAAGGATGCAGCATGGCGTGATGACTGAACGTGGCACTGCAGTGTGGTTACCAAGGTTACGACATGGCATGATCACTGAGCATGGCACTGCAGTGTGGTTACCAAGGTTACAGCGTGGCATGATGACTAAACGTGGTACTCATTGTGGGTCATTGTCAAAACTTTGTGATGATTGCTGTTACATTGTCATTATGTAGCGGTCATTGCTGTTACATCCTGGTTAATGCAGTTAAGTATTGGTCAATGCTGTTATGTATCAGTCATTGCTGTTACATATCAGTCATTGCTGTTACATCCTGGTTAATGGTGTTAAGTATTGGTCAATGCTGTTATGTATCAGTTATTGCTGTTACATCCTGGTTAATGCTGTTAAGTCTCGGTCAATGCTGTTACATATCAGTCATTGCTGTTATGTATCAATCATTGCTGTTACATCCTGGTTAATGCTGTTAAGTATCGGTCAATGCTGTTATGTATCAGTCATTGCTGTTATGTATCAGTCATTGCTGTTACATCCTGGTTAATGCTGTTAAGTATCGGTCAATGCTGTGAAGTATTGGTCAATGCTGTTATGTATCAGTCATTGATGTTACATCCTGGTTAATGTAATGCTGTTATGTATCAGTCAATGCTGTTATGTATCAGTCATTGCTGTTACATCCTGGTTGATGCTGTTATCTAGCCATCATTACCTTTGTGTATCAGTCATTGCTGTTACATCCTTGTTAATCCCATTATGTAAGTGGTCATAGTTGTTACATCACAAGTCATTGTCATTACAGACTGGTCATTGCAATTGTGTATCTTTGCTGTTACGGAATTAGTCATTGCTATTACATAAACAATCATTACCATTATGTACCTGGTCATTGTTACAATGTAAGTCAGTGCCATAAAATAGCCTGTCATTGTTATTCCATGACGGGCATTTCTGTCGCGTAATTGTCTTTGTAATTCAGGAACGCGAGGAACAAGTTCTTACAATATGGAATTTATTAAAAAATAATGAATTGTGTATGAGGTTATGCCTCGAGTCTGTGGTGAAAGTCATTAAAGTCAAAAGGATGCAAGGCGCTCAACCCTAACACCACCTATCATCAGATGGGATGGGTGGGATGGTTCAAAATAGACCACGCTGCAGGTTCAGGGCTGGGGGCGAGGTGACCGGCTGCCAGCTGCGCGCTCGGTGGCGTATGGAGGCGGTGTGGTCGCTGAGGAGCGTATGTAGTTATGGGGCAGAGTAGACGAGCGGTGGCACCAGGTTGGGGCGCCTTAGTAATGGGTGAAGTACAATCTTAGGGCTGCGCCTCAGAGTCAACTCCGAGACGGCTCCGCGATGTCATTTTGGCCTATTTGCGTTCAGGGTGCGCCTCGTAGTTGACTCTGAGACGTCTCACTTTTCAGGTAGGAGGCAAAAAGCTTCTCCAAAATGGCCGCCAAATTCAGTGGTTTCAGCCAATCAGAGCTGTTCTTTTCAATTGCAAATGGATGCAACCTGTTCGAGGCCGCCCTTTTCGAGGCACATGATAGCTAAAGTCGTTCAGACTAGCGTGACATCCGGAATATCTCCGAGGCGCCTCTGAGGCATACCTTGAACGCGGCCTTGAATTACCCATATTGCACCGCAACATGAACAATTACACCGCGACCATTGCTGTTACGTCATTCACAGTCAGCGCCATTTATGTAACTTGTTATTGCTGTTGTGGCATGGTCATTGTCATTATATCTTGTGATAGCCATTATTAACTGGTCATATCGGTTATGTAACGAAGTGATTACCAATACATCCTGTCATTGGCATTACTTAATCAGTCATGCCGTTTCCTTTGTATGTCACAAATCATTGCTGTTAAGTTTAACATAAGCTGTGTAGGTTTTTCGTTGTTTTTTTTTCCTAATTGAGATCCCAGTGAAAAGTTCAATGTGAATTTTATTATGCCAACAATGTTACATATGTTGGCTTTCTGAGATGTTTTGCATCAATGATTTTACAGCATTTTATTATTTTTTAAATAACCACGAAAAAAAAAAGTATAAATAAGAAATGAAAATTAATAGTCTACATGTATTCTCTACTGATTTGAGTGAAGCTGTGATTTCGTGATTTCGTTTTTATTTATTGTGAAGAGCGGTCACATGACTTTGATGTTGCGCGGTGCTCGGGTTTTACATGAACTATGGGATGTAACCCTGATTACATGTATAATAATTATGCATAATTAAATCATGCACGTGTGTTTGTAGATACTCTTACATTTGTGCATTGCATGTTTTTTGTGTGTGTTTATATCATTTTATCTTATTGTTTAATTTATATTTTGGTCAATTGTTTTATTTCCAGGAATATGTATATTTATCTTTATAGAAGCCGTCTATCCTTATATATGTGGTGGGGGGGTGATGAAAATGGGAAATATTACTCCTAGAGTGACACTCGAACCCACATCTATTTGCATTCCGGGCCAGTGTGCTAACCATTACACCGTCTAGGATTCCTGATATCACCACACTACCCACACCTACCTGTCTATGCACCCCCTTTGCCTGAGAGGTCAGTGCAGACGACTACACTCGTCCTCCTGGAATTGTAAGTCTTTTAATGCTTACAATTACAAACATACTGGTCATGGAAACCAGTGTCGTGGGGGTGATGAAAATGGGAAATATTGCACCTAGAGCGGGACACGAGCCTAGATTTATTTGCATTCCGGGTCAGTGTGCTAACCATTACACCACCTAGGATCCCTGATGTAACCGCACTACCCCTGCCTACCTGTCTATGCGGCTCCTTGCCCGAGAGGTCAGTGCACACGACTACATATGTATAATAATAATAATTGGAAGCTTTAGTTTCTTTTAATAAAAGAGTTGAGTTTGTGTGACATGCCCCTGTCTTTATGTTAACCATCATGGGCGTAATCGATTAATCAACTCGGGTCACCCAAGTCACTTTTTGGCACATGCGCACATCCTACAGACTCGGGTCGAATAATCGGATACACTTTGCCACGCTCGGGGTGGAAAAAATGGTGGCTTAATCCAAAACCTTTTTTTTTTTTTTTTAATAACCAATATAACGACAGCAAAATAGGATTTAAATTGTTTTATGATGGCATAGTTTAATGATAGTTCCATTTCATTAATCTGTTATTACCAAAAAAAAACATGTATGACTGGTACCGGTGGCTGTTTGTTATCCTGCAGGACGGTACCAGCGCAAATGTGACGGCATCGCTCATAGCCACCCCAGCCAAGAGGTGGGTTACTAGGGTCGGGTCGTTTTGCACACGGCACATGTATTTGTCGATTCCTCTCGCGGTGTTCCATTTGAAATTCTGACGACTCGGGTGACCCGAGTCGCCCAGGTCGTGTTAATCGATTACGGCCCATATGTCGTTATTTTTAGCAAGGTGAACCGTGCCCACAAAGCCATTTGTTTAGCACCTTTTTAAATGTAATTTTTAAAGTTTTTTCCCCTCTAATGGTTTCCTAAATTGATTATATCTTTTTCGTACACCGGATATTCTAGAAAATAATTTCTTTATGGGTTGCGGTCACATTTGTTCAATAAGCGGGTGAAATTTCAATCACCAGTAATCGGTCGTCTTCAATCAACTGATCTTTGCCATATCCTAGTAATGCCAAGTGCCAGCCTGGATAGTGACAAGTATAATTTGTTTATTCATTTGTTTGACTCGGCCAGGGTTTGAACCCGGGGTTCATTCTTGAGAAGAAATACATTTATGAAAATACATTTATGAAAATACATTTATGAAAATACATTTATGAAAATACATTTATGAAAATACATTTATGAAAATACATTTATGAAAATACATTTATGAAAATACATTTATGAAAATACATTTATGAAACGGGTCTGTTGACGAAGAATGGTTACTTGAAGAGTCATGAGGCAAGATGGACTATGGATGGATGTTCTACTTAGCGTATATGGCTTCAACACAAAGATGAGGTCCAGTCATAGCCCCGTTATTAGTTTAGCCCGACCAAGGATCGAACCCATGACCTTCACGGGAAGTGGATACTGTATCGCTAGTCCATGTCGTCTGGATGAAACCTTATAAATTATAATTGTAATTGGCACCTGATGTGTGCGGTGTACTATGACATTTTGGATACGCGCTATTTTGTATTTGGGTCATTCTCTGAAACTGGTTGCCACATATTTACATTCTGCGTTATGTTAGTGATAATTAATTCGTTAGCAAGGTTAATAGTTATTGCTGCCTCTGTGCATTAAGTATGTTAGCGTTAGCAGTACTACATTTATACGATCTATCCCACAACATGTATCAAAAGTATGCTTGTTTGATTTTGTGCTAAAGTGAAAATTTTGAAAAATTACACATCGACGCTATGTATATAAACTTTTTTCTTGTAAGACATAATCTTGTTTGCCTAATTTTAATCAATAAGATCTTTTTTGAATGTGTTGTGTACGTTAAAACGATGTTCTGGATATATGTTTGATTTCCATGGTACACAAGCGATTTTAACATATTTCTCAATTTGTATAAGATCAAAATTTTAGAAAATGAAGTATTTTTCTTTGTTCAAATCGTGGTGTTGTCTGTGGCGGAGTGGTTAGAGTGTCTGACTTTTTTCTAGCTCGGACTCCTAATCTGAAGGTCGGTGGTTCGATTCCCCATGCCCACCACCTCTGCCAATTTGGATTTCCACCGCTGTGTATAACTTACAGCGTCATCAAAAGCCAGTTGCTCTCATACCATATCTATGTGGTGTGGGAGGTTAAAAATCCCTTGGGTCGGTAAAAGTGTAGGCTCGGGCTTTCTATCGACAAACTGTCTAATGGTGAAAACAAGTCTAGTCAGACTTATCCATAATAGGCAGTATAAATCTTCAAGAGAAAAAACTGACCTGTGCACAGCATGTAATTCATATAAACATGGATTCTACTATTATTTAGAATGCTTTCTGCTCCTATTTGGATGGTTTTCACGTTTGGTTTCAATGTCACACTTTAGTGCCAAGTTTCAGAGAATGGCTCATATATATTATATTGTAGGTTTCTGTCCTTGGTAGCCGTACTCTGGTTTTTTTTTGGTAAAGTATTTATTCATCTGAATATGACATTTGTCAGCGCCGAAGCACTGGTCTTCCGGCCATCTTACTATTGGAATTGACATTCTAAACAATCTAAGTTTCGTCAGTTGACTGCTGCTGTTGCAATTTCATCTACCAAGTTGTTCTGTCAGCATCGCTAGAGCATCTGTGGCTGTGCTTACCAGTCTAAGAATATTAATAATAAAAGTTAAGAACATCCCACATATGTGCTTTGATTAAGAAAACATTCCATTGTGTTAGGTTCATTTATTTGTGTCGTGTAAGGTTTCATGAAATTTTAACTCCTGCTGATGAATCTATAATAATAATCTATTCAGAATAACTAATATTCCCTTCCATATCTTTATTCTCGCATAATACGTTATACATCATATATATATCATATGTGATGCAAGTATCAATTCTTGAGGGGAAATAAATTATATCCCTCCCTATGCTGCCATATTTGTGGAGTAGCCCCCCCCCCCCCCCACCTCTGGAGCGTGTTGTAACTGGGTCCCCCCCCCTCCCCCAACATGCATCACTCAGCCAGGAGGAAATTAGGAGATGCAGAATGGTGGCAGCAGCACCTGGAAGGAGAAGTGGGAAAAGAAAGGTGCCTGCCTAGTAGCAGACCAGTTTGCACCCAGGTCGCTCACTGCCTCCCTCAAGGTGCTCAAATAGCAGTTGGAAGTTATAGTAGTTAGTTGACATATATCAGCACAAATACAATTAAAGTAGAAAACGATTACACAATTAATAATATGGGTATAATAAATTGATACATTCCATACTTTATATTTATATAGAGAGAGTTTCTGTTCTATTTAATGGAGAGTTCCAGTTCTATTTAAGAGAGAAAGCCTTTCCGACGGTGTAAGTATTCCCTGGCCTACGTCACTAACAGCTGAGGCGGGTCATTCAGTAGGGCTGCCTGACCCTAATAGCCACAGAGACTCTCACACTTGGTTGAGCCTAAAGCCCCGTTCACACTCGCACCTTAAGTCACCTCAACTAGTTCACCTCAACTAATCCACCTTGTGAAGTGGTCTACATGAGACCAACTAGTTGAGTCAAATCAGCCTTAATTCGCCTCAACGGTGTGTTCCCACGGTCATTTTGAGGCGACTTAGATGAAGCAAACTAGTTGAGGCGAGTTAATGGGTGTGTGTGAACGGGGCTCTAGATAAAGAGAATTTCTCAGACAAACACACATTCCCGCCGTCTGTCTTTGTTTGTTTGTTGTTTTATGTCCTAGCAACATCTAAGGTCATCAGGACAGGTACCGACTTGTGCCAGTGCGCACTCATGGCGACTTTATAGTACTGACCCACTGGGAGGCCAGCACCATGACCTGATATCCCACTCAGTCACATTATCCTCACACTGAGCCAACCAGTCCTTGCCCTATGCTAATAATCCCGAGCACCTGGCAAGGAAGCGACACGTATCAATTTTTAAGTCATTGGTTTGACTCGACCAGGGTTCGAACCCACAAACCCGTGGGTTTGGATCCCCCTATCTCCCAAAACAGGAGATGGACACTCAACTCATTCAGCCATCCCGTCTGGTCCTGCCGTCTGTCAATTGTTCCCAAGTCTATTTATGACTGGTACTTTTTTATGAGACACCACCATCGCCTTCTCCACTCCCACCCGCATTTTGTGAAGGGGGTGAAGTGCATATATATCTTGATCGATGGAGAAGTGGGTTGGTCACAACAGGGTAAAGAATGGGATACTAAGTCAATTTAATATACCCTGTTGCTACTCAAGTCTGCGTTAGCATTTTGACATGCATATCAAAATTAATTTAGCATGTTTTCTCATCAAAGGTAACCATTTATGATTTTTTTTGTAAATACTCTCAAGCCTTAACCTCATATAGTTATCTCGAAAAGAATGGCAGAAATTCAACCCAGCGGACGAGGTAACTTTAAAGTTGTATGGTCCGATGAAACGTATTTTTTTCAAAAGCAAAACACTTATCTAAATTTAGTTCTATATATCCAACTTAGATACTAGTGCATTAGTTAAGGATTGGGGACAGCCTATTAAGAATAATCAGTGAATTTATTACCTCATCCCCTTGGACACCTACTTGAGGCAGCCTTTATGCAGGAACACTCATTAAGCAATTAGGTCAATCTCGTGGCCTCATTAGCCAAGCTCTCATTCCAAGTACCATATGTAACCTAGTCAGGTTCCAGGATGTCCTACTGGAAGTTTGATGGCACCATAGCCTGAACTGTTTTAAAGTTGCATTGTCTTATGAAGCATAATTTCCTTTTAATGCCAAAGCATATACTTACATTTGATCATATGTTTCCAACTCAGATGAACTGAAAATCTTATGGTACCCTGGGTATTTTGGGGTTTTCCTTTGTGTTTGTTCAGGGGGTGGGGGTTGTACATCAGTTGATTAAGGAGGGGGATTTTCAATTACAGACAATTGGTATTGCTCCTTGTCCGATCCTAATAATGCCAAACACCAGGTTAGGTAGCAACAAGAATCAATTTTTAAGTCATTTACATCAATTTCTAAGTCAATTTTAAAGTAATTTAAGTCATCCCATGACCTACCAAAAAGGGAAGGGGCTTCAATGCCACACTTCTACTTATAGTTAGTTTGAATTCTGTTCTGCCAGCTATTTTTATATTTACAGATGCACAAATACATCAATAATAAATCAATATATGTACCCAATTTGATTAATTCTATCGTTGGAATTTACTATGGACTAGTTATTAATGATGTAAATTCAAGAAATACAATTAAATATGTATTATATTAAATATATATTTGTTTGTTGTTGTTTTACATCCTAGCAACATCTAAGGTCATATCAGGATGGGTACCGACTTGTGACAGTGCACACTCATGGCAACTTTAAAATATAAAATAAAGAAAAGATCAAAGACTGCACACCAAAATGTAGTATGTCGATTCTGACATTTGGATTTGGGAATGTTATGGTTATATCAGAATGTGCAACTTTTAAAATGTTGCCAAAATTTTGATGTTCCATCATTAATGTCTAGACAGAAGACTAGACCATTTCAGTAATTACAACAAAGTAACAAGTTGAAGAATGCTTTGTTAAAGCTGCATAGTCCCATGAATCATCAACTTTTCAAAACCAAAACAATTAACTCAACTTTATTTGACATATTTGACAGCAAATTTGCAACAATTTTGTTAGAGTAACCTGAGTGTGCTACCAAAATATACTGATATGTGTTACAAATACACTGTCTTATTTTAAAATGTTATAGTTGCATTGGATTGTGCAACTTTAAACAAAATTGTCAAATCATGACGTTTTGTTTCGTCAGGTAATGTTCCAAAACCGTGCGGCAGCCTTACGGTTGGATACAGTGACTGCATGGAAGTTTGTATTAAATAATCATTACACATCTGAATAAGGGTGATGTAATAGTTATGTATATTATAATTTGGAAACAATACAGTTGATAATCAGGCAAATGACATACTAGAATAACAGTACAAAAATAACGACACACAGTTAAGGTCAAACAAAGAATTAACACAACACTTGCAAATATAAAGAAACAACACATTAAGCTAACCTGAGTGCATTTCTTTTGTTTTCATAAATGCTTTGTTTAAGTTGTCTTACATGTCATAGATGTTATATTATTTATTGTGGTTATATTTTTGTGTGTAGTTTTGACCGTATACATTGGCTGTTCAATATAATATCATTCAATATAATATTAACTTACAAATTTATACCATATACGGCAGTATATTCAACATTACAAATATCAGTGTCATTTGGTAATATATATATATTTTTAGACCAGACGGGATGGCCGAATGAGTTAGAGCGTCCGTCTTCCGTGTTGGTAGATCATGGGGTCATGGGTTCGAGCCCTGGTTGAGTCAAACCAATGACTTAAAAATTGATACTTGTTGCTTCCTAGCCTGGCGCTCGGCATTATTAGGATAGGGCAAGGACTGGTTGGCTCAGTGTCAGGATAATGTGACTGAGTGGGATATCAGGTCATGGTGCTGGCGGCCTGGTCTATCAGTGGGGCAGCACTATAAATTTGCCATGAGTGTGCACTGTCACAAGTCGGTACCTGCCCTGATATGACCTTAGATGTTGCTAGGATGTAAAACAACAACAAACAAATATATATATTTTTATTATAATACATATTTAATTGTGGTTCTTGAATTTACATAATTAATAACTAGTCCATAGTTAATTCCAAAGATAGAATTAATCAAATTGGGTACACATTGATTTATTATTGATGTATTTGTGCATCTGTAAATATAAAAAATAGCTGGCAGAACAGAATTCAAACTAACTATAAAGTAGAAGTGGTGGCCAAATGCATTGAACGCCCACTTCCCTTTTTGGTAGGTCATGGGATGACTTAAATTACTTTAAAATTGACTTAGAAATTGACTTAAATGACTTAAAAATTGATTCTTGTTGCTACCTAACCTGGGGTTTGGCATTATTAGGATAGGACAAGGAGCAGTGGAATGAGAAATACCAATTGTCTGTAATTGAAAATCCCCCTCCTTAATCAACTGATGTACAACCCTCGGACCATGCAACTTTAATCAACTGATGGACAAAAAGCATACACACACACAAAAACTGGGTGCCTTCAGATTTTCAGTCTAACATTGTCCCATCTGAGTTGGAAATATGAGATCAAATGTAACCGTTATGTGGTTTAATTTTGACCAAATAAATTATGCTTCATCAGACCATGCAGAAAATAACTGATGGTGCAATGGCGCCATCAGTGGAAACTACCAGGAGACCAGGCTACATTTGAATTAGGTCATCCAACATCAGGTGGTCATGGCGAGATGTCAATATGCATCATAGCTAGAGGACTTTTGGCAAGCTTGTCTAAAGTATTTTGGGTTCTTTCAGCTCAAATTACTTCAAAACTAGCAATTTTTCCTCAAAATGACTCAGGGCTAATGATTAGTAGGTAATACCGATCAATTTGATATATTTATCTAAAAAATAATATAAAAATTCAAACGCCATCGGACCATGCAACTTTAATGTCTAAATGATTACATACAAATAGACTATATGTGATATAATATATTCCCCAGTCCTTCTAAATCCTAGTTGTATATGACCCCACTCACAAATGGTTCAAACTGATAGCCTTGGCCTGTCCTGATATGACCTTAGATGTTAGTAGGACGTAAAACCCAACAAACAAATGCTAGCCTTGGTGATTGACAGTTCAGTCAGCAACTGCTACGTCATTTGTTTGGTAAATAGGCACCACATGGCCACAAAGCACATGTCACTAATCTCAACCCGGGCAAAGGTGGGGGTGTGGGGGGGGGGGGGGCTATAAACATCAACATCAACACTGGAGGCAGCATGTACCGTGTGACCGACATGTCAAGTAGGTCACCGTCCCCAAATGCGGAGAGAGGGAAGACCTGTGTGGCGTGCTCAGCCGTGTACCGTGCTCAGCCGTGTACATAGACTCACACTCAAGGTATTGTCAATGGTCGTGAGTAATTTTCATACAGAAAATACAGAACAAGTGAAATATCTCTAAAACCACACCACCTATTAACAAATCGCTTGGTACACATATAGAAAACATCACCAAAAAGATTATATTAAATTTATAAGGTTAGGGTTCTTGATTTCTATTAATTTTGATTAAAACTAATGTTTTGCACTGCGCGTACCGTCAAACTCAAGCCATTGTCAATGGTGGTGAGCAATCTTCATACAGAAAATCCAGGAAAAGTGAAATATCTCTAAAACCACACCACCTAGAAACAAATCGCTCAGTACACATATAGAAAACATCTTTACCAAAAACATTATATTAAATTTATAAGGTTAGTGACTTACGACCATTGACAATGCCTTGAGTTTGAGTCTATGTACACGGCTGAGCACGGTACACGGCTGAGCACGCCACACCAGCTTTAACCGGAAACTGATTGGTTTGTTGTTAGTGGGTGAGTCTGGCCTTTAATAGAGTTACACTCTTAAATGGACCAGACGGGATGGCTGCATGAGTTGAGTGTCTGTCCCCTGTTTACAAATTTACACTTGTCGCTTCCTAGTCTGGCACTCGGCATTACTAGGATAGGCCAAGGACTGGTTCGCTCAGTGTTAGGATAATGTGACTGAGAGGGATATTAGGTCATGGTGCTGGCGACCTGATTTTCATGTGTTCTCTGTGGCGGAATGGTTAGAATGTCTTACTTTTTTCTAGGTCGGACTCCTAATCTGAAGGTTGGTGGTTCGATTCCCCATGTCCCCCACCTCTGCCGATTTGGATGTCCACCGCTGTGTATAACTTACAGCGTCATCAAAGGCCAGTTGCTCTCATCCCATGTCTATGTGGTGTGGGAGGTTAAAAATCCATTGGGTCAGTAAAAGTGTAGGCTCAGGCTTTCTCTCGACAAACTGTCTGATGGTGAAAACAAGTCTATTCAGACTTATCCATGATAGGCAGTATACATCTTCAAGAAAAAAAACCTGATTTCTCAGTGGGGCAGCACTATCAAGTCACCATGAGTGTGCACTGTCACAAGTCGGTACCCGTCCTGATATGACCTTAGATGTTGCTAGGACGTAAAACAACACTTTTAGATACTTCTTTAAAGTTGCAGTCCAGTTGAAGCATCAAATTGTCTAAACAAAACACTAATTGAGATTTGCGGCTACATATCCACCTTAGATAACGATGCATATTCAGGGATGAAAGATCTCCGCGATTTCGCGGATTTCCGAGATTTTTTCTATACCTACTGCAATCCTGCAGCACGATCAACCTTATCGGCACTACTAATACGTTGTTTACGCTGCAGCACCATCAACGTTAGATAAAGTATTCACCCATACTGCAGTACACGGGTGAATACCAACCCTATGTAGACCCGCTAAGGACGAACAAGAAAGATGTGTGGATAATACAGTTTTTCGGGTGAGCTGACCGGCGCGCACGCCGGGTGCGTATCAGGAAAGCGCCGGGCCGGCTGAGCGCCGTGGTTATATATACGACTAACTGACGCGCCGCCTAGCGAGCGGCGGGCGCATAATGCTCAGCTCGGAGACGGCGCGTTCGAAACGCCTGAATAGTGACCAGCTCAAATGTACATAACGTCAGCGCCCGCGGGTGCCTACACTGGCAAATACGGGTATATACCTCCTATAAAAACGGTTGAAAAAGCGGGTTAACAAATTGAGAGCCTAATTTCACAATCTAAGAAGCAACAATTATTCTTTACATATGTCTTATTGATAGCCCGCTACCTTTGAGTTGACAAATATAATATAATATCTAGTTTAATCAGATTTAAAAGTGAAATCGATGGCGTTCTGCGGCCGCCATCTTGTCTTTTTGCATTCTCTCCCATTTCACCAACTCTGTGCCTATATGGGTAGCCATTTGATACTGGAGCCACAGTTTCTACTTCATGTTCCATACTAAAGCTATTTTCGCCCGTATTTAGACTACGTTGTCGTTCACCCGTGTACTACAAGTACCGGGTGAATCTTTTATCTACATCAATGTATACTAATATGTGGTGCAGACGCCGCAGCAGTGTCAGTGTATACTACTAATAAATGCTTCAAACACCGCAGCACTATCAGCGTATACCATATATATATGAAATCTGACTTCCTGGAATTTTCCGTGATTCCCTGACAATGTTAACCCTATTGGGAGAATATCAGCATTTCCGCTTTTTTTTCCCCCGGAGACTACTTTCATCTCTGATTTATTAAGCATTTATGGTTGCATAGAAGGGAATACTAAGTCAATTTCATGCAGGCTGCCTATGGTGTCAAAATGTTGACACGCATGCACAAATTAATGTTGCATGTCTTCACTTCAAACATCTACAAAATTAGCCATTGAAAACAAAAGTTACTTCAAACTAATGTAACTTTTGTAAGATAGATTATAGCCATCAATGTAATATATTTATCTTTAAAAAAATACCCAAAACACAAAACCATCGGACTATGCAGCTTTAACTAATATAGTAATTGGAAAAGGACATCTGGAAATATTTGTAAATGAGAGAGACGACAGGTACCTCTTTATTGACAACCAGGTCTATTCACATGATTAAACATATTAATTTGTACAATAAGATATTATCAGCCGATAACCCACTATTTACACACTCCTCTCCCTTACTTACATACACCATTCCTACACACCCACATTACACACCCATATTACACAGCCCTCCTACACTCCCCTCTTACACACCCCTCCTACACCCTCTCTTACACACCCTCACCCCACAACACACCCTCCTACACACCACATGTCCCCCTACACACCACCACATACCCTCCTACACACCTTTACACACAATCCTCCTAAGCATCACCACTCGGCGTTACGTATTTCATGCAGATCCCTTTACAAACGCCTCCGCCCATCCTGATATGACCTTAGATGTTGCTAGGACGTAAAACAACAACACACAAACAAACGCCTCCAGGTTCATCGTAGAGTACAACGCAGTGAGTGAGTGAATGAGTGGGTGAGTGTGAGTGTGAGTGAGTGAGGTGTGAGTGAGGTGTGAGTGAGTGAGATGAGAGTGAGGTGTGAGTGTGTGTGCGTTGTTGTACCTGGAGTGTGTAGTGCTGCAGACTCCCACCAGGCGGCGTGCCAGCTGCTGCAGCACCCCCGGGAACAAACAGGAGGCGGGCAGCCTCACCTCCGGAGGTGGTTCTGGCAGGTGGAGCGGGCAATGGGCGGCAGTGAGTGAGAGAGCGGGGCAGTGGGCGGGAGGACGAGTGTGAATCAGTCAAGTCAGGAGTCGGGCTGAGGGGAGAGGCCGCCCGGGGTTCAGCGTGTATTGCCTCCCGTATGTGCGAAGCTGCTACCACTAACACTGACCCACCACCACCACCACCACCACCGTCTGTCTCTACACCGCCGCTACACCGCTACACGGCCGTCAGTAGCACGCCGCAGCACTGTGCACACGTACCGGGCTTCCCTGGGCCGCCCCCCGCCATCTCCCCGGGCCGACATCTCCCCGGCCAGCCATTTTCCCCGACCCGCCGTCTCCCCGGGCCGCCCTGTCCCCGGCCATCTCCCCGGCCATCTCCCCGGCCGTCTCCCCGGCCGTCTCCCCGGCCGTCTCCCCGGCCGTCTCCCCGGCCGTCTCCCCGGGGCACACCCCGCCAGCCCCGGCGGGAGGGCGCACGACACGACACGGCAAGGCACGGTGCTGCTTCTTATTGTTTATTAATAGTCATCACAATGCTGGGTAGAACCACTGCCATCACCACCACCATCGTTACCATCATCACCACCAATAGCAGTACTACTAACTGCCAAGATCGCTACCTCAATTACCGGCAATAGGAGGAGGAGTACGCGGTGTGTATATACATATACATATATATATATATATATATATATAACTATAAATACAAGTGAGTAAAAGTAGCTTGGCTTTTGAAAGTAAATCGCCGAGGCGGCTTGGCCGGGGATGGCTCTCCGGCGGTCGTCGGGCTCCCGCGCCCGGGGGAGCATCAGCGGCGGAGGGGGAGGAGGGGGAGGAGGCGGAGGAGGGGGAGGGGGAGGAGGGGGAGGAGGAGGAGGGGGAGGAGGAGGGGGAGGAGGCAACAACGTGGGCAGGGACCAGGGTGAAGACGACCCCCGTGTCACGGCTCCCGTCGAAGCCAATAACGGCTACATCCAGATCTTCGTGAAGCCTCTGGAGCAGGGCGACTACAGCGTGTTGCTCAGCTGGCTGGGGCTCGCCAACGTGCGCCCCACGCGGCAACAAGTGGCACTAAGCGCGGCGGGCGCCGGGGCCGTGCTGGCGGCCGCCGGGTACCAGCTGCTTGTGGCCGACTTGGGCGCGCTCTTCTACCGGCTCGCCGCCCTCGTGATGCCGGTGTTCGCCGTCGCCTCGGCCTTCTTCTGGCTCGCCTTGTACCTGAGGGACTCGTGGAGCGCGACCAGCGTCTACGTGCTGTTCGTCGGCTGCCTGTTGGGCGAGGTGCTCGGGCAGTGCATCGTGGCGGGGGACGGGACGCCGGGGGACGGGACGCCGGGCGGGGAAGCCCCGGTCGCCCGCCCGCTGCTCGCCCTCGTCGTCCTACTCGCCGTCAGCCTCGCTTCGGTCTTCTCCTCGCTCGACACGACTAGCTCGTCGGGCGTCATCGTGTTCTTGTCGGTCGTGCGATTCTTGTCGGTGACGACGCTGTCCGATTTGCCACAGACGACGCGGCCGTTCGTGGCGTACCTGGCGGGGCTGAGCGGGGTGATCGGGGCCCGCTACATGGAGACGATGTTCAAACCACCCGTCACCAGCTACGTCACGCCCGAAGGAAAGATCCCCGTCATCAAGCGACGCCGCTCCAGCTCGTCAGCCATGCACGGATTGACGACGACACAGAGAGCGGGGCGCCGCACCTCACTGCCAGCCCTCATCCACTCCAAGTCACAGGTCAGTGCTCCGTAGTTGTAGTTGTAGGTGTGTGTCATGGGTGAGTGGACATGTGTGTTTGTAGGTGTGTGTGTCATGGGTGAGTGGACATGTGTGTTTGTAGGTGTGTGTCATGGGTGAGTGGACACATATTTGTAGGTGTGTCATGGGTGAGTGGACACATGTTTGTAGGTGTGTGTCATGGGTGAGTGGACACATGTTTGTAGGTGTGTGTTATAGGTGAGTGGACACATGTTTGTAAGTGTGTGTCATGGGTGAGTGGACACATGTATTTGTAGGTGTGCGTGTCATGGGTGAGTGGACACATGTTTGTAGGTGTGTGTCATGTGTGAGTGAACACATGTTTGTAGGTGTGTGTCATGGGTGAGTGGACATGTGTGTTTGTAGGTGTGTGTGTCATGGGGCAGCACACACATGTTTGTAAGTGTGTGTCATGGGTGAGTGGACACATGTTTGTAGGTGTGTGTCATGGGTGAGTGGACACATGTTTGTAGGTGTGTGGCATGGGTGAGTGGACACATGTTTGTAGGTGTGTGTCATGGGTGAGTGGACACATGTTTGTAAGTGTGTGTCATGGGTGAGTGGACACATGTTTGTAGGTGTGTGTCGTGGGTGAGTAGACATGCGTGTTTGTAGGTGTGAGTGTCATGGGTGAGTGGACACATGTATTTGTAGGTGTGCGTGTCATGGGTGAGTGGACACATGTTTGTAGGTGTGTGGCATGGGTGAGTGGACACATGTTTGTAGGTGTGTGGCATGGGTGAGTGGACACATGTTTGTAGGTGTGTGGCATGGGTGAGTGGACACATGTTTGTAGGTGTGTGGCATGGGTGAGTGGACACATGTTTGTAGGTGTGTGTCATGGGTGAGGGGACACTTGTGTGTAGGTGTGTGTCATTGTTGAGTGGACAGATGTTTGTAGGTGTGTCTCATGAGTGAGTAGATATGTGTGTTTGTAGGTGTGTGTGTCATTGGTATGTCATGGTATGTCATGACATGGTGTGTCATGGTGTGTCATGGTGTGTCATGGTGTGTCATGGTCAATGGTATGCAGGTATAGCAATACCTCAGGGAGTTTGACACCCCTGGCCTGCAGAGTTGTAAACCACTGCCTTGTGGTACAGGCTCTTGACAGAACCAAAGGCTAAGGGAGCAAACCCTAACCAGAAAACCATGTCACTGTGGCAGCATCACGGGCGGTTGATGTATGGAACTCCCAACATCTCCCGACCTGCCACTGCAGGGACAAATAGTTTTGCACCTGTCTGGACATGTTCTTGCTGGTGTGATACCTCTATTTGCTCCCCGAGAGAGTGCCGCTGGTAACTTGCAAAAGCCAGCAGCACTTCAACACTTTTGCAGGCAGCTTTCATGAAATGAAACCTGAAGCTGAGAGACATTAAGACCGACTCATGGACATCACTTTCACAGCAGAGAGCTAAATGGAGAGCGACAGTCAAGTAATGAAAGCAGTCTTTGTCGCATCCCAACCGACAGCATGATGATGATGATGATGTGTCATTGGTCAGTGGACATGTGTTTGTAGGTGTGTGTCATGGGTGAGTGGACATGTGTGTTTGTAGGTGTGTGTCATGTGTCAGTGGACATGTGTGTTTGTATGTGTGTGTCATGGGTGAGTGCACACATGTTTGTATGTGTGTGTCATGGGTGAGTGGACACGTGGTTGTATGCATGTGTCATGTGGTTTGTAGGTGTGTGTCATGGGTGAGTGGACACATGTTTGTAGGTGTGTGTCATGGGTGAGTGGACACATGGTTGTATGTGTGTGTCATGTGGTTTGTATGTGTGTGTCATGGGTGAGTGGACACATGGTTGTATGTGTGTGTCATGTGGTTTGTAGGTGTGTGTCATGGGTGAGTGGACACATGGTTGTATGTGTGTGTCATGGGTGAGTGGACACATGTTTGTATGTGTGTGTCATGGGTGAGTGGACACGTGTCTGTATGCGTGTGTCATGTGGTTTGTATGTGTGTGTCATGGGTGAGTGGACACATGTTTGTATGTGTGTGTCATGGGTGAGTGGACACATGGTTGTATGCGTGTGTCATGTGGTTTGTATGTGTGTGTCATGAGTCAGTGCACACATCGTTGTAGGTGTGTCATGGCTCAGTGGATATGTGTCTGTGTGTGTCACAGATGAGTTGACATGTGTGTTTGTGTGTCATGGGTGAGTAGACACATGTGTTTGTGTGTGTCACAGGTGAGTGGATATGTGTGCTTGTGTGTCATGGGTGAGTGTACATGTGTGTTTGTAGTTGTGTGTCATCAGTGAGGGGACACATGTGTCTGTTTATAGTTTGGCGTGTGTGTATCACAGGTGAGTAGACACAGGTTTTTAGATGACCTGATAAGTAAATACACAGAGTACACACGTTTGTGTCTGATTGGCGATCACAGAACCTCAGGTATATAAATATACAGGTTTATATCTGACTGGCTGCTCGTAAAGTTACAGCCGAATAAATACACACATAGACGATTAAATAGACCAGAGTCGTCGGTAAATACACTCGTTTCTCGCTGATCGAATATATCACAGTCCTAGGTAGATAACTAAACAAGTTTGTATCTGTTTGGAGCTATAGCTAAATACACATAGACGATTAAATAGACCAGAGCCGTCGGGAAATACACTCGTTTCTAGCTGATCGAATATATCACAGTCCTAGGTAGATAACTAAACAAGTTTGTATCTGTTTGGAGCTATAGATAAATACACATAGACGATTAAATAGACCAGAGCCGTCGGGAAATACACTCGTTTCTAGCTGATCGAATATATCACAGTCCTAGGTAAATAACTAAACAAGTTTGTATCTGTTTGGAGCTATAGATAAATACACACATAGACGATTAAATAGACCAGAGTCATCAGTAAATACACTCGTTTCTAGCTGATCGAATATATCACAGTCCTAGGTAAATAACTAAACAAGTTTGTATCTGTTTTGAGCTATAGATAAATACACACATAGACGATTAAATAGACCAGAGTCGTTGGTAAATATACACATTTCTAGCTGATTGAATAGATCACAGTCCTAGGTAAATAACTAAACAAGTTTGTATCTGTTTGGAGCTATAAATAAATACACAGGTTGCTGTCTGAGTGACTCGTTCACAGAATCACAACTTAGTAAAGTCACAGGTAAAATACATATATTTGTACCCGATGGGATATTTCAAGCACAAGTAGATGCAGAATCTATGTTGTGTGAGATAGTTGTATAATATTTGTGTAACTGTTTTTGGTGTGCCCCCTCTCCAGCCCCGTCTAGTTTGTTAACAATCTACGGCCAAGTGGGTAGGTAGTGGTGGGTTCGATTCTTGGCCGAGTCAAACCAAATGATTCACAACCTTAATCATTATTGTCGATACCTCGTCTTCTGTTCGGCATTAGTAGGATAGGGACTATGACTGTGTGGTTCATTATCAACGATCATATAATTGAGTACGGCAACGGGCCATGCCAGTGGAGCAGCACTATAAAGATATCATGAATGTGCACTGTGACAAGTCTGTACCTTTCCTGGTGATCTATCACCTCTGATGTTGCAAGAACGTGAAACCAGAATCATTCAATCAATTATGTATTTATTCATTTTTATTTGAGGTCATTTTTTCAAATTCACTGAATAATTGTACTTTGTCGATTGAGGCACAGGTTTTTCCGCTGTGAATGCAGTTTAAATCGCATGACAGAATCGTTATGGATTCTAATACAGCCAGTACAATCGCAATAGTATTATTACTATTACGGATTGCTACTTTGGGGAAGAGCAAATAGTGAAATACACATCCGTGTATGGACTCACGTCATGAACCAACTACCTATTATGTACAAGCCTATAATATGTAAATAGAGTAGGCTAGTCTAGAATTAAGTGTAGGAAAAAAATAAAAAGAGGAAGACTCTTACCAAGAAAAAAAAAAAAAAACTAACATAGATCACTAACCACAAACCATAATCTTAAGAAACACAGACCGATAACTGCCCAGCATTGAAAACAAGCTCGATCATCCGAGCTTATATGCTATGGACAGCATAAACATCCGATCAACAACAAAAAAGTCAGTGTGGACCGTTACATATTTAGTTGTCTGAAGGCCTAATATCGATTATGGGCGATCCTCTAATTGATAAATGGTGGTCGAGTTCAGGTGAATGAAGTGGTTTGGTTAGTACTCGTACTAGTGTGGTGGTGGTGGGGGTGGGGATATTACGGTTTGGGTAGCGTTACTAGTGTGGTGGTGGGGGTATTACGGTGTGGGTAACGTTAGTAGTGTGGTGGTGGTGGTGTGGGTATTATGGAGTGGGTAGTGTTTGTAGTGTGGTGGTGGTGTGGGTATTACGGTGTAGGTAACGTTAGTAGTGTGGTGGTGGTGTGGGTATTATGGTGTGGGTAGTGTTTGTAGTGTGGTGGTGGTGTGGGTATTATGGTGTGGGTAGTGTTTGTAGTGTGGTGGTGGTGTGGGTATTATGGTGTGGGTAGTGTTTGTAGTGTGGTGGTGGTGTGGGTATTATGGTGTGGGTAGTGTTTGTAGTGTGGTGGTGGTGTGGGTATTATGGCATGGGTAGTGTTTGTAGTGTGGTGGTGGTGTGGGTATTATGGTGTGGGTAGTGTTTGTAGTGTGGTGGTGGTGTGGGTATTATGGTGTGGGTAGTGTTTGTAGTGTGGTGGTGGTGTGGGTATTATGGTGTGGGTAGTGTTTGTAGTGTGGTGGTGGTGTGGGTATTACGGTGTGGGTAGTGTTTGTAGTGTGGTGGTGGTGTGGGTATTATGGTGTGGGTAGTGTTTGTAGTGTGGTGGTGGTGTGGGTATTATGGTGTGGGTAGTGTTTGTAGTGTGGTGGTGGTGTGGGTATTATGGTGTGGGTAGTGTTTGTAGTGTGGTGGTGGTGTGGGTATTATGGTGTGGGTAGTGTTTGTAGTGTGGTGGTGGTGTGGGTATTTGGTGTGGGTAGTGTTTGTGTGGGGTGGTGGTGGTGTGGGTGTTTGTGGTGTGGGTGTGGTTTGTAGTGTGGTGGTGGTGTGGGTATTATGGTGGTGGGTAGTGTTTGTAGTGTGGTGGTGGTGTGGGTATTATGGTGTGGGTAGTGTTTGTAGTGTGGTGGTGGTGTGGGTATTTGGTGTGGGTAGTGTTTGTAGTGTGGTGGTGGTGGGTATTTGGTGTGGGTAGTGTTTGTAGTGTGGTGGTGGTGGGGTATTATGGTGTGGGTAGTGTTTGTAGTGTGGTGGTGGTGTGGGTATTATGGTGTGGGTAGTGTTTGTAGTGTGGTGGTGGTGTGGGTTTATGGTGTGGGTAGTGTTTGTGGTGTGGTGGTGGTGTGGGTATTATGGTGTGGGTAGTGTTTGTAGTGTGGTGGTGGTGTGGGTATTATGGTGTGGGTGTGTTTGTGTGGTGGTGTGGTGGTTGGTGGGTAGTTGTGTGTGTGGTGGTGTGGGTATTGTGTGGGTGTGTTTGTGTGGGTGTGGTGGTATTATGGTGTGGGTAGTGTTTGTAGTGTGGTGGTGGTGTGGGTATTATGGTGTGGGTAGTGTTTGTGGTGTGGTGGTGGTGTGGGTATTATGGTGTGGGTAGTGGTTGTAGTGTGGTTGTGTGGGTATTATGGTGTGGGTAGTGTTTGTAGTGTGGTGGTGGTGTGGGTTTTGGTGTGGGTAGTGTTTGTAGTGTGGTGGTGGTGTGGGTATTATGGTGTGGGTAGTGTTTGTAGGTGGTGGTGGTGTGGGTTTATGGTGTGGGTGTGTTTGTAGTGTGGTGGTGGTGTGGGTATTTGGTGTGGGTAGTGTTGTAGTGTGGTGGTGGTGTGGGTATGTATGGTGTGGGTAGTGTTTGTAGTGTGGTGGTGGTGTGGGTATTTGGTGTGGGTAGTGTTTGTAGTGTGGTGGTGGTGTGGGTTTATGGTGTGGGTAGTGTTGTGGTGGTGGTGGTGTGGGTATTTGGTGTGGGTAGTGTTTGTAGTGTGGGTGGTGGTGTGGGTATTATGGTGTGGGTAGTGTTTGTAGTGTGGTGTGGTGTGGGTAGTATGGTGTGGGTAGTGTTTGTGGTGTGGTGGTGGTGTGGGTATTGGTGTGGGTAGTGTGTGTGGTGTGGTGGTGGTGTGGGTGTTATGGTGTGGGTAGTGTTTGTAGTGTGGTGGTGGTGTGGGTATTATGGTGTGGGTAGTGTGTTGTAGTGTGGTGGTGGTGTGGGTATTATGGTGTGGGTGGTGTTTGTAGTGTGGTGGTGGTGTGGGTTTAGGTGGGGTGTGTTGTGGTGGTGGTGGTGTGGTATTAGGTGTGGGTAGTGTTTGTAGTGTGGTGGTGGTGTGGGTATTATGGTGTGGGTAGTGTTTGTAGTGTGGTGGTGGTGTGGGTATTATGGTGTGGGTAGTGTTTGTAGTGTGGTGGTGGTGTGGGTATTATGGTGTGGGTAGTGTTGTAGTGGTGGTGTGTGGGATTGGTGTGGGTGTTTGAGTGTGGTGTGGGGTAGGTGTGTTGTAGTGTGGTGGTGGTGTGGGTATTGGTGTGGGTAGTGTTTGTAGTGTGGTGGTGGTGTGGGTATTATGGTGTGGGTAGTGTTTGTAGTGTGGTGGTGGTGTGGGTATTATGTGTGGGAGGTTGTAGTGTGGTGGTGGTGTGGGTTTAGGTGTGGGAGTGTTGTAGTGTGGTGGTGTGGGTATTATGGTGTGGGTAGTGTTTGTAGTGTGGTGGTGGTGTGGGTATTATGGTGTGGGTAGTGTTTGTAGTGTGGTGGTGGTGTGGGTATTATGGTGTGGGTAGTGTTTGTAGTGTGGTGGTGGTGTGGGTATTATGGTGTGGGTAGTGTTTGTAGTGTGGTGGTGGTGTGGGTATTACGGTGTGGTGAGAGTCAGTATTGTGGTGGTGGTGTGGGTCTTATAGTGTGGGTAATGTTACGGTGTGGGTAACATTAGTATTGTGGTGGTGGTGTGGGTATTACGGTATGGGTAGTATTAGTAGGGTGGTGGCAGTGTGGGTATTACGGTGTGGGTAACATTAGTATTTTGGTAGTCGTGTGGGTACTATGGTCTGGGTAGAGTCTAGAGGTGTGGGGTTATGGGTCAGGCCGGTGAATTGCTGGGATGATAGCCCACCATGATCCCGCAAAGGAACGATATGGAGCAGAGCTGCAGGCACTAAGAGTTTAATCAACTGGGACGGGTGCATCTGGACCCAGCCCTTAGTGAAGAAAGCATAAGAGCAACGCAAAACATTAAAAAAATACAGTAGTGGGTGGTTGGGTGAAAAAAAAGAACATGCATCACCGACTCCCCGAGAAGTGAAGAGATAGTGGTGAGCTACAGTTGATGGCTTTCGATTGACGGAAACAAGCTGAACTCTGTTCCGGAATTCACCTACCTCGGAAGCACTATATCAAGTGATGGACACATTGATGCTGAAATACAGAGGAGGATGGCCAAGGCTAGCACATCTTTCGGCCGACTACGCCAGAGACTCTGGAACAACCACCATGTGTCCATTCGGGTCAAAGGTAAGATCTACAGTGCAATCATGCTATCCACCCTACTATACGGAGCCGAGGCCTGTACAGTGTACAGACGACAGGTGAAAAAGCTGCATGCCTTCATGATACGACATCTGCGTTCAATCATGAGGCTAACCTGGAAGGACAAAGTGACAAATAAGGAAATACTCGAACGAACAGGGCTGCCCTCTATGGAAGATCTTCTGATCAAAAAGAATCTCCGGTGGACTGGACACCTCATGAGGATGTCATCAGACAGGCTGCCGAAGCAGATCCTCTATTCTCAACTGTCTTCTGGCTACAGAAAGAGAGGGCGCCCTCGTCTCTTGGTTCAAGGATACCATCAAGAGAAACCTGAAGCTGAGAGACATTAAGACCGACTCATGGACGCAACTCTCACAGCAGAGAGCTAAATGGAGAGCGGCAGTCAAGTAATGAAAGCAGTCTTTGTCGCGTCATGACCGACAGCATGATGATGATGACAGTCGATGGCGGAAAAGGTGTGAAAGCCCACTGGTTAATCAGGTGGATGGAAGAAGGACTCGTCCATCAACACAAAGTAGAGTTCAAAGCGCAGCAGGTGGTGATGGGGGAAACATGTGTTCCCACCAAATCAAACACAATGCGAACATTGCAGACACTGGTGTGACGTGTCCGATGTACATCTGTTTATTTCTGTTGAATAATAGCATGAAAGAATAACACCCTCAAAAAGCAAAAACACTTACCTGGATTTGATCTCACATATCCAACCTAGATACTGGTGCAGGCATTAGACATTTATTGTAGTTTAGTGCTCGTGTGCATTGCTGCCAAGGTCAGAAATTGGATAAAGAAAGTCCAGCATTTCGGTGTGCACACGGAAATTGATGTTCCAAGTTCTCAGTTCATATATAGCCTAAATTAACCTTTTATAGTAAAAGTCACTTAAACTAAACCTGAGTAGATTATAATGATCAACCTAACATAGTTATCTAAAAAAAAGAAGAAAAGAAAATAAACTCAAAACCTGCGGATTATGCGCCTTTAAGCAGGCTACATTTCCATGGCGGACATGGACAGTTAGACGCCTCACTCAATGCACATCGTCAGAGCGCCTCGTGTGTCAAGCCACATCATCATCATCATCATCATCATCACGCTGTCGGTCACGATGCGACAAAGACTGCTTTCATTACTTGCCTGCCGCTCTCCAGTTAACTCTCTGCTGTGAGAGTGATGTCCATGAGTCGGTCTTAATGTCTCTCAGCTTCAGGTTTCTCTTGACGATATCCTTGAACCGGAGACGAGGGCGCCCTTCTCTTTCTGTAGCCAGAAGACAGTTGAGAATAGAGGATCTGCTTTGGTAGCCTGTCTGATGACATCCTCATGAGGTGTCCAGTCCACCGGAGATTCTTTTTGATCAAAAGATCTTCCATAGAGGGCAGCCCCGTCCGTTCGAGTATTTCCTTATTTATCACGCATATGTGGCAATAACAGCTCACGATGGAGTGTCCGGGAGATGTGTGTGCCCAGGACTGTGACTGGAGTGTGTGGGGAGGGGGGGGGGGGGGGCTGATCGGAATCAGACTTAATTACGACTCAGTAAGTCGTGCCCGGTGAGTCGGTGAAGACGGCAGTCAACACGCCTGGAGGGGCTTATCGCACCTCACGGCCGACCGTGGAGGGGCGGGTAGGCACCGACCCGGGGAGGTCTGCACCTGCACCGACACACGCTCGCCACACGTCTCTCAGCAACTGCCTTTGTTTATATAATGGTGCTGTCACATTACGATGCTTCTCGCTGGCGCGCCGCCAAGGTGCAAAAGAGTGGAGAAACGTAAAACTTTTCTGCGTGGTGGGAAAAAGTTCGACGTCAGCGCAATGTATTGGTAGCGTGCAGCCGACGTTGTGGTAACATATATCGGCGCGTGGGAAAAAAAAAAGAAAAAAGTTTGGCGCGCCGTCCTGATATGACCTTAGATGTAGCTAAGATGTAAAACAACAAAGCAACATTTTGGCGCAACATGTGGGCACGACCCTAACGCGTGCGCGACATGTGCTTGGCGTTCGCATTACGTTATTCCAGCGATGTCGACGTGCTTCTGACGTCGCCATAATATTGGCACCCGCGCGTTGTCGCAAGTCGAAAGTTTTGTGCAAGCACAAAACTTCACCGATACCCTGACGTGCATCGCCGACCGTCGCCGTGCATCAACGATTACCATCGCCCGCCTAACACGAACGTAATGCTTCCAGACGTCTCCCGACGTAGCGCCAAAAAGTGACACACGTCGACACGCGTTGGCGAGAAACGTCGTAATGTGACAGGAGTATTAGACATTTATAGAAGTGTAGCGGTCTGCACTGAACTCTCAGGCAAGGAGCCCGCATACACAGGTAGGCATGGATAGGGTGATGGCATCAGGGAGCCTAGGTGGTGTAATGGTTAGCATGTTAGCTCCCGGAATGGCAAGACATGCGAGTTTGATTCCTGGTTTAAGTGCGATTATTTCCAATTTTCATCACCCCCCATGGCACTGGTGCCGTGACCAGGATCCTGTACAAACTACACGCTGTATGGTTGTTGAAGATACCCTGTGTATGTATGTGTAAGTACATTGCCTGTATGTATGTATGTAGACTTTTAAGCATTGAAATACTTATGGATGTATTAGCATTAGTGTTCTCTGTGGTGGAGTGCTTAGAGTGTCTGACTTTTTTCTAGGTCGACTCCTAATCTTAAGGTAGGTGGTTCAATTCCCTGTGCCCCCACCTCTGCCAATTTGGATTTCCACCGCTGTGTATAACTTACAGCGTCATCAAAGGCCAGTTGCTCTCATACCATGTCTTATTGGTGTGGGAGGTTAAAAATCCCTTGGGTCGGTAAAAGTGTAGGCTCGGGCTTTCTATCGACAAACTGTCTCATAGTGAAAACAAGTCTATTCAGACTTATCCATGATAGGCAGTATAAATCTTCAAGGAAAAAAAAGCATTTAAAAGGACTTACAAGTCCAGTAGTCTGCACTGACCTCTCAGAAAAGGAGCAACATAGACAGGTAGGCATGGATAGGGTGGTTGCATCAGGGAGCCTAGGTAGCGCAATGGTTAGGATGCTTGAATTGGCGTGGTATGAAGTGTGGGTTTTAGTCCCTCTCTAGACAGGATGTTATATCTGCCTTCTTACATCACCCCTGGTCTCCACCGTACTGGTTGCTGTAACCAGGATTCTGTACACGCTAAGTGCTGTATGATGTTGAATGTGCCCTGTATGTGTATGTATAATATGTAAGTGCATTGCCTGTATGTAATCGTAAAGCCCAAGTCACACCTACCTGGACGAGCCCCGGCTTTGACGCCGGACCCCCTGGTCGTTTTTGCCTCGCTCTCACACATACTCGGAGGAGCCAGGGTCCACAGCCATGGATTAGTCCCGGATCAGCTCCCAGATCAGCCCCGGACAACCCCCGGACGACCCCCGGACAACCCCCGGACAATCCCCGGGCTACTCCCGGAGTATAAACTGCCCCGGACGAGACACGGACGACCCCCGGACAACCCGGATGAGTCACGGATCACACACGGATTATGCTGGTTAACCCCGGATTGCAATATTCCCCGGATCGCCCCGGATCACCCAGGATGTTTTAAACATTGTAAAACATCCGGAGATGACCCCGGATGATGCCGGATGACCAAGGACCAGCCACGGATCACCACGGAACACCAAGGACCAGCCACGGATGAGCCACAGATGACGCCGGATTGCCACGGACCATGCCGGATCACGGGTCGGGGCTCGTCCGGCCCCTGATCCGGGTAGGTGTGACCTAGGCTTAAGCATTTGAATGACTTATGGTTCCAGGGGGGACCAGTGTAGTAATCTACACTGACCTCACATTCAAGCAGCCACATAGACAGGTAGACGTGGATAGGGTGATGACATCAGGGAGCTTATACTGCCTGCCCCACAACACTATCCGTGTATGTCAACACTATACTGCCTGCCCCACAACACTATCCGTGTATGTCAACACTATACTGCCTGTCCCACAACACTATCCGTGTATGTCAACACTATACTGCCTGTCCCACAACACTATCAGTGTATGTCAACACTATACTGCCTGCCCCACAACACTATCAGTGTATGTCAACACTATACTGCCTGCCCCACAACACTATCCGTGTATGTCAACACTATACTGCCTGTCCCACAACACTATCAGTGTATGTCAACACTATACTGCCTGCCCCACAACACTATCCATGTATGTCAATACTGTACTGCCTGCCCCACAACACTATCCGTGTATGTCAACACTATACTGCCTGTCCCACAACACTATCAGTGTATGTCAACACTATACTGCCTGCCCCACAACACTATCCATGTATGTCAATACTGTACTGCCTGTCCCACAACACTATCCGTGTATGTCAACACTATACTGCCTGTCCCACAACACTATCAGTGTATGTCAACACTATACTGCCTGCCCCACAACACTATCCGTGTATGTCAACACTATACTGCCTGTCCCACAACACTATCAGTGTATGTCAACACTATACTGCCTGCCCCACAACACTATCCGTGTATGTCAATACTGTACTGCCTGTCCCACAACACTATCCGTGTATGTCAACACTATACTGCCTGTCCCACAACACTATCAGTGTATGTCAACACTATACTGCCTGCCCCACAACACTATCCGTGTATGTCAATACTGTACTGCCTGTCCCACAACACTATCCGTGTATGTCAACACTATACTGCCTGTCCCACAACACTATCAGTGTATGTCAATACTGTACTGCCTGCCCCACAACACTATCAGTGTATGCCGATACTGTACCGTCTGCCCCCTGGCATTTTCTTTCTGAACTAAGCTGGTCATGGTTGTCTGCCAATAAAAAGAGTTATTATGGACTCGGCATTGAATTAGTGAATTCCCATCCCCCCTTTGAGGTAAAGGTTTTGTCATTTTGCAATGTTTTCATCAATGAAATAGTTTCGTAACGAGGTTAGGCAGCTGGTACGGAGTGGGTTGAGCTGGTTCTTGGTTCTTTCAGAGTCATCAAAGTCACGCCTATGTCTGGCTGGCAGTTCACTTTGTTATTTTGTGTTGGGGTTTTATGTCCTGGCAACATGTAAGGTCACATCAGGATGGCTACCAACTTGTGACAGTGCACACTCATGGTGACTTTATAGTGCTGCCCCACTAGGAAACCAGACCACTGCCACCATGACTCGATTTCCCACTCAGTCACATCATCCTGACACTGAGCTAACCAATCCATGTCCTATCCTACTAATGCCGATTGCCAGGCTAGGTAGCAGCAAGTATTAATTTTGTAAGTCATTGGTTTGACTCGGCCGGGTTTTTCAACTCGTGACCTTCCACACTGGGAAGCCTGCGCTCTTACTGAATCGGCCACAGCGTCTGGTCGCATTTCGCTTTGTGAACCATAATGGCCACACAACCATGTGTCGTTAGACTCTCATAGCACCAATAACCAGCACAGTCTGTTTCCTATTTTCTGATTATGATCACATATATTAGCTACTCCAATTCTGTAATGTAGATTTCTCTGCTTCTAACATTTATATCATCAAACACGTCACGGGACAGTAGTAGAAGTGGGACATGCCTATTACAGTACAACCCCATTAAACCAAGCTCGGTTAAACCAAACGATCGGTTAATCCACACTTTTTTCAGCAGCCTGGCAAAATACTACCATTTATCATATAGAAAAGTTGGTTAAACCAAAGTCGGTTAATCCAAATTATCGGTTAATCCAAACAAAATTGTTGGACCTCCGGTACGGTTAAACCAAACTTTCATGTGGTTATAAGGTCATCTGAGACCCACCGACTTTTCTATATGATAAATGGTAGTATTTTGAAGGGACCCTAGAAATTTGTTTGGATTAACCGATGGTTTGGTTTAGCCGAGGTTGGTTTAACGGGGTTATACTGTATATATATACAAAAAAACAATAATCAAAGTGTCCACATAGGTTGTATATTACATGTGCAATACACTCTTACTCAAAGTCAAAGTCAAAGCCAAAGCTCGGTTAAACCAATGATCGGTTAATCCAAACACATTTCTAGGGTCCCTTCAAGTTTGGTTTAACGGGGTTTTACTGTACTATGCAATTGTTTTCCTCGTCCTGATGTGAGCTTAGATGTTGGTCGGAAGTTTGTTTGTTTGTTGTTGTTTTACGTCCTAGCAACATCTAAGGTCATATCAGGACAGGTACCGACTTGTGACAGTGAGCACTCATGGTGACTTTATAGTGCTGTCCCACTGGGAAACCAGGCCGCCGGCACCATGACCTGGTATCCCACTCAGTCACATTATCCTGACACTGAGCACACCAGTCCTTGCCCTATCCTAATAATGCCGAGCGCCTGGCTAGGAAGCGACAAGTATCAATTTTAAAGTCATTGGTTTGACTCGACCGGGACTCGAAGCCACGACCCCACGATCTACCAGCACGGGAGACGGATGCTCTAACTCATTCGACCATCCCGTCTGGTGTTTGGTCGGAAGTAAAGACCCCAGTAAACAAACATATCGTGAAGTATAAAGCACTTACGCAATGATCCTGCTTATTAGTAACTTATTGTCTTCACCTACTGCTCCTGTAACCTCCCTTGATACGCTCCTTTGTAGTCTGGGTTACTGGAGGCTGGGGTGCGGCCTGGAGAGCAGCAGGTCTGCTTCCAAGTGGCTCCCCTAATTCTCCTCCTGCCCTCCAGGTGGCTCCTCATCCCCCTACTATCTGCCCATTTCGCTACCGAGTTTGCTCAATAAAATGTAACGGTAGGTCTTAAGGGCCAGCCAGAGTTTTAGGCTCGATCCATCTTGACTCCTATTTTGTTATGGAAGGAATTAATAATACGCAATCTGTGTTCTGCTTGGTTTATTGTTGCGCCTAGCATCTTCCTGTCCCTGCTTTCTGATGGATGGACGCGGTTGGTTGGTTGTTGGAGTTTTACGTCCTGGCAACATCTAAGGGTGGATGAATACGTGACCGTTAGTTTGGTGTTTACACAAATCAACTACAATGCCTGCAAACCTCAGATATGAGAATGTCCCTCAGAACTGAAGGAGGCTATTTATCTGTCACTTGCTTTCCCGCCACCTAAATTATACTAAATATACACACAAGCTAAAAAGAGTGAATCTTTTATTTATTTAGTTTTAAGTTCATCATCATGCTGTCGGTTGCGATGCGACAAAGACTGCTTTCATTACTTGACTGCCGCTCTCCATTTAGCTCTCTGCTGTGAGAGTTGCATCCATGAGTCAGTCTTAATGTCTCTCATATTTCATGAAAGCTGCCTGCAAAAGTGTTAAGTGCTGCTGGCTTTTGCAAGTTACCAGAGGCACTCTCTCGGGAGCAAATAGAGGTTTCACACCGGCAAGAACATGTCAAGACAGGCGCAAAACTATTTGTCCCTGCAGTGGCTGGTCGGAGATGTTGGTAGTTCCATACATCAACCACCCTTAATGCTGCCACAGTGGACATGGTTTTCTGTTTAGGGTTTGCTACCTTAGCCTTCGGATCTGTCAAGAACCTGTACCACAAGGCAGTGGTTTACAACTCTGCAGGGCAGGGGCGTCAAACTCCCTGAGGTATTGCTATACCTGCAATACCTGCATACCATGCAGTTTTAAGTTACATAGTCCAATAAAAGCATAACATTTTCGGATCGAAAATACAGATGTAGATTTGATCCTCCGCATCCAACTTAGACGCTGGTTCACTTATTAAAGTTGCATAGTCCGATGAAAACATCAATTTTTCAAAATCAAAACACTTATCTACATTTGATTCTACATATCTAACTTAGACATTGGTGCACCTATTAAGCATTTGTTGCTGCATAGAAGGGCGCAGTAAGTCAATTAATAGAAACCATTATGACTGAAGTCTATGGTGTTAGAGTTTTGGCGTGCTTGCCAAAATTATTTTGGCATGTTTTGACGTCAAATATCTCCAAATTTAGCCATTTAAAATTAAAGTTACTTCAAACTAAAGTAAAGTAGATTATAATGATTAGTATAATATATTTATCTCAGAAAATAGCAAAAACTCAAAAGCATCGGACTATGCAACTTTAAGTAAGCATTTGCTGCTGTGTTGAAGGGAGTACTAAATCAATTTAATATAATCTGTCAGTTGTTAGTCCTGAAACCTGGGGTAGCCACTATGTCGACGTGCATGCCAAATTAACTTGTCCAGGTTTAACTTCAAATATCTCCAAAGTTAGCCTTTTAAAATAAAAGTTACTTCAAATTAATGTTTGCTGGATTATCACAATCAACTTTATATAATATTTCTCAAAATATTGCAGAAACTCAAAACCATCGAACTATGCATTTTTATTACAGAACTCACTATGTTCAGAAATTGTCAACACCTGCGTGTATTAGCATAATTTCGCCGAGTAATTGCTGCTTAATTAGATGATTTGTGTATAATCACACACTTAACTTTGACACATCTCATTATAAAACCTGTACAGTCAGATATTGCTTCAAATTGCATGGTCCGATAAAATATTTATTTTTCAAAACCAAAACATGTATCTTAATTTGATTATATATTCAGCTTAGATATTGGTGCATTAACAAGTGATTTGGGAGAGCATATATAGAATAATCAGTGAATTTACTACATTGGGTGACCAGGTCATTTTTTATTTAGGTCATTCCACATCACGTGGACATCGTGAGATATCAATACCGGTCATAGCGAGAGGACTTTTGGAAAGCTTATCGAAAGTATTTTGGGTTCTTTCAGCTCAAATTGCTTCAAAACTAGCTATTTTTCATCAAAATGACTCCGGACTAATGATTAGTAGGTCATAACGATCAATTTGATATATTTATCTAAAAAAATAAGACAAAAATTCAAGCGCGGTCGGACTATGCAACTTTAGTAGACTGTTTCTGTGGAGCATCCCCTCTCAGCTGAAATTAGGGTTGAGCATCAAGTATAGAATTAAAAACCAGTCTTTTATGTTTGATTGCTTGCTGATGGTTTAACGGGACATTTGCATCAAGGGCCATTTTCACAGTGAAAAGTTAGTGGTATTTATTATGTCAGTTTTGTCAATCACATTCAGAGGCTTAAGCCGTGTTTACACGGGCGAGTTAAAACGCTTCATATAAAACCACTTGCCTAGATCGATTTACATTTGCCGTGTAAACGTGACACTGTGGCGTTTTAGGGCTGAATCGATTCATATAAATCGGTAGATGTAAACCACCTTGCCAGGTAGTATAGATGAAGCGATTCAGCTGGTTCCCGGGCGGCGATAGTGTAAAATAGTGGTGCTCGCCAGCTACAGGCTCAGCTGTAACTAATCGCTGGTGCCTGGCAGTGTTAGGGACCGATCAGGCCGAAATCTAGTGAATGCGATCATATTTAACAGAATTACATACTCAAATAATGAAATTTCATTAAATTAACCCTAAATTCCAAGCGATATTAATGTAATAGCTACATCGGCGTCGTTATTCTTATTGTCGAATCGACGCGTGTAAACTAAACAAATAGCAGTGCTCGCCGGCTACAGGCTCACCACTAAGGCTGCTGGTTCCCGGTCGCCGACACACTTTCAAACTCGCTCGTGTAAACGGACCACTACTTCGCTTCATATAAATCGATTTGTCTTAAATCGTTTTACACTCGCCCGTGTAAACACAGCTTTATATTGAAATTTATCTGAAATTTTGAAATATTCAGAACAATGTTAAATGATAGCAAGACGTATCTCCGATACAATTTTAAAGTACAGTCATCGCCATCATCATCATCATCATGCTGTCGGTCATGATGCGACAAAGACTGCTTTCATTACTTGACGGCCGCTCTCCATTTAGCTTTCTGCTGTGAGAGTGATGTCCATGAGTCGGTCTTCATGTACATTTCATGAAAGCTGCCTGCAAAAATGTTGAAGTGCTGCTGGCTTTTGCAAGTTACCAGCGGCACTCTCTCGGGGAGCAAATAGAGGTTTCATGCCGGCAAGAACATGTCCAGACAGGCGCAAAACTATTTGTCCCAGCAGTGGCTGGTCGGGAGATGTTGGGAGTTCCATACATCAACCGCCCTTAATGCTGCCACAGTGACATGGTTTTCTGTTGAGGGTTTGCTCCCTTATCCTTCGGTTCTGTCAAGAACCTGTACCACAAGGCAGTGGTTTACAACTCTGCATGGCAAGTACAGTAAACCTCTCTAAATCGTCCGACCTTGGGACTAATTTGAAGTGGTCGGTTTAGGGAGATGGTAGGTTTAGGGAGTTAAAATATGGTTACAATGGTATTGTTGGGACCCAAATAAAGCGATCGATATAGGGGAGTGATCGATCTGTGGAATTGGTCGGTTAGAGATGGTTTACTATAATTAAATTTGTGTTAAATGACAGCAAAGTTTTGTATGCCATGACCATTTGTTAACCATTGTTGAATTAAAGGCATGCAATTAATATTCATAAATAAAAATATGAGAATAAATCAAACTTATTAACAATGTGTGATGTTGCCATGGTTTCTTCTCTATCAGCAACATAAACACAGAAAACAACTACATTAGATCTTTAGGTATAACACAGAAAACAACTAAATTAGCACCTTTAGGTATAGCACAAAAACAAGTAAATTAGCACCTTTAGGTATAACACAGAAAACAACTAAATTAGCACCTTTAGGTATAACGCATACAACAACTAAATTAGCACCTTTAGGTATAACACAGAAACAACTAAATTAGCACCTTTAGGTATAGCACAGAAACAACTAAATTAGCACCTTTAGGTATAACGCATACAACAACTAAATTAGCACCTTTAGGTATAACACAGAAAACAACTAAATTAGCACCTTTAGGTATAACACATACAACAACTAAATTAGCACCTTTAGGTATAACACAGAAACAACTAAATTAGCACCTTTAGGTATAGCACAGAAACAACTAAATTAGCACCTTTAGGTATAACGCATACAACAACTAAATTAGCACCTTTAGGTATAACACAGAAAACAACTAAATTAGCACCTTTAGGTATAGCACAGAAACAACTAAATTAGCACCTTTAGGTATAGCACAGAAACAACTAAATTAGCACCTTTAGGTATAAAACGGAAAACAACTAAATTAGCAGCTTTAGGTATAGCACAGACAACTAAATTAGCACCTTTAGGTATAACACAGAAAACAACTAAATTAGCACCTTTAGGTATAACACAGAAAACAACTAAATTAGCACCTTTAGGTATAACGCATACAACAACTAAATTAGCACCTTTAGGTATAACGCATACAACAACTAAATTAGCACCTTTAGGTATAACACAGAAAACAACTAAATTAGCACCTTTAGGTATAAAACAGAAAACAACTAAATTAGCACCTTTAGGTATAACACAGAAAACAACTAAATTAGCACCTTTAGGTATAACGCATACAACAACTAAATTAGCACCTTTAGGTATAACACAGAAAACAACTAAATTAGCACCTTTAGGTATAACACAGAAAACAACTAAATTAGCACCTTTAGGTATAACGCATAGAACAACTAAATTAGCACCTTTAGGTATAACACAGAAAACAACTAAATTAGCACATTTATTTATAAAACAAGAAAACAACTAAATTAGCATATTTAGGTACAGCACAGAAACAACTAAATTAGCACCTTTAGGCGTTTTAATGGTCTATTATTAAAGAACATCAGACGGTAGCCGATACTGAGTGGTAATATCTAGGGATAGTTTGTTTGTTGTTGTTTTAGGTCCTAGCAACATCTAAGGTCATATCAGGACAGGTACCGACTTCTGACAGTACGCACTCATGGCGATTTTATAGTGCTGCCCCACTGGGAAATCAGGCCACCGGCACCATGGCCCGATATCCAACTCAGACTCATTATTCTGATACTGAGCCAACCAGTTCTTGACCTATCCTAGCATAGTATTAGTAGCAATGTTGAGTGCCAGGCTAGGTAGTGACAAGGATATCATCTGTAAGTCATTGGTTTGACTCGACTGGGATTTCGAACTCCCGACCTTCCACATGGGAAGCATGCGCTCTATTGATTCAGCTACCACGTCCGGTACCCCAGTTTGCAATGACTGTAGTTGCCATGATGCAGGCAGGTTGACAAGACCGGTGGAATGATTGTATGAGTAATGACTACAACAGTAATGTTAGTTATGGTGAATGAGCAGGCTATGCTCATTCGTGGTCATTGGTGAGGCACACAGAGTTGTAAAGCACTCACCCCCTCTCCTATTGGAGCAATCTTATTTTCAGATAACCTGACCATAGATTTCTGCTTTTTTCCCCCTTTTTTTTTTGCCGGAGATCATTTGTATCCCTGGGATGAATGCGGGTGGACTGCCACTCACACCTCACTTGTACCCCATTGGCCCTCCTGGCCAGCCAATCAGCGCTCAGACAATTACAGGTCGCGCCTAGCTCGGCTCCTTTCCCCCCTCCTCGCCTCACACCCCAAGGTGACTCTACTGTGGATGACCGACTGCCCGCCCGATGTCGCAGGTTGAAAGGGTACCTGGTTTAAAACGGGCCTTTTCGCAATGCGCATGCGTCAAATTCGAACGGCATTTCCGCCTGATTGAGCTTTAATAGCTTGTTAATTGCTTGTTAACTTGTTAGTGCAGAGAGTAATATATACTATCAAGCATAAAATATTCACTACAATGATGCCTGAATAGTCTCCCGCCCTACATTTCCAGAGAGCTCCTCCACAAACAGAAGCAAGACATAAATTCAGACAATATTTCAGGCTTGCCGTTTGACTGTGACCCATGCGCATTGCAAAAAAGCCTGTTTTAAAGCGGGTACTGTGTTTTAAAACGGGTACCATGTTTTAAACCGGGTGCCCTCTCAAACTGCGACACCGGCTCACATCTGTTAACTGCTCGGTAACCTCGTACTTCACTCGTCGACATGACTTCATGTACACCAGCTCATTATGGCCCTGTCACATTACGACGCATCTCGCCAGCGCACCGCCAACGCGTAAAATCACTTTTTTATGTCGGGAAGTGTCAAACCTTTTGATGTGGGGGGGCAAAGGTGGACGTATACATACCGTATACACAGCGTATGGCCAACGTATCACCAACATATGGCTAACGTACCTCCCGGCAAAAAATGCTCGAATTACGCTCACGGTACGTTTACAGAATGCCAGTGAATGTTATATATGTTATTCGATCGCCAGAACTACACGTCATACGTTACATATGTCAAGAAACGCTGGAGAAACGCTAAACATACGTTAGACGTACATTATCCATACATTGTCAGTATGTGGACTGTACATCCCACTGCCTTTAAAGTAGGTCAACGTAATGAACAATGTTTGACTAATGTATGTCTAACATACATCGACGTATGCCTAACGCATATATAACGTACGGCAGACGTAAAATCCACACGTTGTCGAACGTTGTTGTATGTCGAAAGTTTTGTGCATGCACAAAACTTTGCCGACCCCCTGACGTGCGACGCCATATCTTGACGAACATTGATGTACATTGACGTATACCAATGAGCGCCTAATGCATGCGTAACACATAACGATGTATCCCGACATAGTGGCAAAAACTCACATATGTCGACGTATGTTTGCGCGATGTGTCATAATGTGACAGCACCATTACATTGGGTCGAGGAATAATCACACGGCCTGGATGCAGCTGCCTCAGACAGAAATAAAGTTGTGTTATTTCCATGTCAGTATGTGTGTACATGTGTGTAAGTGTACATACGTGTGTGTAAGTGTGTGTAGGTGTGTAAGAGTACCTGTGTCTACATATATGTACTTAGGTGTGTAACTATGTATGTTTGTGTGGGTAGGTGTGTGCATGTGTATATATGTGGGTGTAGGTGTGCTTAGATGGGTAACTGTGTATGTGTGTAAGTGTTTGTTGATGTGTGTGTCGGTATATATGCGTGTAAGTGAGGGTAAGTGTGTCTATGTGTGTAGGTCTGTAAAATGTGTAAGTGTATGTAGGTGTAACTGTAAGTTTGTGTCGGTGTGCATATGTGTCTATGTGTGTGTAATGTGTAAGTGTGTCTAGGTTGGTGTGTGTCTGGGTATGTGTGACTATGTGTGTAGTATATGTGCTGTGTAGGTGTGTGTCAGTATGTGTCTATGTGTCTAATATGTAAGTGTGTGTAGGTGTGTCTAATGTGTAAGTGGGTGTAGGTGTGTCTAATGTGTAAGTGTGTGTAGGTGTGTCTAATGTGTAAGTGTGGGTAGGTGTAAGTGTGTCTTGGTGTGTGTATGTGGGTATGTGTGTATATGTGTGTATGGTGTAAGTGTGTGTCTATGTGTGTAGGTGTGTCTAATGTGTAAGTGTGTGTAGGTGTGTAGGGGTGTCTAATGGGTATGTGTGTGTAGGTGTGTGTAGGTATGTCTAATGATTAAGTGTGTGTAGGTGTGTCTAATGTGTAAGTGTGTGTATGTGTGTCTAATGTGTAAGTGTGTCTAATGGGTAAGTGTGTGTAGGTGTGTGTAATGTCTAAGTGTGTGTAGGTGTAAGTGTGTCTTGGTGTGTGTCTGTGGTTATGTGTGTAGTATATTTAATGTATAAATGTGTGTCGGTGTGTAGGCATGTGTAGCTGTGTAAGTGTGTAGCTGTGTAAGTGTCTAAGTGTGTACGTGCTTCGTCAAGTGGTGAGTGGGGGAGGCGGACACTGTTTCAGGTAATTAGTCCGGGCTAGTGTTGAGCGGGTGGGATGGGGAGGACAGGAGGAGGGGGAGGGGGGAGAAGAGGGAGTAGGAAGAGGAGGGGGAAGGAGAAGGCAAGTGTGAAGGAGGGAACGAAGAGGGGAGGGGTGGGGGAGGGGGGGGGCAGGAAGAGGGGGACGGGTGAGAAGAGAGAGTAGGAAGAGGAGGGGGAAGGAGAAGGCAAGTGTGAAGGAGGGAAAGAAGAGGGAGGGGTGGGGGAGGGGGAGGGCAGGAAGAGGGGGACGGGTGCAAAGAGGGAGTAGGAAGAGGAGGGGGAAGGAGAAGGCAAGTGTGAAGGAGGGAAAGAAGAGGGAGGGGTGGGGGAGGGGGAGGGGCTGTGTGTGTGGGGGGAGGGGGGGGGGCGCTACTCAATACGTGCATGTCAGCTTAATTAATTGCAGCAAGGAGAACTCAAACCACACCAGCTCACACCCGGGCCAGCCGTGACAACACAACATACAGTCGTCATTCCGGGCACAGCGGCGATAAATCTCATCTGATTGCGGTTACAAAGCGGTCCGGTTTGCTTCGGTAATTTATCAATTTAATGGATAGTGCAGAGTCTCCGATGTGTGAGAGTTGGGTGTAGATTTAATGGACAGCGCATACTAACCAATGTGTGAGAGTTGGTTATAGACAGCGCAGAGTTGGTTATAGACAATTTAATGGACAGCGCACAGTCTCTGATGTGTGAGAGTTGGTTGTAAATTTAATGGACAGTGCACACTAACCGATGTGTGGGTGTTGGTTGTTGATCTAATGGATGGCGCACACTAACCGATGTGTGGGAGTTGGTTGTAGATCTAATGAACAGCGTACACTCTCCGATGTGATAGAGTTGGTTGTAGATCTAATGGACAGCGCACACTAACCGATGTGTGGGAGTGGGTTGTAGATCTAATGGATAGCACACACTCTCTGACATGTGAGAGTTGGTTGTAGATCTAATGGACAGCGCACACTCTCCGATGTGATAGAGTTGGTTGTAGATCTAATGGATAGCACACACTCTCCGATGTGTGAGAGTTGGTTGTAGATCGAATGGACGGCGCATACTCTCCGATGTGATAGAAGAGTTGGTTGTAGATCTAATGGATTGCACACACTCTCCGATGTGTGGGAGTTGGTTGTAGATCTAACGGACAGTGCACACTCTCTGATGTGATAGAGGTGGTTGTAGATCTAATGGATAGGACACACTCTTTGATGTGTGAGAGTTGGTTGTAGATCTAATGGACAGCACACACTAACCGATGTGTGTGAGTTGGTTGTAGATCTAATGGACAGCACACACTAACCGATGTGTGGGAGTTGGTTGTAGATCTAATGGACAGCACACACTAACCGATGTGTGAGAGTTGGGTGTAGATCTAATGGACAGCGCACACTAACCAATGTGTGGGAGTTGGTTGTAGATCTAATGGACAGTGCCCACTAACTGATCTGTGTGAGTTGGTTGTAGATCTAATGGACAACACACACTAACCAATGTGTGTGAGTTGGTTGTAGATCTAATGGACAGCACACACTAACCGATGTGTGTGAGTTGGTTGTAGATCTAATGGACAGCGCACACTAACCAATGTGTGGGAGTTGGTTGTAGATCTAATGGATGGCGCCCACTAACTGATCTGTGGGAGTTGGTTGTAGATCTAATGGACAACACACACTAACCAATGTGTGTGAGTTGGTTGTAGATCTAATGGACAGCACACACTAACCAATGTGTGTGAGTTGGTTGTAGATCTAATGGACAGCGCACACTAACCAATGTGTGGGAGTTGGTTGTAGATCTAATGGACAGTGCCCACTAACTGATCTGTGGGAGTTGGTTGTAGATCTAATGGACAGCGCACACTACCTGATCTGTGGGAGTTGGTTGTAGATCTAATGGACAGCACACACTAACCGATGTGTGTGAGTTGGTTGTAGATCTAATGGACAGTGCACAATAACCAATGTGTGGGAGTTGGTTGTAGATCTAATAGACAGTGCCCACTAACTGATCTGTGGGAGTTGGTTGTAGATCTAATGGACAGCGCACACTAACTGATCTGTGGGAGTTGCTTGTAGATCTAATGGACAACACACACTAACCGATGTGATAGAGTTGGTTGTAGATCTAATGGACAGCACACACCAACCAACGCATGAGAGTTGGTTGTAGATCTAATGGACATCACACACTCTCCGATGCCATTCCCTACCCCCACCCTGCTCATGTGCCACTGGCAACTGGAGTTGAGGCCCAGGGCACACTTACAATGCTGGCAGCAGGTTGCTGGTGAGAAGATGCAGGAGGAGGCATGGTGTGCACAGCCATACCATGTGGCCGAAGTTGAAGCTGACCATGCGGGTGAGGTGTAGGCGCCACAGAGGGACGTGGCACCAGCTGAGGAAGAGGCGGCACTGGCTGGTGGCGGCGCATCGGGAGAGGTTGGAGAGGCAGAGGTTGAGGTTGAGCCTGCGGCTGCACAGGAGGATGCTGCGGGTACTGCACCATAGACTGCAGCGGCTGCAGCATATACTCCTGAACATAGTCCTGGGTTTCTGACACCCATGGTGATGCCAGTGGTGGCTGGTGGGTCCACTGCAGGGGCTGGGGCTGATACAGCTCACTTTGTGAAGGCACCGCAGGAACTGCACAAACCACAGGAACCGCTGAAGCCACAGGAGCCACTGGAGCCACAGGAACCATGGGTGCCTCAGGTCCACACTTGTCCTCCAACCCCTGTGACAGAATGTGGTTGATCGCTGCAAGCGCATTCGGGTCGTTCTCAGAAGTTGTGTACCAATAGTGTGACATCAGTACCATAAAATCAAAATGCTGCCAAAGTCCTATAAACAAGTTTCCTCAATGTGTATGTCCTTTTGCATCTGAATAATTGAAAATAAACATATTCTGGCATTTCTAAGTAGGTCAAATGATGCTCACACCCAATAAATAGCAGTATAGCATGGAAACCAATCTGACTCCAAAATCAAATATTTTCCACACAAAACTTGACATTTTTAGGACATTTCACATGTCTTCAACTTAATGAAGACATTGTATATGACCATTTGAAGTGAAATGAGCTGTTGTTCAGAGGTTTTCATTAAGTTTGTGACACTTTATTTTCAATGCTGTTGACAATGTCACAAATTAGTGATGTAATTTTCTATGTATTTAGCTACATCCATCCCAATAAGATACATAATACACAATATCAACATTTACTTTTGATCTAAAATATCTCCCACATTATTGAGCTAAATGATGAAATCTAAATATTGACACTCCAATAATGGGTTTCTTTGAAATATGCATTTCAAGTAGACTACCTCAAGTGGTACACAGTTTCTGAGAACGACCCATTCCTGAATCGTGCCCAGGGCATCGTCATCAGTGAGTCCCGCACATAGTTGGAGAATGTTGCACTCTCGGTAAGGGCCGGTGTTGGAGGTGGCTGCAGGCCCTTCAGCAGCTCCCCAGACTCGTCAAACCGCTTCTGGATGGCTGCCACCATGTTTACATCATCTGGGGTTGTCCGCTTCCCCTTTCCCCATTCTCGGACTGCAGCGGGAGGTGTTGCCGGAACCTCTTCCACCAGCCCAATTTGCAGATCAGCGCAGACATTCTTGGCAGCATTGAGACACCCCTGCACAGCATCTATGGCAGCCATCACCTGCAAGACAAAGTCATAAAATAACATAAGTAAAATGAATGCAAATCGATGTTTCCACAAATGAGGTCAACAACAAATATCAACAATAAAGAAGAACATCAAAAATATCAAGTACAATGAATAAATTGATTTCTCCAGATTAATAATGTAATTAAAATATATCTCTTTTCGACTTGTCCAGAATAATACCGGTTTTACCAGAATGCTAATGCCCAGACTCCCTAGAATGATAAAAGATATTGTACTTACAGTTCTGCAGGGCTCAGGCCGGCAACCACAGGAAACCAAACTTTGTGAGCTCCCTCTCAGTCCGTTCGGGGACTCTGTAGCCGCTCTTCTTTTTGTGAAGCCTTGTGTTTGTGTCCCTCAGCGACTTGAACCACCCCTGCAGATGCACGGTAGACCTCCCGATCCAGTTTGCCTGGTCCTCCCACATCTTCTCCTTCTTCGCAGACCACCTGTAGTCAGTAATTTTAACGTTCCATATGACTGGGTCCTCCTGGAGGAAATCCAACATCCTATCCTCCTCGGTTAACGACAGAGATCAGTCATTCTTTTTTGCCCTCTTCTTCTTGCCTGTGGCGAAGCCAGAGGTGCTAGTGGAGGCTGAGGCGGTGGAGGCGGAGGATGATTCACGTGATCTCCCATGGGAAGCAGGAGATGGAGAGCTGGAGTGGGGCTGCATCTGGCTCTGTGACTGCGTCTGTGTCTGCGTCTGCGTCTGCGTCTGGGTCTCCAACTCAAATCCCATCTCCATCTCTTCAGCCTTGCTAGATGAAGAGTGGTGTGATGGAGAGTGGTGTGATGGAGAGTGATGACACTGGAGATGATGATGGTGATGGTGGTGGTGATGCTGGCAGAATCTGCTTCTTCCTGCCTCTCCCACGCCCTAGGCCTGTAGTGATAGCAGCCTTGCAGGCAGCTGTTACTGTGATGTTCTTCTTGGCAGGCATGGTGGCTTTGTGTGTAGAGAGCCAAAACTCCAGGGTATTTATACCCATCGGCGACCAATCATGTGACCAGGGCGTGAGCGAGGCGTGGCCTAAATGTGCTTGCATACATCACAAATATGCTTTGCATACGTTATGCATACGTTTTGCATACTTTAGACACACACTATGCACACATCGACATGCTAGGCATACATTGACCATACATCGCTGTTCATTACTCATATGCTGAAACTGTCGCCTCCAACCGTCACTACACATCCCAGCACACTGAGTATATGTCGCTATACGCTGTGTATATGTCACTATATGCCATGCATACATTATCCATATGCCAGCCATGCACTCTGTATACATTTCATACCTTGCACGGGCCATCCGCAGCGCGAAAAGTTTGGCGAATGCCAACCTATTTAAATTTGATTTTTATTTCAAAACGTTATGCACGTGCTAGCGCGCCCGTCCTGATATGACCTTAGATGTTGCTAGGACGTAAAACAACAACAAACAAACAAACCTGCTAGCGCCATACATCATAGTGTAACAGGGCCTTTAAGGTTGCAGCTGAGGCACACTGCATCAATCCAAAAGGTCGGTGCAGTGTGCATGCCACACACAGTGGTAGCGGACAGAGGACAGTGTGTGGCGTACTGGTGGAACAGCAGCGGACCCGGCTGTCTGCACACAGGATCAGGTTACCATGGTTACTAATGAGGTCACGGTGTAGGTGACCAGAGTCAGCACTCTGTAGTTGGGGTTTCATATGCTTGTTTGTTAGCGTTTTTTTTCCTAGCAACATCTGAGATCATATCAGTATGTGTACCGACTTGTGACAGTGCGCAGTCACAGCAACCTTTTAGTGCTTCCCCACTGGGAAACCAGGCTGCTGGCACCATGTCCCAATCTCCCACTCACTCACATTATCCTGATACTTAATTAACCAGTCCTTGCCCGATCCTAGTGTTGCAAAGTGGCAAGTTTGGTAGCGAGCGATGTGTATCAATTTTGTAAGTAATTGGTTTTTGACTCGGCCAGGTTTTTTTTTAAAACTCCAAACCTTCCACACGGGAAGCGCGAGCTCTGACCGAATCGGCCACAATCCGGTCAAATAGACTACATCACCATTCCAGCGGCATGGTGCATTGTGGGATGCGTGGAAGAAAAACAAACTTGCGAGAAGCACATGACTAATGCTAATACACTGGGTGCAGTTATGAAATGTGCTAGTTTCAGCTCATCTCAGCTCTTGTTTGAAACATAGAACACCAACTACAAAAATATATATAATAAAGATATTAATCTTTTATCCAGCATTCCATTTACATCAATATAATCAGCACATCTTATGCTATCTGCATCTAGATTTAGACAAATCTGGGCACTCAGACTAGTGTTAGAGCCATAGCCAGAGTCAGTTTGACTTATTTTATTCATGTTTTTATTTATATCCTATGGTTAATGACATATGTAGAAATAGGAAATGAGTAGGGTTAATCAGATATTGGTTATATATTGCATGTAGTAGTCCGGAGTGTCGAAAATTCAGTCTAAAATGTGTAAAATCCGCCAGCTTAAGCTTAAGCGGCCCCCTAAACCCCCTGCCGAAATTAGGAGCACACATAGTTAAAGGTCTAGCTACGCCCCTGCTATCCGTCAGTGGCTGCCAAGCATGGCAGAACCACACATGTCGGCACCACAATGGCGTCTTTAGTTTTTTGTTTATTTTAGTACATTAGTTGTTTAAGCAGGAGAAATTTCAATCACGGACGATTGGTCTTCCTCATTCCACTGCTCCTTGCCCTATCCTAATAATGCTGAGCCCCAGGCTAGGAAGTGAAAAGTGTACCAATTTTAAAGTCATTGGTTTGACTCGACCAGGATTCGAACCCACGATCCCATGATCTACCAACACGGGAGACGGACGCTCTAACTCATTCGGCCATCCCGTTTGGTTTCGCATTTTATTCCGCTAATAAATTGGAGGCAAACGATACTTTACAAATAAAAGATGTAGCCTACTACCCCTACACTGTTGAAATATTTACATTTGTATTTTTTTTAACAGTCTCGGTACCCAGAAGCTCTGTAATGCAGCTTTTCGCTAACCGGTTAGACACGTCAATGACGGCCTTTAGCGTTAATCAAACAGTTGAACGTAACGTCATTTGGCCGAGTGAAATCTCTCAACTCACTTCACTGAGCCGGTGGGAGACCGGATGGATGGCCGAACGAGTTGAGCGTCCGTCTCCTGTTTTGGGAGATTGGGGGATCCGAACCCATGACTGGTTGAGTCAAACCAATGACTTAAAAATGTATACTTGTCACTCCCTAGCCTGGCACTCGGAATTATTAGGATAGGCCAAGGACTCGTTTGGATCAGTATCAGGATAATGTGACTGAGTGGGATATCAGCTCATGGTGCTGGTGGCCTGGTCTCCTGGTGGGGCAGGACTATGAAGTTGCCAAGAGTGCATACTGTCACAAGTCGGTATCTGTCCTGATATAGATGTTGCTAGGATGTAAAACAACAACAAACAAACAAACTGAGCCGGGGCTATCTGTCTGAGTTTAATCTCTTCTCAAGGACGGACTCTGCCGGGCGTCTGGTCAGCCTGATAAATATGCCCAAAGAAAAAGAGGGATTTTAAAGTTGCTAACAGATTAAATTTCTTGAGAATCCTTTTAATTTTAATTTTTGCTTTTATTAACACAAATTCCCTGCATTTCCCTTGAAACGATGAACCCATTGGCATGGTGAACATAGACAAGAAACCTTAACAGACTTTCCTTTCGATTTTTTTTTTTTGTGGCAACTATTAAACATTTGTCAAATGTTCATCTGAATATTTGGTTGCGCTTTATTTTTTTACTGACTTAGATTTGGTCAGATTTCTCTAAAGACTGAGCTACATAGTCCGATGAAGGCATCAAATTTTCAAAACCAAAGCATTTACATAAAATTATAGGCCTATTGACCAATTTCATGTGACGTCAGCACGGGTATCTAGGTCAGTGCTGGCTGCAGGATGACACACTGTCACACTGCAAACTCAATGGCTATGAGCAATCTTCATAGAGAAAAGGTGAAATATCTCTAAAACCATACCACCTACACACAAACCGCTTGAAACACATATAGAAAACATATTCAACGAATAGATTATATTAAATTTATATGGTTAGGGTTCTGGATTTCTATTAATTTTGAATAAAATAAACGTGTTGTACTGAGCGTACCGGCAAATTCAGTGCATTGTCAATGGCCGTGAGCAATCTTCTTACATAAAAAGTGAAATATCTCTAAAACCACACCACCTAGACTCAAACCGCTTGGAACACATATAGAGCACATATTTAACGAATAGATTATATTAAATTTATATGGTTAGGGTTCTGGATTTCTATTAATTTTGAATAAAATAATAGTTTTGTACTGCGCGTAACGGCCAACTCAGTGCATTGTCAATGGCCGTGAGCAATCTTCTTACAGAAAAAGTGAAATATCTCTAAAACGACACCACCTAGACACAAACCGCTTGGAAGACATATAGAAAACATATTCAACGAATAGATTATATTAAATTTATAGGGTTAGGTTTCTGCATTTCTATTAATTTTGAATAAAATAGACGGTTTGCACTCCGCGTATGGCAAACTCAATGCATTGTCAATGGCAGTAAGCAATCTTCATAAAGAAAAGGTGAAATATCTCTAAAAACCACACCACCTAGACACAAACCGCTTGGAACACATATAGAAAACATATTTAACGAATAGATTATATTAAATATATATGGTTAGGCTATTGCATTTCTATTAATTTTGAATAAAATAGACGTTTTACGCTGCGCATATGGGCAAACTCTGTGGCAGTGTGCATTCGTTCTGCAGCCAAGCTGTGCGCGCATACCCGATGTTTACAAACATTGAAAGGGGTCTATTTGATCCTGCACATCCAACGTAGCTACTGGTGCACTTATTGACCAGACAGGGTGGCCGATTGAGTTAGAGCGTCCGTCTCCCATGCTTGTAGATCGTGGGGTCATGGGTTCGAACACTGGTCGAGTCAAACCAATGACTCAAAAATTTATACTTGTCGCTTCCTAGCCAGGCGCTTGGCATTATTAGGACAGGGCAAGAACTAGTGTCCTCAATTTCAGGATAATGTGACTGAGTGGGATTTCAGGTCATGGTGCTGGCATCCTGGTTTCCCAGTGGGACAGCACTATAAAATCGCTATGAGTGTGCACTGTCCCAAGTCGGTACCCGTCCTGATATGACCTTCGATGTTGCTAGGACGTAAAATAACAACAAACAAACAAAAAACTGCATAGAAGGGAATAAATACTATGTAAATTTAATAGAACCTGTTACTGCTGAAGCCTAGGATGTCAGAGTTTTGACATGCATGCACAAATTAATTCGGTAAGTTTTCATTTCAAATAACTCCAAAGTTAGACATTTAAAATGAAACTTACTTAAATTTAAAGTAAAAGTCGATTATAAAAACCAACCTAATGTATTTATCTCAGAAAATTACAGAACCTCAAACCACCAGACTGCCACTTTAAAGAAAAGGAAAATAATTACAGACCAGAAGATGCAGCTGTGGTTCAGCGCATGATATCACATCACGTGGCGTTCTCTGTGGCAGAGTGGTTAGAGTGTCTGACTTTTTTCTAGTTCAGACGGTCAGGTCAGTGGTTCGATTCCCTGTGCCCCCAGCTCTGCCAATTTGGATTTCCACCGCTGCGTATAACTTACAGCGTCATCAAAGGCCGGTTGCTCTCATACCATATCTGTGTGGTGTGGGAGGTTAAAAATCCCTTGGGTCTGTAAATGTGTAGGCTCAGGCTTTCTCTCGACCAGCAGTGGAATGAGGAAGACCAGTCGTCTATGACTGAAATTTCCTCTGCTTAAACAACTAATGGACAAAGAAAAAACAACAAAAAAAAACGTTGTTATATTCAACCTTACTTTAGTTTGAAATGTGTTTTTATTATAAATGCCCGTCCTGATATGACCATAGGACGTAAAACAACAACAAACAAACATATTATAAATGGCTAACTTTGGATATATTTGAAGTGACACATGCAAAATTAACTTTAGTGTGCACATTCACCTGGTGGACATAAGCCGTAACGGCTTCTGTTAAATTGAGTTCGAGTTAGTCCCATTATGTGCAGCAACACACGCTTAATAAACGCACTGCTAGCTAAGTTAGATATGTCGGATCAAATCTAGTTATGCGTTTTAGTTTAGAAAACATGCACTTCCACCATTGCTACCGGGCGCGGTGGCCTAATCGGCAGGCCTCGCGTCCGGAAAGTCGGGAGTTCGGTTCCCGGTCGAGTCAAACCAATGACTTTAAAATTGATACTTGTCACTTCATAGCCTGGCGCTCGGCATTAATAGGATAGGGCAAGGACTGGTTAGCTCAGTGTCAGGATAATGTGACTGAATGGGATATCGGGTCATGGTGCCGGCAGCCTGATTTCCCAGTGGGGCAGCACTATAAAGTCACCATGAGTGCGCACTGTCACAAGTCGGTACCTGTACTGATATGACCATAGATGTTGCTAGGACATAAAACAACACCAGCCAACCAACCATCGCCATTGCTTTAGACGTACAACCTTTCCTGCACACTAAACCAACACAAATACCGAAGTAAAGTTACATGGTTTACTTTTGGGAGATTCCATTTTGGTACATTATAGTTATTTGGTGAGTAGTTAATTTGATCTATGAGACCCTATAATTAAAAATGTGAGAGACGGGTGGTGGGCGGGAAAACTTCACATGATGTGAGTTCCAGAATGGAGTGGTGGCTTAGTGAGTGTGGGCCTGGGTATATAAGGGGCCAGCCACCATGGGGTTGGGGGAGTATGACTGTTTGAGGACAATACGAGGATGGGACTGTCGTATGGTTTTGGAGAGTCACATAAAGTGTAAACTGTTGGCCAGGCTGTTGGCGGTGTCTGTAGATAAGGTTTATGGTCAGTGGACAGTTGGTGGAGAGGTGGCACTGAGGGGTGAGTTGCTGTGTGTTCGTAACCCTTCGGTTACAGGCTACAAGTCTGCAGCATTGCGACGGCACCGATAAATCGTGATGTCTGTATAGGCGGAAGTGTAAACTTCTGGAGGGGCCATAGAAATACGAGGTACTTGACTCCGACCATAAAATGGAAGTTGAAGTGGGACGGGTCATCACTCCGGTCCGGTTATTAGCAGTTGCACTTGAGTCCAGTCGCCGATGGGTTGGGGAGGAGGGTGAAGATGGGATCTGAAGCACAAGGAACACAGAGAAACACTAAAAAGGAATAGGGCAAACAACTCCTTTGATCAGGAGGAGGAGTAAGCCTGGGAGAAAAAAGAGAAATAGAGGAAAGAGAAGTGAGGAGAGTGGAGTCAAAGGGCATGGCTCTTTCTCCTTGCCCTGTGTTGACCAGTTGGCGAGCCAGAGCCAGAGACGGAGTAAGAGCTAGAATGTGAAATACTGGCTGGCTTCCCTTCCTGCAACTCTTTTCAGACATAATCAAGGAGGATTTGGTACAGCGGAGTGGTGATAGAAGAGGTGTGGACGAAGTGGCGTCCGGACAGCAAAGTGCTGCGGAGGGGGGGGGGGGGGGAGTGTGTGGGTCCAATGAGCGTGAGTGGAGCATTCACTCAACTGTTTGGTTCAGCGGAGGGATGGGGGGGGGGGGCAGAGGGGTGGTGCTGGGGCAGAGGGGTGGGGCTGAGGGCAGAGGGGTGGGGTGGGGGCGGAAGGGTGAGGTGGGGTTGGGTGAGAGGAGAAGAGTGGTTTGGGGGCGGAGGGGCGGGGTGGGACGAGGGGCGAAATGGTGGGGGCGGAGGGGTCCAATGAGGTGAGTGGTGGATTCACTCCACTTTGCTCATTCTACACGGACCATACTGCTCTCCCTCTATCTGCCACTGCCCCTGGCGGCTTTTACGGTAATTAACCCGGTGTGGCGTACTCAGACGTGTCCCGTGCTCAGCCGTGTCCATCGCTTCTGCGCATGCGTCAGAATCTAATAAACATGGCCGTAATCGATTAACACAACCCGGGCGACTCGGATCATCCGAGTGCTCAGAATTTCAAATAGAACATGGCGAGTGGAGTCGACAAATACACGTGCCGTGTGCAAAAAAAGAATAACTTAGATTAATGAAATGGAAATATAGCTAAACTAGGCCATCATAAAATACTTTAAATCCTATTTTGCTGTAGTTTTATCGGTTATTAAAAAAAAAAGAAAAAATTATCCACCCGAGCGCGGAGAAGCGTATTCGATTATTCGACCCGAGTTTGTAGGATGTGCGCATGCGCCAATAAGTGGCTCGGGTGACCCGAGTTGATGCAAAATCCGCGCATGCGCAGAAGCAACTGTACACGGCTGAGCACGGGACACGTCTGAGTACGCCACACCGGAAGTGGCAGACGGCTGGTCCGGACGCTGCTAATTGGGTCACGCCGACTGTTAATTGGATCGCGCCGGTTGTTAATTGGGTCACGCGTGTTAAGAGACGTCGTGTGTTTTAAATAACGCAAGTCGGTTACAGTAGACGCACCCCATACTGGCACAACCTCGTGAGGAGTGGTGGGTGGTGGTGGTGGTGGTGGTGTGGTGGTAGTGTGGTGGTGGTGTGGTAGTTGGAGGTGGTGGTGTGGTGGCGGTGATGGTGGTGTAGTGGTGGTGGGGTAGGGTAGGGTGGTGGTGATGGTGGTGATGGTGGTGATGGTGGTGGGGGTGGGGTGGTGGTGGTGACGATGATAGTGGTGGTGGCGGGTGGGGCTGGGGGTGGAGGTGGCGATGGTGGTGTGGTGGTGGTGGTGGGGTGGTGGTGGGGGTGTGGTGTTGTTGTGGTGTTGTTGTGGTGGTGGTGTGATAGTGGAAGGTGGTGGTGTGGTGGCGGTGCTGGTGGTGTAGTGGTGGTGGTGGTGGTGGAAGTGGGTGGTGGTGGTGGAAGTGGGTGGTGGTGGTTGAAGTGGGTGGTGGTGGTGATGGTGATGGTGGTATGGTGGTGGGTCGGGCTGGGGTGGAGATGGCGATGGTGGTGTGGTGGTGGTGGGGATGTGGTGTTGGTGGAGATGGGGGTGTGGGTGGGGGGGGGTGGTGGTGTGGGGGGTGGGTGGGTGGGGGGGGTGTGGTGGTGTGGGGGTGGGGGTGGTGGGGTGGTGTGGTGGTGGGGGTGGTGGGGTGGTGGGGTGGGTGGTGGTGGGGGTGGGGTGGTGGTGTGGTGGGGGGTGTGGGGGGTGGGGGTGTGGGGGTGGTGGGTGGGGGGTGGTGTGGGGGTGGGGTGGGGTGTGGGGGTGGGGGGGGTGGGTGTGGGGGTGTGGGGTGGGGTGGGGTGGGGGGGGGGGTGGTGTGGGGGGTGGGTGGGGGGGGTGGGGGTGGGTGGTGGGGGGGTGGGTGGGTGGTGGGGGGGGGGTGGGGTGGTGGGGGGTGGGGGGGTGGGGGTGGGGTGGTGGGTGGGGTGGGGGGTGGGGGGTGGTGGGGTGGGGGGTGTGGGGGGGGGGGGGTGTGTGGGGGTGGTGGGTGGGGGTGGTGGGTGTGGGGGTATGGTGGTGGTGGTGGTGGTGGTGGTGGTGGGGTGGTGGTGGTGATGGTGGTGGTGGTAATGGTGGTGGAGGTGATGGTGGTGGTGATGGTGATAGTGGTGGTGGGGTGGGGGTGTGCTGTTGGTGGAGATGGAGGTAGTGGTGGAGAAGGGGTTGTGGTGATGGGTGGTGGGTGGTAGTGGTGGTAATGATGGTGGTGGTGGTGGTTGTGAAGATGGTGTTGGTTGGAACCATATGGTGGTAATGAAGGAGGGAGGTGAAGCGCCGGTGGTGGGGGAGGATGTGGTGGTGTTGATTGAAAGAGTGATTCAAAGGAGAGGGTGGTGGTGTGGATGCTGACGGGGCGGTAGTGGTGGAAGTGGTGGAAGTGGGGAAGTGGTGGAAGTGGTGGAAGAGGTGGTGGCGAGTGACAGGGGTTGTGGTGAGAAGGTGGAGGAGGAGGAGGTGGTAGAGATGGTGCTGATAGATGGTGCTGTGAATGGGTTAACAATCATTTAATATTAATTCATGCACACATTTCATGTCATAGATATGGGTCACTCTCCTGAAAACTGGCCAGAAGTGTCACCTAATATTTGAATTCTTTACATTTTTTTGGTTGCAAATGAAAGCTGGATATCCCCCCTTTAGATATATGTAAAATATAAATTAATGAGATACAAAATAAAGGTGTAGTCCATGAATAAGCTATGTCTTATGGCAGTATAACATGTGTGTCACACGTGTAACACATGTTTAGGACACCACACAGTCTGCTTAATAAAAATCCAATCAGAATTAAATAATATCATACTTAGAAGCATATTAATCATGGCATAATATACAGAAATATGTAGTGCTTATATTGATAAAAGAAAGTAATTCCCAGCCATGCTTTATTCACTGAATAGTTAGTGTACAATATTTGTGTGGCATCCAGACACCACAGTTACACGTGTGACGGAAATTTGTAATGTTATTTCTCAAGACATCAAATTTTTTAAAAATAATTTAAGCAGGCATACATGTTAATAAATACTTCCTTTTTGAGTTGGGAACTGTATTGTTTGATATATCAATGCAATACAAGATGTTAATAAGGATTCAACCACATCCCATATGTCATGTTACAAATGGCTGACTGTAAAATGTTTTTTTTTAGTACAAAAACACTTCATAACTAAATGGACCAAAGTTGCACACAGTTTATTTTATTTCCCTTATTTCTTTCATCAAATCTGAACATGGATATGAAAAGTATAAGGGGAAAAAAAGTAGGAAGGTTTTTATTGATGTTTTAAAATCCCATCCCATGCTGACCAGTTTTCAGGAGAGTGACCCATATACATTCCCCATACTGTATTCCTTTGTCCCACACTGCGTAGTGTTATTCAGGTCTCCAGATATGGCCTACCTGGCAAGCTTCCTGTGCATGTTCCGGTTTGTGATTCTCAAATTTGGTCGCATTTGCCATCGTTGATAAATCACGTGATAAATGTAGTCCAATGAAGAGCAGTACATGACCAGTGATGGCTGCTGTGTTCACCAGGTGGCAGTTTGAAATACTAAATGAATCATGACTCGTGAAGTGAGTAGGCCTTTTCCACAGAGTATGGTGCATGGTGAGCTGCTACCCACAACAGCCGTTCGTCTACCTCTTCTTTTGAGGGCAGCTGGACTGTACCACCTCATATAGTTTACTAAATAGATTCTATCAAATATTAATAACACTTTTATTTTTCTATGGGAATTTGTTTCCCTTGACCACAAATATATGATTGTGAGCTTTCTAATTTAATGAGTGTCTATTGGCACATAATTGATTGTCTGCTTTTACATGTAAAAGCGATGGTTTGAACAAAAAACAAACATTTCTCGCCATGAATATGGCCTATGCTGCCGACACGGCGTAAAGCAACCACCAATCAATCAATCAATCAATCACTTCTTCTTGAAGATTTATACTGCCTGTCATGGATAAGTCTGAATAGACTTGTTTTCACCATTGGACAGTTTGTCAATAGAAAGCCCGAGCTTACACTTTTACCGACCCAAGGGATTTTTAACCTCCCACACCACATAGACATGGTATGAGAGCGACTGGCCTTTGATGACGCTGTAAGTTATACACAGCAGTGGAAATCCAAATTGGCAGAGGTGGGGCACGGGGAATCAAACCACTGACCTTCAGATTAGGAGTCCGACCTAGAAAAAAGTCAGACACTCTAACCACTCTGCCACAGAGAACACGTACTGCCAGCAGACGACGGCACGTTGGTGGTGGAAATCCGCTATAAGACTTTTCCACATAGGATGTTGAATACTAAACTGCTACCTACAAACGTGAATTTTCGCCACTGCCATCAGAGGGAGGGTTGGTGGTGGAAATCGTCTATAGTAGGGGAGGGCTGATTTGTGCAGCACCACTAGACTGAGTACCATAAGGGTATTTATTATTAGTTCTGTGACGTCACACATGGTGTTAGTGGTGTTGGTTGGGAGCGTCCCGTATAATGCATACTCAAAGGGCTTCTTCACATTTCATTGAAAGTTGCAAAGTCTGATGGTTTAGAGTTTCTGTCATTTTCTGAGATAAATTTATTAGGTTGATCATTATAATCTACCTTACTTTAAGATCGTGGCTTCGACCCCTGGTCGAGTCAATCAAATGAATTAAAAATTGATACTTGTCGCTTCCTAGCCAGGCGCTTGGCATTATTAGGACAGGGCAAGGACTGGTTGGCTCAGTGTCAGGATAATGTGACTGAGTAGGCTATCAGGTCATGGTGCTGGCGGCCTCTCTCAGTCGGGCAGCACTTCAAAGTCGCCATGAGTGTGTGCACTGTCACAAGTAAGTACCCATCCTGATATGACCTTAGATGTTGCTAGGACGTAAAACAACAAATTCAACAAACCTTACTTTAATTTGAAGTAACTTGGCTGTAAAATGGCTAACTTAGGAGATATCTGACATGTAAGCATGCGCAACGAAACAAACAAACCAACATCATGTTCGGCTATGACTATTCATGGTTGGTATTTCCCGTTATCTATCCTAGCAATATGCTGATCGCCTTATTAGGTATTGACAAGTGTGAATTTTGTACGTCATCGATTTGGCTCGGTCGGGATTCAAACTCTCAGTCTCAACCTTCCTCACGGGAAGCCTCCGTTGTTACCGATTCGGCCAGCACGTTCGGTTGGTCCGTCTGATATTAAACTTGAATTTGAATGCATTTGACTATGTTATAGTTGATCTAATGTTACATCGCCCTTCCCTCCGTGACATCACAGAATGTGTCAGCTCCAAGCCAGAAGGTAGGGAGTGTTCTTTGGGAGTTATGTCGGGCTTACCTAAAGCCGGTGTTGCAGTTTCAGCGGCACACCAGTTTGCGAGGGACACATCGCTTCTGCACATGCGTCAAAATCGAACAGCATTGTCACTAACCTTAAAAATTTAATATGTTTTTGGTAAAGATGTTTTCTATATGTGTACCAAGCCATTTGTTTCTAGGTGGTGTGGTTTTAGAGATATTTCACTTCTGCTGTATTTTCTGTATGAAGATTGCTCACGACCATTGACAATGCCTTGAGTTTGATGGTACGCGCAGTGCAAAACATTAGTTTTATTCAAAATTAATAGAAATCCAGAACCCTACCCTTATCAATTTAATAAAAATCTTTTTGGTACACATGTTTTCTATACGTGTACCGAGGGACTTGTTTCTAGGTGGTGTGGTTGTAGAGATATTTCACTTCTTCTGTATGAAGATTTGCTCACGGCCATTGACAATGCATTTGAATGGATGTGTCCCTCGCAAACTGGTGTGCCGCGGAATCCGCAACACTGGGTCTCTGTGATGAAGCTGCGACTATTGGGGTCAGTCAGTCAGTGAACCTTCTCAGCTGTTGGCGTGACGTCGTACAGGGAATGCTTACATCGTTGGATCGGCTTTGTCTGCCAACTGGAACTGAAACATGCTTAGACTCGTGGTTCACTAATTATAGAGGAGGGTTATACGGATGTATTCGCTACAATGGAGTTACCGAAGGAAAGTAACACACCGCCCGTCCTGATATGACCTTAGTTGTTGCTAGGACGTAAAACAACAACAAACAAACAAACAAAACTACTTTCACTAATTGCATTGGTTGTTGGGAATTTACCCTCCTGGCAACATCTAGGGTCATATCACGACAGGTACAGACTTGTGACAGTGAACACTCATGGTGACTTATATATAGTGCTGCCCCGCTAGGAGACCACGTCACATTATCCTGATTCGGACCATACCTATCGTTGCCCTATCCTAGTAATGCCGACCGCCAGATTAGGTAGTGACATGTGTGAATTTTGTAAGTCATTGATTTGACTCGGTCGGGATTCAATCTCTCAGTCTCAACCTTCCTCACGGGAAGCCTGCGTTGTTACAGATTCGGCCAGCACGTTTGGTCCTTCTGATATTAAATTTCAATTTGAATGCATTTGACTATGTTATAGTTGATCTAATGTTACATCACCCTTCCCTCCGTGACGTCACAGAATTTGTCAGCTCCAAGCCAGAAGGTAGGGGAGGACTGATCTATCCAGAACACATTACACTAAGAATTTAAATCCCACGGTTATTCTCAGTAGTTCTGAACACAATGTAGTTTGTATTATTTTCTAGAATATGAATTATCCTGACACTGAGCCAGGCAGTCCTTTCCCTATCCTAATAATGCTGAGCGCCTGGCTATTAAGCAACAAGTAGCAATGTTTAAGTCATTGGTTTCACTCGACCAGGGTTCGTAGCCACGAACCCATTGGTTCGGATCCCCAGATTTCCCAAAACAGGACATGGATGCTCAACTCATTTGGCCACCTGGTCTGACATATTCCGTTAATGTGTGTTCGAGTGTGCACAAAGCGTTAAGTGTAATGCGTAAAATAAAGTCATCTAAACAATGGTGGATGTCCATGGATGATTTCATCAGCCCGTAATCATGGGCCCTTTCTGAGGACTCTGTAACATCGAATCGGTTCATGCATCGAGCAGTATGTTTTCACACACATTCATCTATGCGAATTCTCATGTGACATTAAACAAGTTTGTTTTATTTAACGATGCCTCTGGAGCACATCGATTTTGATCATATCTATTGGACGTCAAACATATGGTCATTCTGACATATTTCTGTGGAGGAAACCTGCTGTCGGCACATAGGCTACTCTTTCCGATAAGCAGCAAGGGGTCTTCTATATGCACTTTCCCACAGACAGGAGAGCACATACCACAGCATTTGATGAACCAGTTGTGGACCACTGGTTGGAACGGAAAATAGCCCAAACTGCAAATGGGTCCACTAAGAAGGATCAGTCGGATAACCCACCCCGCTCCCAATCATGTGACATTACTTCACGGAAAAGTTTTTTCCTAAGGAACACGGCTAGAATGTATACTCACGTGAATGAGTAGTGATTTTACATACTCGTATCTTTGCTCCCCGAGAGAGTGCCGCTGGTAACTTGCAAAAGCCAGCAGCACTTCAAAACTTTTGCAGGCAGCTTTCATGAAATGTACAACCGCACAAAGAGGGCGGCAGTCAAGTAATGAAAGCAGTCTTTGTTGCATCGCGACCGACAGCATGATGATGATCATCATTGCTAACCATTACACTACGTATGTTCCCTGATGCAATCACCCTATTCAAACCTACATGTCTGAGATATCAGTGCAGACTGCTACCCTAGCAACATCCGAGGTCCTATCGGGACATGCACCGACTTCTCACAGCAGTTTTATCAATGTTACCATAAGAGAATAATGCACTGGTAAACGGATAAATGGGATCTTACACACACGCATGCCACTTACACTTGGTGCATGTCACGTGTCACATCACGTGATCAGTTCACGTGGAAATGGAGCCTCGGCTTATTGGTTTGTAGTTATTGTCATGCAAGCCGGGGCGATATTTTTACATTTTCTCACCAGTGTGAGATCGATGAGAGGAGAACCGGATGCACTTCCACTCAAACCGGAAGTGGGACCCTGGGACTAGCCTCGTGCCCGGGGCGCACCTTGGCAGGACCTATTGTCATTTATAGCACCGCAGTTAATTTACACTACACGGTTATAACAGGATATACGTAGTAACTGTTGTATCTAGTGGGTACAGAAACCATACTGACAGGTGGCGCCACTGTGTCAGGATAAGGAACTAGTGTAGGTTTAGAAAACACACTCACAGGTAGCACCCCAGTGTCAGGATAAGGAACTACCATAGGTTTAGAAAATACACTCACAGGTGGTGCTACCAGTGTCAGGATAAGGAACTAGTGTAGGTCCAAGAAAACACTCATGGGTGGCACCACCAGTGTCAGGATAAGGAACTAGTGTAGCTACAGAAAACACACTCACAGGTGGCGCCACCAGTGTTTGGATAAGGAACTAGCATAGGTATAGAAAATACACTCACAGGTGGTGCCACCAGTGTCAGGATAAGGAACTAGTGTAGCTCCAGAAAACACACTCATGGGTGGCGCCACCAGTGTCAGGATAAGGAACTAGTGTAGCTCCAGAAAACACACTCACGGGTGGTGCCACCAGTGTCAGGATAAGGAACTAGTGTAGCTCCAGAAAACACACTCACGGGTGGAGCCACCAGTGTCTGGATAAGGAACTAGCATAGGTATAGAAAATACACTCACAGGTGGTGCCACCAGTGTCAGGATAAGGAACTAGTGTAGCTCCAGAAAACACACTCACGGGTGGCGCCACCAGTGTCAGGATAAGGAACTAGTGTAGCTCCAGAAAACACACTCACGGGTGGTGCCACCAGTGTCAGGATAAGGAACTAGTGTAGCTCCAGAAAATACACTCACGGGTGGTGCCACCAGTGTCAGGATAAGGAACTAGTGTAGCTCCAGAAAACACACTCATGGGTGGCACCACCAGTGTCTGGATAAGGAACTAGCATAGGTATAGAAAATACACTCACAGGTGGTGCCACCAGTGTCAGGATAAGGAACTAGTGTATCTCCAGAAAACACACTCACAGTTGGTGCCACCAGTGTCAGGATAAGGAATTAGCATAGGCTTAGAAAACACACTCACCGGTGGCGCCACCAGTGTCTGGATAAGGAACTACCATAGGTTTAGAAAATACTCTCACAGGTGGCACTGCCAGTGTCAGGATAAGGAACTACCATAGGTTTAGAAAACACACTCACAGGTGGCGCCACCAGTGTCAGAATAAGGAACTAGCATAGGTATAGAACATACACTCACAGGTGACGCCACCAGTGTCAGGATAAGGAACTAGTGTAGAAATATGCGTCTCATTCATAGGTGGTGCAACAAATATTTCTCTCAGCTCCCAGATACGACGGATGCGGTCCCTTGTCACACTCATCTTCTTGTATGATTGTGAATTATGCACCCTAAGAGCAGGATCGTGCCAGGATATCAAATCTCAATCATCTCCCTCTTCAATGAAAATGTCATTCTCTCCTTGGGTTATGTGGCACCGCTGTGGGTTAGCACTATAAAGCCGCCGTGAGTACACAGCTGACAATGTATTGATACTCATCCTGATATTTTCCCTCAAATGATGTTAGGACATATAACTCCAATCACCCCACTCGCACTCTGTAGTAAAAATACTATTGTATTTTTGTGCAGTCTGGGACGGCACCTCAGTGGGTGAGCACTATAAAGCCGTTTATGAGTGGCTCAGCACCGACTCACCACCTTCCAAATAACATGAAGCTGACAACAATTGCAGGCTTCGGCCTTGACCTCTGTGTATCAAGGTCAGCGACCTCTCCCCAGCGGCGACTGTAGCCAGAGGGCGCTGCTGCCAACTTCCGGTTGTCAAGGTCGATGGCGTCGTGTCCGTGATGTGGGTTAACGTTGCAGTCCAATGGTTTTGAGTTGCTGTCATTTTCTGAGATAAATATGTTACGGACTGAGTACCGGACACCACCGGACAAAGAATTCTCTAGTCTGGTGGTGTTCGGTATCAAAATGTACCAAAATGTACCAAAATGTACCGGACAAAACGAATGCTAAACGGACAAGGAACGTACATTAACGAATAGCCACCGGATGATAAATGGATGATAACTGGACCACAACCGAATGTCTAACGGACAGACCGGACAGCAACCGGACACCAAACAGACATCAACCAGACACCAACTGGACACCTACCGGACTGATCACGGACGCGCCGAAAACCGACAGACCGAATTCCCGCAGCATCGTCAACGGACACTGCAGGAAGCAAACGGAGATGTAATGGATGGGTACCGGACATGAAACGGACTTAAACCGGCCATCAACCGTACACCTCAGTCCGGCGGTGTCCGTTACAAGTTTTGTGCATGTTCAAAACTTGTACCGGACACCGCCGGACAACACCGGAGATAGAACGGACACGCTGGATGGGTACCGTATATAAACCGTACATTGCCGTATTTCACCGGACAGTGTCCGGTTTCTGTCCGGTTCCTCAATCCGGTGAGGTCTGACTGGGGCTTTACGTTGTTCATTATAATCTACTTTGCTTTAGTTTGAAGTAACTTTGACTTAAAATTAATAATTATAGGAGTTTTTATAAATGTAAACATTCAAAATTAATTTTGGCATGCACATGCTTGTCAAAACTCTGACTCTATAGACTTCAGCAGTAAGAGGTTATCTTAATAAGCGAGTTCAGCATCTTCCGCGCGCATGCTAGGGGCCGACTTCCGGTCGTCGGCTGTCGGGATAAACAAAGCCACGTGCAGTGCAAACTCAATGCCTATGAGCAATCTTCACACAGAAAAAGTGAAATATATCTAAAACCAGACAACCTAGACACAAACCGCTTGGAACACATATAGAAAACATATTCGACGAATACATTATATTAAATTCATGAGGTTAGGGGTCTGCATTTCTATTAATTTTGAATAAAATAAACGTTTTGCACTGCACGTACCGGCAAACTCAATGCATTGTTAATGGCCGTGAGCAATCTTCTTACAGAAAAAGTGAAATATCTCTAAAACCAGACCACCTAGACACAAACCGCTTGGAACAAATATAGAAAACATATTCAACGAATAGATTATATTAAATTGATATGGTTAGGGTTCTGCATTTCTATTAATTTTGAATAAAATAAACGTTTTGCACTGCACGTACCGGCAAACTCAGTGCATTGTCAATGGCACGTGGGTTTGTTTATCCCGATGACTTCCCATCAACCACCACGCGCCTGGAATGCTGAACTCACTTATTGACTTAGTATGTATTCCCTTCTATTTAAAAACACATATAGAGCGTGGGCCTCGCGTGTGGAAGGACGGGAGTTCGGTTCCCAGTCGAGTGACTATAACATTTATATTTGTTGCTTCCTAGCTTGGTGCTCGGCATTCATATGATAGGGCAAGGACTGGTTAGCTCAGTGTCAGGATAATGTGACTGAGTGGGATATCGAGTCATGGTGCTGGTGGTCTGATTTCCCAGTGTGGCAGCACTATAAAGTCGCCCCATGAGTGCCTACTGTCACAAGTCGGTGCCCATCCTGATATGACCTTAGATGTTGCTAGGACGTAAAACAACAACAAATAAACTACATAATATTTAAAGCTGCATAGTCCGATGCAGCATCACCTTTTCAAAACCAAAATAATGATATAGATTTAACTCTACATATCTAGCTAAGATATTGATGCACATATTAAGCATTCAATGCCACATAGAAGGGAATCCTGAGACAATTTGATAGAACCTGTTACTGTTGAAGCCTATGGTGTCAGAGTGTAAAGTCGACGGCTGGCATCTGTGGGTTGTGTAGGCAGGTTTGTAGGAAATCAATACAGGCAAGAAGAGAAAGGAAGAGTATAAAGAGTAATAAAACGAAAAACCTGAAGGAGAAAAGCCTGAAGGAGAAACGAAAGCCTGAAGGAGAAACTAATAAATGCTCCAGGAAACGCATTCAGGGAATGCACAAAATGCCCATACTGGGGCTCAGGTCGGTACCTGGACAGCGCCAGTGAAGGCGAAACAGTAAAACAAGGATACAAAAATAAAATGGGGAACATCCTCCAAAAAATAAAGGAAAGCCTGTGCAAGGAAGCAAATACAAATAAATAAACAAATAAACAAATAAATAAACGAGGAAAAACAAATATGTCATAAGAAAACAAGAAGTAATTGAAAATGAAGAGCAGGAGAAAACATAAGAGCTCTCCCAGCAGGTAAGGAGGAGGTGCAAAAAACATAGCAACGCACAGCTTGCTCCACTTCCGCCCACACTAGATTAAAAGAAAACAAACCGTCAACCCACAAAACAAGGCATGGAAAGAGAGCGGCACGATATGGCATTGGCATGACGGATGGTATACACTACAATGAGGAATATGCTAGATATGTCAGTGGCAGGCTGTCAAAAAGCATCACGGAGAACTGGAAAGAGCACCACGGCTCCAAAACATAAGTATCACAAACTTTGATAAATTTCACTAACCAAACCCTAAATCATAAGTATAATCAGGTACAACTAATACACACTTTAATGTTCATGTCTTCCTCTATGCGCACAGGTAAAAGTAAAAGTAATGTAGGTATGCATGACTATCTATCAAAAGGGGCCATGTGTGCTGTATGCACCAGCAAATACACGCCGAATCCATCAATCACTAAGCCAAAATAAAATCAAAACAAAATCAAAAACTCACGAAATCAAGCAACCACTATCCTAAAAATATTATTTAAAGTAAAATAAATATGGTAGAAGAGATTGAATGCAAACTGGGAAGGGGCACACACTTCGCCCACCTAAACTGCCAGAGTGCATCCAATAAAATAGACATAATAAAAATGCATCTAAGAAAAGACAATCTAGATGTACTAACGTTATCAGAGACATGGTTCACTGACAAACACCAAAACAACACCCTCAATATAGACGGATATAGGCTTGTATGTAATGACAGACAGCACATTAATGCAATGAACCAAACAAAGAAAGGTGCAGGTGTTGCCATTTACTACAAAGCCACCAACAACCTAGACACTGAAAAGCTAAAACCAACAAATCGCTCAAATGAGCACATAGAGTTACTATGGTGCCTAATAAAAAACGAAAAGCAAGCAAATGTAGCCATAGCGAGCCTCTATAGGCCACCATCAGGTGAAATTGAAGTATTCCTTGAAGAACTAGAAAAGAGCATAAACACTGTAAAAAAAATCAACAAATGCAGAAATCTTTGTGCTAGGGGACTTCAATGTGAATTACAGCAGCAATGAAAAAAATAAACTAATGTTGCAAACCACCATCAAGATCTTAGGCCTGCAGCAGCTCATCACTGAAAACACAAGGCTAAGCAACAATAGCTCAACAATAGACCTAATATTAACCAACTCAAACCATGCCACAAAATGGGGCACTAGAAGCTGGGGTATAAGCGACCACAAACTAGTATATGTAACCAGGAAAAAGCTCAAAAGCACAAATCACTATGAATACAAAATGGGCAGGTCCCTAAAAAACTACTCAGAAGATACATTAAAAAATCATCTGCACTAAAACATAAACAACATCACACAAAACAGAGATGATGTTGATATCTATTGGGACAACATCATCACAGAAATAAGAAAATGATGAGATGTGTCCCATGAAGAAAATAAAAGTACAAAAAAACCAAGACCCTTGGGTAGACAAAGACCTGCTAACACTCATCACAACCAAAAGTAAACTGGCTGATAAAGCAAAACGCACAGAAACAATGGAAGACAAACTGGCCTACCGCATCGCCAGAAACAACTCTCTCAAAGCTGTGAGAACAGCAAAAAAGAAATACATAATAAAGCAGGACAAAGACTGGGGAAGCAACACAAGCAAATTCTGGAAAAATGTAAACCTATTATTCCCAAAAAATAACAAAGAAGAGCATACAAACTTCCAAGATAACGAAGGGGCAATGCTCACAGACAAAGGTGCAGCAAACAAACTGAACAGACACTTTGCCACAATAGGGCAAAAGCTGTCAGAAAAATTCATAAAAGATGGGAAAACAGATCAGGAACTGTGGAGAACGAAATCCCCACCTGCAAAACAGATATGATAGAAGTAAAAAAATTAATAAATGACATAGACACGAATAAACCAAGTGGAATAGATGAAATACCAACCAAAATACTGAAAGAGGCACTCCAAGCCATCCCGGCCACCATAGTAGACATATTCAACATCTCCTTTGAGCAGGGGCATTTTATCTCAGCCTGGAAAATGGCAACCATCACCCCCATTCACAAAGGTGGAGACAAACAAAATATGGGAAACTACAGGCCAATATCAATTCTTCAAACCCCAGGCAAGCTCATTGAAAAAGTGTTACATAGACACATCAATGAACACCTGGAAAAAACCGATATACTAAACGAAAGACAAGGGGGCTTCAGGAAACTGCACTCCACATCAAAAACAATAGCTAACCTAACAAATGACATAATGGCATCAATGAACCAAAAACAATTAGTTGGAGCCGCCTTCATTGACTTCAGCAAAGCATTTGACACAGTAGACCACAAAATACTACTGGAAAAACTAAAAACCATGGGCATAAAATCCAACACTATGGATTGGATAAGATGCTACCTGAACAACAGGCAACAGAAAACAAAAATAAACAATACACTATCAGACAACCAACCTGTCACATGTGGTGTACCCCAAGGGTCAGTGTTAGGGCCACTACTCTTTATAATCTATATAAACGACCTTGAAAAATGGTTGCAAACTGAATGCCTCCAACTATATGCAGATGACACAGTCATATACGCAAATGGCACCACAGATGAGGAGGTAATAACTAAACTAAATAAACTCCTACTAAGACTAGATGAGTGGTGTGAGTCCAACAAAATAACCATCAACACAAGCAAATAAAAAACAGTACTCTTCTCGCATAAACAAATGCCTGAAAGAAAACTACACTGTAAGTTAGGAAACCAAACACTAGAAAATGTAGACCATTACAAATACCTAGGCCTTGAGTTGGACAGCCAACTAAACTACAACCTATGTATAAATACAATTATACAAAAAGTAAACCACAAACTGTGGCTATTTGCAAAGCTAAGAGACTACATGACACAAGAAATGTCAATAAAAATCTTCAAGGGCATGGTGCTCCCCTATTTTGACTATGGAGATGTAAACTACATGGGTGCGAGAAAAGAACTACTAAAAAAACTGCAAACACTGCAGAACAGAGCCCTAAAAATCTGTCTAAGAGTAGACAAGCTGCACCCCACCTATGACATACACAAAAGAACCAAAGTGAAATTACTAGAAAATAGGAGAATAATTCATTTGAAAACATTAGCATATAGCTATAGTCAAAACATTAAACTTCTAACAAAACCACAAAGGGCTACTAGAGCAAATAATTAACTCATGCGTAAAGGAAGACAAACGGAGAACATGGATTAAAAAATTTAATGGAGAACATCTCGTAACATATCGTAACTCATAAGTGTCTGGAGAACATATTCGATATCGTGTATCGTATCAAGCATCAATCATCAATCATTTATCGAGCATATCAGTATCATATCGGTAACAAGCATGGAATATAAACAGTCAAATCGTTATCAATTAATCAGGGTAACAGTCAAGGTAAATTCAATCGTTAATCATGACAGAGAATCTAGCATGTAGGAATGAATGAGCGAGAACAAGACCTCAGCCCTCAACCCAAGAACTCATCGGGAGGGAGGGTGGGTAAAATGACTATCACGGTCAAGTGTCAGGGAAAAAGTGAGAAGAGCAAGGTGAGTGTGACATAAAAGTAGTCCAGTGTAAAGAAAATAGTGCGCTCAATACGCATTCGTAAATTATCCATGTTGAACTCAACATGCGTAATTAACTCATGCGTAAAGGAAGACAAACGGAGAACATGGATTTAAAAATTTAATGGAGAACATCTCGTAACATATCGTAACTCATAAGTGTCTGGAGAACATATTCGATATCGTGTATCGTATCAAGCATCAATCATCAATCATTTATCGAGCATATCAGTATCATATCGGTAACAAGCATGGAATATAAACAGTCAAATCGTTGTCAATTAATCAGGGTAACAGTCAAGGTAAATTCAATCGTTAATCATGACAGAGAATCTAGCATGTAGGAATGAATGAGCGAGAACAAGACCTCAGCCCTCAACCCAACAAAATCCCGAGGGCTGACGGTACTCGAGACACTATTATGGGTGACATATACGCCAGCACCGCATCACTCTTCCAGGGACTGGCCTCTTGAATAGCTTCAAGACTCACATCCGCCATGACACAAGCTTGCACCGCACCTCTCCGTAAACTATGCAGAGTTAAGGAAGGAGATGGGCCAAACAGAGATGAGGCCGTGAGTGTAAGGACTCTAGTTAGCCTAGCAGCAGTTAGCGGTGTCCCGTCTAGAATTACAAATGCAGGAGAGGCTGGGGATGGGGAAAAGTGTCTGACATATTTCAGCCAGGCTGCCACCGGACAATAATCAGAGTGAGGAAGAGCGGGAAGAACATAAATTATCGGAGGTTGAGACTTATATCTAGTTTTAGAAGACCTGACAGACACGGTCATCCCCTCATGAACAACAGTGATATCAGATGTTAACAACGTGTGTGGGCCAAGCGGGGATTTAACAGGGGAGGTCACATTGCTCTGGCGAGACAAAGTAAAGTAGGTGACTAGCAATGCCGCAATATATACTAAGGCTTGAGTGCCACACGCAGATAGATAATCTACTATCGCCTTCAGCTCCTGCGGTGATAACGGGTGCGCTCTCTTCGTTATATGACCGGAGCTCTTCTTGACGCCCTTCTTAAGCAAAGTGACAGGATATGCATTAAATGGAGACGGATCACCACCAAGCGCCTCCACGCAGGTCTTAGCCCCACTCAAGTAATTAGCAACAGCACCCGGGGACTTCAAACGAGATGTCAGGAACACAACATATGCTAGCACATCGTAGACAGCCGGCTTCCACGGGTTAACCTGGTGCCTGCCGCAGAAAGTCTTGTAGCACTGTAGATGAAGGGCTTTATTTCTCCACGTGCCTCTGGAGAGAGCAGTAGAGAAAGCAGATACCAACTCAAGATGCTCTGTCATGGTGTAGGCTGGAAGATAGAAGCAAACATATTGACTATCTTCCAGGATATCATGCAAAGTCACAACGAAAAATCAATATTCTTTAACGAGAAAACTACCACTACTTCAGTCAGATTACGCTTCTCACATTCTCGCCTCGCATCCTCTTTTGCCTTAACATTCTTGTGGGATCTACTCAAGTTATCTGCCAATATTAGAGCCTTCCCTTCCTTATGACAAATAGTTATGGAACAGCTCTTTGTTGCCGCTATCAACCAAATTTGCCTCGCCAATGTACACAAGATCGGATCCCTTCGTACCCCAGACTGCAGCACTTGCTGAGAGACAAGATTATCGGAATTAATTACAATATTATAGTTACGAGGGTGTTCTGGCATAAGAAACAACAGCGCATTAACCAAGTTAAACGCCTCTAACTGATTTATAAACTTCAGAGACTGCACTACTGCAATGGGAAACTGCTGTGCATAGAACGCTACCGGGGAAAAAGCACCTCCAGCCTCCAAAGTCGCATCACACTCTATCACCCAGTCTACCACTGGCTTCAACGGAAGCAACACTCTTTCATTGAACTTGGAAGCAAATTTCAGAAACCAGTCCAGATCCTTCAGGATTTCGTCCGAAAAGGGATGCTTCCCAGCATTAGGAGCGGCTCTTATCGCCGCCAGCACCCTATTCATGAAGGCTCTAGCCGGCTTCACGCACTTCGCTACATGCTGCAACTTGCCAGCCAAGCTCTGCAATTGCTTTTTAGACGCTACCACCTTCTCTTTCCACGCAACACACTCATCCAAGACCTCTCCTAACTTCTCAGCTGGAATCGTTACCGTCATCTCCGACGCATCTATTAAGAAACCTAGCCACACTAGTTTAGGAACCGGCGGAGAGCACTTCTTCGGCGCCAACACTAAACCAAGTCTCGATACCAGCTCATGAAAGACAGAATATGCTTTAATGGCCCTCCGTTCAGATCGTTCAACACCAACAAAATCATCCAAGTAACAAAGACAGAAGAATCCTTTCTGCCTCATCAGCCACACCACAGCATGAGTAGTCCTCGCACAAGCCAGCGCAGACGTCCGACAACCAAACGGCAGGGCTATATCGATGTAATAGTTATCATCAAGGATAATTCCCAATAACGGCACAGACAGTGGACAAACTCTAAGCTGCCTATAAGCTCTAGCCAAATCCGCCGCCCAGAGGAATGAGCTCGAACCTGACGTTATTAACCGATCAGACAGCGTAGTTATGGAGGGAAGTGAAAACGAGAACTGTCTACCTTGATAAAACCCTTTTTTTATACCTGAATTCATGCTCTCACCTAGCGGAAAACTCATATCTATTATCACGCTCCTCTCGGCCGAGTCCTTCTTCGGCCTGGTCATCATTGGGCTAAACTGTACCCACGGCCTAAAAGGCAAGCCCTGAAACGGACCAAGCATAGCACCAAAACCACACTCTTTTTCCACAAATGGAGCCACATGTTCTTTCAACTCATCATACCGTGCATGATTTTTAAGGGTAGGAGTAGGAGGGAAATTAGCCGTATAATCTAACGGCCAACCAAATTCAAGATGGTCAACCAAGAAAATGTCTGGGTAGTCCACCAGCATTAACCGCCAGTTAGTTATGTTCAGAGCAGAGGGAACTGGTAGTCTCGCTTCAATATAATTTGGAAGGCCACTAGACCTAACAACATTAAATATTTTTACATATTGTTAACAGCCCTCCCACACATTCATATTAGCAACAGGCCAAAATGAGAGAAGGGAAGTCTTATACTCTATGGGACCAGGAGGCGCATACTGCTCCACTGCCGAACCAGGTTCAGGATTGTCTAAAAACACAAAACCCGCATCAAAACAATCAAACAGAAACTCAACCGGCATATCATTATCATCAAACAATATATCAGGGTCAACATTATCAACACATGGCAAACTTTCAACTAGCTCAGTGTCTGTAAACAAATCAGTAGAAGGAAGAAAACAGAGAGAATTAGTATCTTGCACAACTACATTATCAATTAACTCTCTCGTGGCTACTGTGCTGTCCATTTGACCTCGCAGCCCAGACACCGATGTCGGCACGAGAGCCGCGCCAACACGCGGCAGTAGGTCAGCCAGCTGATCGCAAGCCACCGGCTCGACGCCCTTCTACTCCGCCACGGGTGAGTGCCCCGCGATGACAACAACAGCAGCACCGCCCGGCCCAGCTGTTGTCCGATTCATCACAGACCGCTCTGACGCACATCCCATAGACTCAGCTTCACTCACTTCCGATCCTGCCGCAGACGATGCAGTAGCCGCTTTCTTATCCAGGAACCTCCGCTTCTTCAAGCAATCCTGCTCACGATGAGGAAGCAGCCGCTTATAACGTAGCGCACACCACGCACACATGTGAATATAACGTGCCGGAAGTTCCCCATGAGACTCATTAAAACCACACGGATCACCCCAATTCCACTTATGACACGGCCTCCCGTTCACCTCCTTCGAGTAGTCATCCCTCGGGTTAATCGGTTGACCTGCCGGCTGAACGGAGACTGCCGCCCCCGCCCCTTGTACCGCAGCCACTGGCGCAGCCGCTTGCCTTGGCTGCACCTGCTGCCCCGCGTACTGGTGATACACAACTTGCGACTGTTTCATGGTTGCCGACCACACGTCACGCTGCAAGTCCTTAATTGCAGTTTCACCTTTCCACCCTGCCTTCAGCCTTCCATCCGCAATCCTCTTAAACACTTTCTCCGACCATCTACGGCACGTAGGCCAATCCCAGGTCTCCGCCATCTCTGCTATGTCCTCCTCATGCTGGGACAACACCGGAAGCCAATCTGGAGGGACCGACGGATGCAATGCAAGCCGTTTTAAGGCACCAAAATACTCTGGCCACGACGCCTCACCCATTGCTATTTGTCTACAGCCATCCCCCCGAGTAATAAACAAGTGAGGTTGCAACGAAATACCTGCCGGTTTCTTGAACTTGGCCGACCCGTCCAACAACAACTCCGCTAGCGCAGAGGCTGTTTGCTGTGCGTGCGCTGTTGGAGTCAACACTGACGGGGTTGACACTGGAACTGTCACACGCTCGGCAACCGACACCGTTTGCACTGTAAGCGGAGGCTCTACCGTCACCGACTCGACCGCTTCCGAGTGCCGAACCTGCACCGGCAAGACAGCAGGCACCACCGGCTGAGCCCGTACTTGCCGTTCCCCTGCCGCTTCAATGAACGGAACTCGTCCTGGGAACACCACCGGCGACCTTGGAGGAGAATCTCCGGCTGTTACTTGCCCCTTTTCACGCTGTGTAGCCGCCACCGCCCTTTCCAAATCTTCCACTCTTACCGCCAACTGCCTGTTCCGAACCAATACCTCCCTTTGCATCTCGTACAGAGTCATTGAATCCGGGTCAGGAAAATCTGGCACCGCCGAGGTTGACGGCACCGGCTCAGACCCCACTACCGGAATCACGCGTGTTGGAACTGGAGGCATCCCCAGCCTGACAACAGCCTTTGTCACTCTCCCACTCTTCCGTACCTTCTTTCGTATCACCACAGAAGAGTCGCGTAACGGACATTCCGAGCTACCTTCCTTCTTCTTCCTCAGAGGCATTTTACACTGAGACAACACCCACAGGAACCGTGAAAATAAAATGACTATCACGGTCAAGCGTCAGGGAAAAAGTGAGAAGAGCAAGGTGAGTGTGACATAAAAGTAGTCCAGTGTAAAGAAAATAGTGCGCTCAATACGCATTCGTAAATTATCCATGTTGAACTCAACATGCGTAATGCACCACTACTAAAGCAGACCAGAAGCCAAATAAAAGCTCATGAGAGAAGCACGCTGGAAATGGCTTCCAAGAATGCCCAAACGGTAAAGGAACGACAAATTCCTGACCTAAAAACTTACAAAAAATATCTGTACAAAATAAGGCTAGGAAACCCCGACTAAGCTGCACTGCAAAGGGGAATGTGATATGTCACGGCCCACCAGCGGGATGCCCAATGGAAGGTAACCATGCCAAAAGTAGCCAGATAACACACCACACAGCTACGTACAAGCCTATGATATGTAAATAGGAGTAGGCTAGTCTAGTAATAAGAGTAGAAAAATAAATACATATATACCAAGAAAATAAAAAAAAACTAACATAGGCTATTAACCATACCAACCAATTATCTATCTGCTACTGAAATGCAGGCAATCAAATACCTTATCAGCAGCCACTGTGTGGTAAGATAACAGCAACACTACAACTGGCCAGCATTGAAAACAAGCCTGGGTACCCGGGCTTATATGCTATGGACAGTATAAATACAGCCTCAATAAAAAAAGTATAAAAAAAAGAAAAAAAAGAGTGAAAGTAGAGTGAGAGCTTGCACCCTCAGGTTTATTCATATATCGTGGTACATGGATCTGATATGGCATACCACCTGACCACTATCTGCAATCAGCAACAAGCATTTCTACTTCCACCAATGAACAGTAGGCATTCTGGGGTCACCATGGCTACTGTGATCTACGCACCACCACCATGCGGTGTGGCTGCTTGGCCTGCACCTGCCTGCTGTGTGTGTGGTGATCCGTGACTAACAGTTGGGGGGGAAGGGGTAGTGAGTAGAGGTCCTGGGGCTCCTTACACACTATCACTAGTGCCTCATTCACACTATCTATCTAATACACAATGACTATTGACCACAAGTAAAGAATCACCAGCAACTACATAAATACATTCATGCACCTGGTCCTATACATCATTTACATTAATATACCATTTTTACTCCTTTATAGACCATTTCGCATTCCCCACCAATGCATTTTATCGGAATATTTTCCAAGAATGTTGGCGTGCTTGCCAAAACTAAGTTTACATGATTGAATTTCAAATATCTCAAAACTTATCCATTTAAAATAAAAGTTACTTCAACCTGAAATAAGGTAGATTATAACGATCAATTTAATATATTTATCTCATAATGGTTGTTTGTTTGTTGTCGTTTTATGTCCTAGCATCATCTAAGGTCATATTAGGACGGGTACTGACTTGTGACAGTGCAGACTCATGGTGACTTTACAGTTCTGTCCCACTGGGAAACCAGGCCACCATGACCTGGTATCCCACTCAGTCACATTATCCTGACACTGAGCACACCAGTCCTTGCCCTGTCCTAATAATGCCGAGCACCTGGCTAGGAAGCGACAAGTATACATTTTTAAGTCATTGGTTTGACTCGACCACGGTTCGAAGCCACGACCCACGATCTACCAGCATGGGAGGCGGACGCTCTAACTCATTCGGCCATCCCGTCTGGTGGACATAATGGTAGCGCACAGGGCGTAGATAGTGCGAGTGTGGTGCAATGGTTCAGTGGTGGAACAGGCGTCGGCCCTGCTGCCTGCACTCAGGGGTCGGGTGAGGAGGGAGGAAGGTTACCATGGTTACTAATTAGGACAGGGTGTGGATGACCATAGCCAGCACTCCGTAGCTGTGGACTCAGAATGGGTCGGAGGAAGTGTAGATAAAATATTCACCTCCCGTAGTAGAAGTAAACAGCGACCATGGTTAGATCCAAGCAAAAACAGGTTTTAAAAATGTACAGTCTTTTGGTTGTGGTAGACGAGCTTGGAATTATATCAATATCTCGGGTGATGGAGTTCGGGATCATTGTTATGTAATAGCGATGCAATGGGTGCCCACTTGCTGTGTGACATATGAGTGCTATGTGGAAATGCTATGGCATGCAGTACCGTGATTGTGATATGATGTCCAGATATGAAAATGCTGTTACTAATTACAAAAATGTTCCCTCCATACACCAGGAAGAGTGCAAATGGAGTGGGAGCATGTATTAATGTTTATTGTAACTGTATGACGACTACTTATTACCATGGGACCGCTGGGTAAGCACACCCAGCCATTCTGCATACATTATGGACACCACCTGCACTGGGGTTGAGTGACAGGTGCCCCTCTTGGGCGCTGGCGCCCCTCCCAGGCTGCAGAGGTGTCTGATTGCCTGGCTGCATGATCCCAGTCACCTTATGCTCCTTGCACTTGCTATGCAGATACACACTCACTCTAGAGATATCAAAAGAAGCAGTTCACCACTGAGCTGTGTGTAACACCCATAGGACTCAGGTTCAATGGGCTGTAGGAACTGATTAGACTGAACAAGCAGGGACCATGTGGGTCTGTGTGGCAGGTTGTAAGTGAGTCAGGGTGGCAGGGCACTAGTAGGTGAACAAGAGTTGAAGCAATAAAGCTCAACCTTATCACTTTCAATCTTGGGTGACTTGTCTTCCCTTTTTTTTTTCTTTTTTTTTGTTTGGTCCATTAGTTGTTTAAGCAGGGGACATTTCAGTCATAGATGACTGGTCTTCCTCATTCCACTGCTGGTCGATAGAAAGCCCGAGCCTACACTTTTACCGACCCAAGGGATTTTTAACCTCCCACACCAGATAGACATGGTATGAGAGCAACCGGCCTTTGACGATGCTGTAAGTTATACATAGCGGTGGAAATCCAAATTGGCAGAGCTGGGGGCACGGGGAATCGAACCGCCGACCCTCAGATTAGGAGTCTGACCTAGAAAAAAGTCAGACACTCTAACCACTCTGCAACAGAGAACGCCACTTCCTTGTGAGTTGTTTACAGTATTTGATAGGTGGCGACTGGCAGACAGTTGCCAGGATCCGCCTGAATAGTAGTGAGTAGAAGAGATTGTTGAGACGGCCATCGACAACCTTTTTCATGGTGTCGTATGAATTAACTGTAAACAAGTTGTGGAGATCCTGGTTCCAGCATGCAGTGTATATCTATATTGATGTAGAGTTGATGAACTGTGAGACAATGCACAGAAACCAATATGGTGACCACTGTATTCTTCTCTCTATTCAACTTTTAAGGTTGATTAATCTACACGATTCATAATTTCTGCACTCCAAACGTGATGGGATGCGAGAGATAAATGCGTGAACAATATATATAGAACATTAGATTGGTGATTCATATATAAGTATGTCCATAGACCAGCCAGCCGACAATTTTTCTCTAGAGTTGTTAAGTGGCCCTGACCTTGACAGAGGGCTGCCCGAATAACTGGGTGACGAACATACATACACAAAGCGTTATTTTTAAGTTGCACAGTCCGATGGTTTTGAATATCGGTGTATTTCTGAGATAAATATATTAGATCGATCACTAGTATCTACTTTACATTAGTTCAAAGTTACTTTTATTTTAAATGGTAAACTTTTGAGATATTTTGAGTGCAAACATGGACAATTAGTTTCGGCAAGCATGCCAAAACTCTGACACCATCAACTTCTGCAATAACAGGTTCTGTTAAATTGACTCATTATTGCCTTCTACGCAGAAACAAATGCTTAATAAGTTCATAAGTATCTAAGTTAGATATGTAAAATCAAATCTAGATAATTGGTTTGGTTTTTTAAATTTGAGGCAGCTTTAACTAATTTATATTTTGCTTGGACAATTTGACTGCAATCTCCATTGAATTGCAAGAACCCTACGTTTGGTCATCAGGAAGCATGTGTTTACCAATTGCAAAGTGAGTTTGAAATATAAGGTCTTTAACGAAGGCCATGGCTAGGTGGGGCACCAGCCCCAACTTCCGGTGTGTAAGCTGAATCTGCGACCTGGCGTGTAAATTACAACTTAATTCCTTCCTGAGTGACCAGGGAAGAAAACAAGGCAGACAAAGGAAGAGGTGGGAATGGGCATGTCTGCAGTTTGGCAAGTCTCAGAGGGCAGTCGCGAATAGGACAAATGGGAGAATACTGGCTGTAAAGTCATCTGTGGTGCCCCAACAACCCTCGTGGTGAAGCGGTTGATGGCGTTGATGATGATTGATCAGCGGACAACAAACTCGCAATACCCATAGTAGGCAGTCCCATTTGAAGGACCCGCAAACTGGTAGGTTCCCTCAAACCGGATGTGAGAAGGGCAGGGTGAAGGTCACGGCGACGCGCATGTCAGGCTCTACAAAGCACAAAGGGTGCCAAATTAACACCGTCCCGTGATGTCTGTTCTTATTCCATCTCGTTTGATCTTTGTGTTAAAGCTGCATAGTCTGATGAAATATCAAAGTTTAAAAAACAAACCAATTATCTAGATTTGATTTTACATATCTAACTTAGATTCTGATGCACTTATTAAGCATTTGTTTCTGCGTAGAAGGCAATACTGAGTCAATTTAACAAAACCTATTACTGCAGAAGTCTATGGTGTCAGAGTTTCGGCAAGCATGCCAAAACTAATTTTCCATGTTTGCACTCAAAATATCTCAAAAGTTTACCATTTAACATAAAAGTAACATTGAACTAATGTAAAGTAGATTCTAGTGATCGATCTAATATATTTATATCAGAAAAAATACAGAAATTCAAAACCATCAGACTATGAAACTTTATTTAAAGCTGCATAGTCTGATGAAAGTATCATATTTTCTAAACCAAAGCACATATGTAGATTTGATTCCGGATATCCAACTTACATATCCCTGCCCTTATTAAAGCTGCAAGTCCGATGAAAGCTTCAAGTTTTCAAAATCAAGACGCCTACCGAGATTTGACAAACTTAGATATTGGCACACTGATTAAGCATCTGTGTCTGTATTGAGGGAGATGCTAAGCCCATTTAAAGTTGCATCGTCCGATGGTTTTGAGTTTCTGATATTTTCTGAGATAAATATATTAGGTTGATCGCTATAGTCTACCTTACTTTAATTTTAAGTAACGTTTAATTTAAATGGCTATCTTTTGAGATATTTTAAGTGTAAGCATGCAAAATTAATTTTGGCAGGCACGCCAAAACTCTGACACCATAGGCTTCTACAGTAAGAAGTTCTATTAAATTAACTCGACCTTCCCTTCTATGTAGCGACACATGTTTAATAAATACACCATTAGCTAAGTTAGATATGTAAAATCAAATCATAGACCCTATGATACTAAGACAGCTCACTACCTATCTCTCCCATGGTAATGCAAATTTTGCAGTGCCACCTTGTGGTGGGTTTGATCAGCCCAGCTGCTGGTTGGTGTTTCACATGTAAACACATACAATTATATTATACATGAGATAGGTAAGTATGAATACACATCAATATGAAATTGCTATGAACAAATACACATCATCATCAGCATCATCATCATCATTGCCATCATCACACATCTTTCACATTCATATATACGTTTATACATATAATATAGCAATTGTTTAACCAAGAGAACAGCCAGTGGTGCGTTTGATCATTTTGATTACACAGTACAGGCTGAGTGAGCCGTCTTAGTATTATAGGGTCTTTGATCAAATCTAGATAATTTTTTTTGTTTTGAAAATTTGATGTTTTCATCGGACTATGCAGCTTTAAGAGAAGTCCTTATTGCTGAAGTGAATGGTATCAGAATTCCAAGTTACTTTCCACAAATTAATTTACCATGTTTTCACTTCAAATATCTTCAAAACTAGCCATTTAAAATAAAAGTTACATCAACAATCAATCAATATGTGTATGTCTCAGAAAAAGGCAGACACTGAAAACCGTCGGACTGTGCTACTTTAAGCACTTCTTGCTCCATAGAAGGGAATACAAGGTCAATATATAGAACCTGTTCTATATATTGACCTTGTTACTGAAGTCTATGAGAGTTGCAGCATCTATGGTCATATCAGGACGGTTACCAACTTGTGACAGTGCGCACTCATGGCAACTTTATAGTGCTGCCCCACTGTGAGACCAGGTCACCATGACCTGATATCCTACTCAGTCACATTATCCTGATACTGAGCCAATCAGTCCTTACCCTATCCTAATAATGTTGAGCGCCTGACTCGGAAGCGACAAGTATCAAGTTTTAAGTCATCGGGATGCCTCGACCGGGGTTCGAACCCACAAACCCATGGGTTCGGATCCCCCGTTCTCCACAAACAGGAGACGGACGTTCAACTCATACGGCCACCCTCTCTGGTCAACATATATATAGACAGATATAGATAAACATAATATTATATATACACATATATATATATATTTTACCTCGGTATGCCGCCTCTGGCTAGCCGTAGGCTAGGGAGAAGGAAGCACATCCGGGTCCAGCAATTAGCATAAGTAACTCACAACGGGAGGACGTTTGTGAGTTGCTCCACAGGATTTATCTACTACTACTGCTTTTATCCAAAAGTAAGTACTGTTTTCTTCGATAACTTTGTTTATCATGCTCTATAGCATCTTTTTATGAAAGTTCAGAACTTTCTTCAGTCCTGTTTGGACTTTGTACGTTTTTTAACTTACGGATAGAACATTGCGTGCCGCTGGCACAAACGAAACCGATACTGAGTTCTATCGACACCTGTTTTTCAGACAGGGAGAAATGGCAACCCGAGTTGCTCATTTCCTAAGAAAAGTCTCCCGGATCCTAATAGAGGATGATGTTGGGGATGCTTCTGGGTGTTTTTTATAAACACCCCTGACCGGTTTAAGGCGAACCTCCGAGTTTCGTAATATTTTCTCCAACTTGTTGGCGCTGTAGCCACAGGTGGGAGAAGTGTACGGAACAGAGAGAGGGGCCGATCTCACGATCGATGCCCTCCGTTTGGTTGGTTTCGTTACCACACACCTACGGCAAATTTAGCTTCACGCCTGTACTGACACGTTGCAACACACGTTCTCTGTACCATGTTCCTCAACCCAGTTTACTGGCTTACACTTGTGTAGTTGAGATGATTCCGGGTTAGTAACGCTTTGGTTTCGTTACAGTTCCCGATGGCCACTCGCCGGAATAAGCCGCCCGCTGCAGCGGTGGGTGTCCCCCCGACGGATTACGATTCGTCTCCACCGGCTACGGCTCCGCCGTCCCCACATCCTGGGGCTCATGCCTCGGATCAAGACAGTGATCACGCCCCTCAACCAGTGGGGTGGGAGGCGAAAATGGCGGAGATGATGGAGGAGAAGATGCGCTTTTTCCAGGCGCAGAACTTTCCAGATCCTTCCCAAATCCCTGATGAGGATTGGGAAGACTTTTCTGAGGACGAAGAGGACACGCTTTCGGCACCTGAGGTTCCGAAACCGAAAGCGCGCGGCAAGAAACGCCGCCCAGTGAGCAGTTCTGGTGACGAGTTCACAAAGAAAGCGAAGTCTAAGCGCTCCAAAAAGTCCAAAAAGAAAAAGAAGAAGAAGAAGAAGGACTCTTCTTCAGACTCGTCGTCCGACTCTTCTTCCACCGAGTCGGATTCCGACACGGAACGAGCGGGTGTCTACGCCAAAATAGGCGTTAAAGCTGGCAAGAAAATTGTCAAAAAGAAAGCTCAGAAAGTGCGCACCACTACCATGATGCGCAAAACGGTGAATAGCCATTTCACTACGTTTAAACCGATCGAAGTCATCAACAAGTTGACTGAGCAGATTTCAGGAGTTAAGGGCATTCCTGCTTCGGTTTTCAAAGAGATGGATTCCGGCATTCATCTTTCCGACGAACGCCGTCGTTATGAAACTTCCCTCTGCCTTATCCATAAGGCAGTTTTGGGTGCCTTGACGTCTGTTATCCCTGTGGCTAACAGGATGCAGACAGAGAACAAGTTCTCGTCTTTGGCGCGGGTTATGGACCGGGGCATAGCTTTGTTAGCAGCCGCTAGTAACTACATGACCCATCGAAGATTTGAAAACGTTTTCAAATCGGTCACCACAGATGCCGGAAAAGAGGTTGCCCGCTCGAACAAGGTAACGGACCATGATGGTAAGGAATACACCGTGTATTCCGGACCTACCCCTATCAAGAGCAAACCCCTAGATAAATCCAAGATGTTTGGGGTCAGCTAGCTTACCTGTACAAACAGGTAGAGGTCGACTACAAGAGTGCTAAAAACACTGAAGCAAAGAGTCGTCGCTTCCAAAACCCAGCAGGGTTCAGAAAGTCTAGGACGGATTTTCGATTCCGCAGAGGAGGAAGGCCGTTCAGGGGCGGACCGTCCTTCCAGTTCAACCAGCGAGGAAGGGGCCGAGGCGACAGGCCGGCCTCAAACTGGAACGACAACCGCGGCTACAAGAGGGATTTCGTTCCCAAGCCCCAGTTCCCGAAACAAGGCAACAAGTAGAGATTTCCACACAAACAGTGCTGCCTCCTGACCCTACAATGGTCACGGAGGAAACTCAAACTGAAGTAAGCCTTTTTCAAGCAGGGAATGTTTCTAATTGTTTACATCAATGGCAACAGTTAACCACTAATCCAGAGGTCCTGAATATTGTTAAAGGCATTCACATCCCTTTCACACAATTGCCTATACAAAAGAGAGCGCCTTTTCCGTATCAGTTTAATTCACTAGAAAAATCTCAGCTAGATCAGCAGGTTCTACTGTTTGAGTCTAAGGGCATTGTCAACAGAGTTGAACATACTGAAGGGGAATATATTTCCAATATCTTCTCTACTCCTAAACCTGATGGTTCAATCCGAATGATTTTAGATTTAACTCAGTTGAATGAAATCATTGAATACAAACATTTCAAAATGTTTTCTTTAGAAACAGCTCGTGATTTAATTACCCCAGGGTGTTGGCTAGCGAGTGTTGATTTAAGGGATGCGTACTACACCGTCCCTATTCACCAGACAGATCGGAAATACCTACGTTTTCTCTGGAATGGCCAACTTTTTGAATTTACATGTTTACCTAATGGTTTGGCCTGCGCACCGCGTCTGTTTACTAAGTTGTTGAAACCAATTTTTGCACACATGGCAAAATTGGGGCATTGTATGTTTCCATACATAGATGATTCTTTTATTATGGGCCAATCTTTCACGCAATGTGAACTCGCTGTTAAAGATTTATGCAACATTTTCACCAAATTGGGTTTCTTCATACATAACAAGAAATCGGTTTTTTCTCCTACTCAGGAGCTTAAGTGTCTCGGGTTCATTCTGAACACCACGGCTATGACCGTTTCGCTTACACGCCAAAAGAAAGATAAGCTTTACCGCACAGCGATACAGCTGTTAGACACTTCTAGGCCAAAGATTAGACAGGTCGCGGTCCTTATCGGGGTCATGGTTTCGTATAGTCCAGCTATTCTATACGGAGCGGCACACATAAAATCCCTCGAAATTGATAAAAATTTGGCGCTGGCCCGCGCAAAGGGAAACTTTGAAAAGACCATGTTTATTTCGGAGAACGGCCTAGCCGACATTGATTGGTGGCTAAACCACTTTGACCATTCCCCCAATCCCATTAGAATGGGAGAGCCTGACACTACCGTTACCACTGACGCGTCTCTCCAAGGGTGGGGAGCACATCAAAATGATGTAGCAACGGGAGGAAGATGGCTAGAATCGGAACTCCCCGATCATATTAACGTTCTAGAACTAAGGGCCATTTACTTGGGATTAACCAGTCTAGTAAAAATACCCAAAAATAATGTACGTATCCTCACGGATAACACCACAGCTATGGCTTATGTCAGAAATATGGGAGGTACAAAATCGATTAAATGTAATGCAATGGCACTTCTCATTTGGAACTGGGCTCAAACCTTTGATGTCTGGTTAACTGTTAATCACATTCCAGGCACACAAAATTGTCTAGCTGACAAGATGAGTCGCCAGTTCCATGATCACTTAGAGTGGTCACTTAATCCATCCATTTTCAAACACATTTGTCACACATGGGGTTCACCTCAGATCGATTTGTTCGCTTCGCGTAATAACTTTAAAATTCCAAAATATGTTTCGTGGCACCCGGAACCCAATGCTTGGCACATTGATGCCTTCTCCCTAAAGTGGCGACATCATTTCTTTTACATTTTCCCCCCCTTTACTATCATTAGCAAAGTCGCCAGAAAGATTCAAATGGAGGGGACTCACGCCATACTCATCGTCCCCGAGTGGCACACGCAACCGTGGCTACCGACGTTACTAGCCACAGCCAAAAGCAGCCTTCGCTTCCCAAGATTCCGAGGAAACCTCAAACATCAGGGACCACTAGAACGCCACGGAAACGTGTCGACAACTCCGTTGGTGGCATTCCTTTTTTAAATAAATATTTAGAACAGTTTGGCTTAGACAAAATTACACAACAGCGTTTGGTTGATGATGCGTGGAGAAAAGGAACGGTGAAAATGTATACTACGTATTTAAAGAAATGGGGTATTTATTGCCTGCTTAAGAAAGTTAAGCCAATGACTCCCACAGTATCCCAGGTAGGACTCTTCCTACGTTACCTAGAGGACGAAGGCCTAGGATATGGCGCTATTAACGCTGCCAGATGTGCTCTGTCGATAATCCTACCGCGGGTTAATGGACAAACAATGGGTAAACACCATGTTATTTGTTGGATCATACGATCAATTTATCAGAGGAATCCGCCTAAACCCAAATATAATAGGTTTTGGGATGTTTCTCTAGTGTTCAACCTCTTCAAGAAATGGCCAGAAAATAAGTTTCTGGACGTTAAACTTTTAGGTTTCAAAGTCGCAGTTTTGCTTCTCCTGGTCACTGGACACAGAGGCCAAACTATAGTTGCCCTGTCGCTGAATGGTCTAGAAATTGACAGTAAAGAGGCCACGTTTGATTTATCAACTTTATTAAAATCAAACCGATTAGGTGACCCCCTTTCTACGATAGGGGTGTCCAGCTTCACTCAGGATCGCAAGTTATGTGTCGTATCTGCGATACGAAATTATATATCCAAGACAAGATTAATAAGAAACTCAAGACAGCTATTGGTCAGCTTTATTAAGCCACACAAGGCCATTTCCAGGGATACCCTCGCCCGATGGACAATGAATGTGTTAAAACTGGCGGGAGTAAATACAGACAGGTACTCATCGCACTCTACACGTGGTGCAATGGTGTCCAAGGCAAGATTGCTAGGCATCTCCGTTAAACGGATCCTAGCTCACGCGGGATGGAAAACCGCTACTTCGTTTGCTAGACATTACCACAAACGACTAGAGAAGCCTCAGCCTATAGCGCACAGGCTACTCACCAACTGAAAGAGAGAGGTAAGAAAAACATTGGTTTTTCCCCTTTTTTGCCATACAAATCGCTTTTCCATTGTTGCATACATAAGACATAATCACTAAAGAATAATAACAAAACAAGAATATCAGGATAAAAATTATTTTACGTAAAGGTCTCCCTAGCCTACGGCTAGCCAGAGGCGGCATACCGAGGTAAAATAGATTAGTTAGACGAATCTTACCTGGGTATAGATGATGGATAACTATTGTTTTACCGAGGTAGAAGCCTCGGTTAGACGTGGGCGAGGGCCCACCCACCACGCCCTGCCACGTCTAGTCAATCACTCACTTTAGCATGAGGTCACTTGACCTTAGGTTGTTTTTTAGAATCATTTTTATCCTGAATTAGTAGGTAAAGATTGCTGGACCCGGATGTGCTTCCTTCTCCCTCGCCCACGTCTAACCGAGGCTTCTACCTCGGTAAAACAATAGTTATCCATCATCTATACCCAGGTAAGATTCGTCTAACTAATCTATAACACGCAAAGACACACATACACATATACACATAGACACAAATATACGTATATTTATACACATAGACACACACACAGACACACAGACACACACAGACACCTTCAATCTGGGCGCGGTTCGGGGGGGAGGTGGCTGGATCAGCCTCCAAGGCTCTTCCCAGTTCCACCGCGTTCCGTCACCAACAGTGACATTCCATTAAACTGTTTTATGGGTCATCCAGGGTTGTCGACATTCTCAAGGTCGCACACAGCATACAGCCGGGAGGGAGGGGGTGTCAGGCAAGGATCACTTGTCGTTTAATAAAATGTTGATATTTCTTCTTTTTCCCCAATTTGTTTGTACTTTAATTTATTATTAAGAAGGGGAATTTTCAATCAATGGATAATTGGTCTTCATCATTCCAGTGCTCCTTGCCCTATCCTAGTAATGCCAAACACCAAACTAGGTAGTGACAAGTATAGATTTTTAAGTCATTGCTTTGACCCGACCAGGGTTTGAACTCAGGGGTTTGAATCTAATGACCTACCAACATGGGAGGTGGGTGTTCAGCTCTTTCAGTCACCCCGTTTCAGTCTGTGGTAAAATGTTGATGTGTCCTACCTTTGAGGGGATGGGGGTCTGGCGATGTAGTTCTTTTTGTACTACCTTGAAAATGTTGAAAACTTTGGATGGCCCTTCATGGTACAGTACAACGCCGTTAAACCAAACTTGAAGGGACCCTAGAAATTTGTTTGGATTAACTGATCATTTGTTTAACCAAGCTTTGGCTTCAACTTTGACTTGGCTTTGGCAAAAACGTGGGTGCATTATGAATGTCATCATCATCATCATGCTGTCGGTCGCGATGTGACAAAGACTGGTTTCATTACTTGACTGCCGCTCTCCATTTATGTTGTTTTGTGCGGTTGTACATTTCATGAAAGCTGCTACAAAAGTGTTGAAGTGCTGCTGGCTTTTGCAAGTTACCAGCGGCACTCTCTCGGGGAGCAAATAGAGGTTTCACACTGGCAAGAACATGTCAAGACAGGTGCAAAACTATTTGTCCCTGCAGTGGCTGGTCGGGAGATGTTGGGAGTTCCGTACATCAACCGCCATTAATGCTGCCACAGTGATATGGTTTTCTGCTTAGGGTTTGCTCCCTTAGCCTTCGGTTCTGTCAAGAACCTGTACCACAAGGCAGTGGTTTACAACTCTGCAGGGCAGGGCCGTCAAACTCCCTGAGATATTGCTATACCTGCAATACCTGTATGTAATCAAATTAATATACAATATATGTGGACACTTTGATTATTGTTTTTTATGTATATACAGAATGACCCTGTTAAACCAAGCCAGTGGGGTCTCAGATGACCTTATAACCACATGAAACTTTGGTTTAACGTACTGGAAGTGGCCTGATTCCCGAAATTTTGTTTGGATTAACCGATAATTTGGATTAACCGACTTTGGTTTAACCAACATTTTTATATGCTAAATGGTAGTATTTTGCCGGGCCACTGAAAAAGGTTTGGATTAACCGATCGTTTGGTTTAACCGAGCTTGGTTTAACGAGCTCGTACTGAATTCCCTTTTAATGCCTGTCACAAATGCGTTACGGCCTGCCTGCGGCGGCCGTAAGTCGCCGCATCGTCCAGACCGTGTCCGGTCACCATATGGTTAGTTATGTTCGGCATACAGTGACCTACGTTTTTTTGCTAGCTGCAAAGTGCTGCAGGATTTTTAAGTCGGCGTTATCTTAACTTTGAAAAATTGTAATGCCGCAGGCCGCAATCCTGGCAATCCAGACTCCACTGTAGGATTACCTTTGTTGACATCAATGAAAATGTTGTAAAATGAATATCAATGTGGTATACAATTCATGTTTGTGTGATCAATTTTAAGAAAGTTATGACTTTTTTTGTATATTAAATACGTGTGTAAATTCAACACAAACCGTATGATTTGTGAAGAGATAAACTGCAGGCCGTGACGCCATAACATTTGCATAAACCACAAGACATAGCGCAGAACACTGCACTGTACGGCGCTCGCAGCATTTGTGACCTAAGCATAATCAACAATGCAATATTTAACAATTACACCAGTGTCTAACTTGGCTGTGTGAGAAAGCTCAAGCTTTATAGTCACGCAGCAGATATCTCACCCAGAAACAAACGAAGCTGGTATCAAAAGCTCTCCAAGCACAGTTTTACTTAGTTGTGCAGGTCATGTAATCGAACTTGTGGAGGGAGAGTGCTGAGGTATGTAATGTATGAATGATTGTTTGTTTGTTTGTTGTTGGTTTACGTCCTAGCAACATCTAAGGTCATATGAGGATGGGTACCGACTTTTGACAGTGCGCGCTCATGGCGACTTTATAGTGCTGCCCCACTGGAATATCAGGCCGCCAGCACCATGACCTGATATCCCACTCAGTCACATTATCCTGACACTGAGCCAACCAGTCCTTGCCCTATCCTAATAATGCCAACTGCCAGGCTAGGAAGCAACAAGTATCAATTTTTATGTCATTGGGTTGACTCGACCAGGGTCAATGTATGAATGACATCATAGATGGGATTCCCTCATCACATGACCAAGAGGGGTTCCCCACAGACAGAGGAATACAAGGGGAACCACCAAGATGGCAGTCGTAGACAACTCTCAATTCATTGTTTAAAGTCTAGCATTTTAGATTGCATGTCTCACCTAGTCACATTATCCTGACACTGAGCCAACCAGTCCTTGCCCTATAATGCTGAGCGCCTGGTTAGGAGGCGACAAGTATCAAGTTTTAGGTCATCGGTTTGATTCGAAGAGGGTTCGAACCCACAAGCCTATGGGTTCGGATCCCCCGATCTCCCGAAACAGGATTGCAAATTCTGACAGTTTTCTCAATTGGATTGGCTAGCAGCCCTATCAGTGTTGCTGGACTAATTATAACATTGCAGGAACAACATACTTCAGCACACTCCCCCCACATATGCAGTTGCATTAAGTGAAAAACTTGATAAAGGCGTGCTCGGAGAGCATTTGTCAGAGTATGCTTCCCCTCATGACGGCTATACTAGGTCCATTTAACACCGCTCCTGTAGGCGGAGTGGGTGTGTTTGGTTGGTCGTTGGAGTTTTATGTCCTGGCAACATCTAAGGTTATATAAGGGCAGATACCAACTTGTGACAGTGTGCACTCATGGAGAGTTTATAGTGCTGCCTCATTGGGAAATCAGGCCACCAGCACCATGACCTGATATCCCACTCAGTCAGATTATCCTCACACTGAGCCAACCAGTCCTTGTCCTATCATAATAATGCCGAGCACCTGGCTAGGAAGCGACAAGTATAAATTTTTAAGTCATTGGTTTGACTCGACCACGGTTCCACGAGCTACTAAAACGGGAGATGGACACTGAACTCATTCATCGATCCTGTGGGTGTAGCTACGTTAGACTAGCGAGGCTAGAGGTAATGTGGGGGAGGGTGTGGGGGGTAGTTGGGTATCTTTCTAGAGAGGAGATAATCGTTAAAAGCGTGGTTATGGTCGGATATATAGTGGGTCCTTGGGGTTGAAGTGATCTTCAGGGTCATGATAACTGTGAATAAGTAAAGTTGTGTTTGTCATGTTACTTGACCTTTCAGACTGTGTGTTGTGTGTCTGGTGTGTGTAGGATGTGTTCGCTAGCGACTTCCGGTTCGCTTGCGTTCACTTCAGGCCTCGCCTTCACTTACCTGTCCCGGGGTGTGCATTTCCTAATGTTACTGCCCCTTACGTGGTGCACCTGAGGTACTTTACCTGTAGGCCGTGGTAACCACCAGATTGGGTTTCACGTGCATCAGAGCTACAGTCACGTCAACCAGTCACATTTCTGCTGAGTCATGCCTACCTTCAGCCGTCTGTGTATGTAGTTTTGTTTGTACATTAGTGGTTTCAGCAGCGAAACCTTCAATTATGGATACTCGGTCTTACTTCATTTCACTGCTCTTCGCCCTATCCTAGTAATGACGAGCATCAGGATAGGTATTGCCAATCATCAATTTTTAAGTCACTGGTTCGAATCCTAGGACTTACAGAATGGGAGGTGGATGCTCAACTCTTTTTTTTGGGGGTGGGGGTCAAAATTGTGAATGTTTAGTTCTTATTTGTTGATCTTGTCATATTACATATGATAATTCTTGAACGTATGCACATTGGTATTTTCTTAGTATATTTCTGTCTTAAGTCATTATTCAAATTGGTTATGTAAATTTCTCGTCATTAAAGATGTTTGTTTGTTGTTGTTTTACACCATGGCAACATCTACGGTCATATCAGGATGGGTACCTAACTTGTGACAGTGCACACTCATAGCGACTTTATTGTGCTGCCCCACTGGGAGACCAGGCCACCAGCACCATGACCTAATATCCCACTCAGTCACATTATCCTGACACTGAGCCAACTAGTCCTTGCCCTATTCTAATAATACCGAGCACCTGGCTAGGAAGCAACAAGTATCAATTTTTAAGTCATTGGTTTGACTCGACCAGGGTTCGAACACACGATCCCATGGTCTACCAACATGGGAGATGGATGCTCTTTACTCATTCGGCCATCCCGTCAGGTTTCATTAAAGACGTGTCTGTTCTATTTATGTTCTCTGTGTATGTGTAGGTGTCACTATAGTGTGCATGAACGGATTTTAAATGAAGCAAATGTTGATAAGGCATGCAATATGGAGTATGACGAGTTCCACACAATCTATTCTTCTTTTTTTTTTAAATCTTAAAATGAAATGTTGATAGGTCTGGTCAGACTACTATTACCTGAATCTGAATAAAGCAGACTCTGTGGTTTTTTTGTGACACGTTTTTTATTCTGCCCATAACGTGTAAGCTCCCAACAGCCCAGATAGCACACAGCCGTCGGGCCGACGTCGGCTATTGGTCGCACCGTCGCAATCGACTTTCCACCGTCGGGCCGCCGTCGGGCCACTGGTGGATTTCCGACGTTGGGAATCAATCCCTTTCCACTTTTGAGCCACCGTCGGGCCACCGTCGGGCCACCGGTGGTGTTCCGACGTTAGGGTTCAATCCCTTTCCACTTTTGAGTCAACGTCGGGCCATCGTCGGCCCGACGGCGGTGTTCCGACGTTAGGGTTCAATCCAAATTTCCACTTTTGAGCCGTCGGGCCTCCGTCGGCAAGACGGTGGTGTCCCGACCTTAGGTTTCAAACCTTTTCCACTTTTGAGTCACCGTCGGGCCATCGTCGGCCCGACGGTGGTGGGCCGCCGCAGGTTTGCATTCATTTTCCACACTTGGTATACCGTCGGGCCATCGTCGGCCCGACGGTGGTGTTCCGACGTTAGGGTTCAAACCTTTTCCACTTTTGAGTCACCATCGGGCCTCCGTCAGCCCGACGGTGGTGTCCCGACGTTAGGGTTCAATCCCTTTCCACTTTTGATTCACCGTCGGGCCATCGTCGGCCCGACGGTGGTGGGCCGCCGCAGGTTTGCATTCATTTTTCACACTTGGTATACCGTCGGGCCATGGTCGCCCCGACGGTGGTGGGCGGCGCATGCGCAGTTCTTTAAATTTGGATTTCGGCTCGAGTCGCCAGCGGAACACGTGCGATTGTTGATCAGTGTTCTTTTTCTACCAATAACTCCAGAAATCCCAGGAATTTTAAGGAATCATTTACCAGGTTTGTTTATTAATATGTTTAGATTATTTTGTAAAAGTTTTGTAATTTATTACGAAGTATTAGTGGAATTATTCATGTTAATACGATTTGAATCATCCGATACGGTTTGTTTACTTCGAATCGCCACCTGACTCGAGTCGCCGGCTCGAGTTGCCAGCACAACACGTGCGATTGTTGATCAGTGTTCTTTTTCTACCAGTAACTCCAGAAATACCAGGAATTTTGAGGAATTATTTCACAGGTTTGTTTATTAATATGTTTAGATTATTTTGTAAAAGTTTTGTAATTTTTTACGAAGTATTAATGGAATTATTCGTGTTAATACGATTTGAATTATCCGATACGGTTTGTTTACTTCGAATCGCCAGCGGAACACGTGCGATTGTTGATCAGTGTTCTTTTTCTACCAATAACTCCAGAAATCCCAGGAATTTTAAGGAATCATTTACCAGGTTTGTTTATTAATATGTTTAGATTATTTTGTAAAAGTTTTGTAATTTTTTATGAAGTATTAATGGAATTATTCGTGTTAATACGATTTGAATTACCCTGTACGGAATTTTGACGAAGGACCGCCATCTTGGTTTTTTCCGAGAAGACACTGTCACTATAGTGTCAATACGTACAGACTATATTAAATTTATATGCTATGGGTTCTCGATTTCTATTAATTTTGAATAAAACTAATATTTTTACAGTGACAGTGTCTTCTCGGCTCGTCGGCCCGACGGCGTTTGTCGCCGTCGCCCCGACGGCGGCAGCCGCCGTCGGGGCGACGGCGTCGGGGCGACGGCGGCTGCCGCCGTCGGGGCGACGGTGGGAGGTTGGACAAAAGAACGTCGGCCCAACGGCGTTTGTCGCCGTCGCCCCGACGGCGGCAGCCGCCGTCGCCCCGACGGCGTCGGGGCGACGGCGGCTGCCGCCGTCGGGCCGACGGCGGCAGCCGCCGTCGGGGCGACGGCGGGAGGTTGGACAAAACAACGTCGGCCCGACGGCGTTTTCCACCGTCGGGCCGCCGGAGCGGCCGCCGTCGGGCCGCCGTCGGGCCGACGACTGTGTGCTGTCTGGGAGGGTGCTTGTTTTCAACGCTGGACAGCTGTGATACTGGATTGGTCTGGTCCTGCACTCAGGAGTGTTTACCTGATCTTTCTCGGGCCAACCTTTTGTGGTTTTGGATGTTAATAGTTTCTATATTAGTTTTTTTTTAATTTTCAAAGTTTTTTCCTAACCTGTATACGATAACTTAGCCTAGTATGTACATCTACGCAGATGATATACAGGGCTGCGGGAGAGGATCCTATCCCATTGTGGTTTGTTACAGCATCCTTTCACCCATGCCCTGTCCTTAGATAGTACACCAGTGTGCCAGAACACCCCTGGACCCTTCAGGACTGCGACTAGGTGGGATGGTTGTGTTGTATGGTTAGCCATTTTGTATTTCAGGCTGAATTGGATGCATGACCATGGCCTGTGTGGTTCTGATTTGGTTTGTGCCAGTACACATACCCAAAAGGACTGCGCCTATGGTGATAGCCATTTCAAATTCCTTAGTACTTAGTAGGGCTAGTTTCTGTATTTGTAATATCTACCATCTTTTCTGGCCTGTCTTTTTGTGCCAGAACACAGCAAGCAGTGACTGTGCCCACGGTCAGGTGAGATATTGTTCCTTCAGTAGGTGGTTGTGTATTATGTTTTCTTTAAGAACATTTTATAGTGGTCCAGGCTTTTGATTGCCCCTTGCTGTGTCGGTTGATTATTCCAGGCATGTGCCGCCATGCCAGTACACTTCTCTCATAAATCTTTGTGTTACTTATTGCTGTCAGTAGCGCTGGGGCCGCCATTTGCCTGGTGTCCCTACGGGGGTTGCTGTGTAGCCTGGTTTTGTGGTATAATGGTGTGCTAGTATTTTGAGGTGCGTTTCCTTTCTACTCATTAGTAGTGTTGCATTGTATTTTCTGTGTAATTCGATTGTGGGCGATCTTTTGTGCACCTGAAGGCATACTTTGAGGGCTCTATTTCGTAGCACCTGTAGTTTGTTTAATAGTTTTAGTGAGTCCTTGGGGTTGAAGTGATCTTCAGGGTCATGATAACTGTGAATAAGTAAAGTGTAGTGAGGAGTAACCATGATGTCATCAAATCACGTGACTGCTGTTTACTCGGCCATTTTGGACGGCGAGCTTCAATCAATATATACAGGAGAATCACTTAATTTTTTATTTTGTTTTGGTACATTAGTTGTTTAAGCAGGGGAAATTTCAATCGCGGACAATTGGTCTTCCTCATTCCAGTGCTCCTTGCCTTTATAAGCAATTTAAAACGATCATTTTACTCCAAGCAAAATGAAACAATTTGTTATTAAATTTGTAGGTTTTAAAACTCTTTTCAACTGTCGTATTTCGGTAGATTTTCTTTGAATTAGAGAAGTGAATCACTTATCTTTATGAGGTCATGTTGACAGTAAGTAGTACCAGGTCCGCATTCAGGGTCCATCTCCGAGACGTCTCCAAGACTTCTCCGCGATGCTTTTTGGCTTATTTCCATTCATGGTGCGTCTCCGAGGTGTTTCCGAGACATCTCCCTTTTCAGATAGGAAACAAAAAGAGCCTCGAAAATGGCAGCCATATTCAGTGGTTTCAGCCAATCACAGCACAGCTTTTCCATTGCAAATGGCCGCCATCTATGGGGGCGGCCATTTTTAGACAATAATTGTCCCTGTCACAAAGATTATCCTGCTGTTACTCTCTATCATCCCCTCCAAAGTATTTTAAAATAAATTGTTTATTACATTTATGTGTTAAGCTGGGGCAATTTCAATCACGCACAATACACCCCCCGCTAGTTAAGGGGAAAGTACCCGAATAGAGTGGTTCCAGATTCTGCCGATAGATGTCACTAGCTTAACTGGCGGGGTGGGGTGTATTGACATACAGAGAGCAGCGGTGAAATTCCAGGAAGAGAAATACAATATAGTTCTCTCTTTTTAATATATATTACAAGTATAAGAGCTTGATGCCTGTTGCGATATGAATATCTAAATATAATCAGGCATTTTCTTAGTTTTCCATGCATTCTTTACGGAGATATAGCATGTGAAATGACAGGCACTTGAAGAAAGTACCCGAATCGAGTGGTTCCAGATTCTGCCGATAGATGTCACTAGCTTAACTGGGGGTGTATTGGTCTTCCTCATTGTACTGCACCTAACCCTGTCCTACTAATGCCAAACATCAGGCTAGGTAGCAACAAGAATACCTTTTTACATCATTTGTTTGACTTGACCAAATTTGAACCGCATGACTGCGAATCCCACAAACCTGCCACACGGGAGACGAGCGCTTCAGTCGTTCGACCATCCCATCATCTATAATAAATAACACACTAACAACATGTACTTTATGCTAATAGTCTATAATCTATGTTTTATTTTAGTAATAGAGTATGAACAAATAAGCCATTTTGCTTAAATACAAGTGGCAATTATGCCAACAATGTAAACTTCCAGTATCCTTGTGAGTGTGGGAGTCTGCTATGGAAACCTTAACCAGTGACGTCACTGTCACGTGACTATCCACTTCCGGAATGCCGCTAAACACTAAGGAGTGTTATCACAATATAGATGGACAATTACATGGAAGTACAGGGCGAAGCAGTAATATGAATGGTGGGCTGAGAAAGTGATAACAGAACAACAAGAATAGATGGGGGGGTTGGTTGTTGGAGTTTCACATCCTGACAACATCTAAGGTTAAATGTTGCCAGGACGTAAAACTCCGAACAACCATCTAAGGTCATATCAGGACAGGTACGGACTTGTGACAGTGCACACTCATGGTGATTTTATAGCACTGCCCCACTGGGAGACAGGCCACCAGCACCATGATCTGATATCCCACTCAGTCACATTATCCTGACACCAGGCCAACCAGTCCTTGCCCTGTCCTAATAATGCTGAGTGCCTGGCTAGGAAGTGACAAGTATCAATTTTTAAGTCATCGGTTTGACTCGCCATGGGTTCGAACCTATGGGTTCGACTCACACGATCTATGAAAATGGGAGATGGACACTCAACTCATTCGGTCATCCTATCTGGTCATAGGTGGGCATAGCTACTTTAGACTAGCATGGCTAGAGGTAGTGTGGGGATGGGAGGGGGGGTTGTTGGATATCTTTCTAGAGAGGAGATAATCGTTAAAAGCGTGGTTATGGTCGGATATATAGTGGGTCCTTGGGGTTGAAGTGATCTTCAGGGTCATGATAACTGTGAATAAGTAAAGTTGTGTTTGTCATCATCATTATCATCATGCTGTCGGTCGCGATGCGAAAAAACTGCTTTCATTACTTGACTGCCGCTCTCCATTTAGCTCTCTGCTGTGAGAGTGATGTCCATGAGTCGGTCTTAATGTCTCTCAGCTTCAGGTTTCTCTTGATGGTATCCTTGAACTGGAGACAAGGGTGCCCTCTCTTTCTGTAACAAGAAGATAGTTGAGAGTAGAGGATCTGCTTTGGGAGCCTGTCTGATGACATCCTCATAAGGTGTCCAGTCCACCGGAGATTCTTTTTGATCAGAAGATCTTCCATAGAGGGCAGCCCCGTCCGTTCGAGTATTTGTCATGTTACTTGACCTTTAAGACTGTGTTGTGTGTCTGCTGTGTGTAGGCGTGTGCATGGAAGATGTATGTAAGTGCATGCCGGCAAGATTTTGTTATAGTTTGTCTTGGTAAACATCTTTCATTCATCTGAATACATTATTTCTTCAGCAGCGAGGCACTGGTCTTCCGGCCATGCTTCACTTCAGTCATTTACACTATTTAACTACAAGAACATTTTAAAGAGAATAACATATTGTGTGCACTGAGGTCTGTGTATATTTTGGAGATCTCTACTGACACAAAGATAACGTGTGTGGGTGACATATGGCTGCCAGTGACACTACGGTGTGTATGTGTGGTGTGTATGTGTGATGTGTGGTGTATGTGTGTGTACATGTGGTGTGTACATGTTGTGTGTATGTGTGGTGTGTACGTGTGGTGTGTATGTGTGGTGTGTACGTGTGGTGTGTATGTGTGGTGTGTACGTGTTGTGTGTATATGTGGTGTGTGAGATATTGGAGATATGTACATACACACAGACAATGTGGGTGTTTGACACGTACACACAGAAAAGTGACACTGTGGTGTGTACCTGTGGTGTGTACGTGTGGTGTGTATGTGTGGTGTGTATGTGTGGTGTGTATGTGTGGTGTGTATGTGTGGTGTGTGAGATATTGGAGATCTGTACGGACACACAGACAATGTGTGTGTGTGACAGGCACACAAGTGATACTGTGGTGTGTACGTGTGGTGTGTACGTGTGGTGTGTACGTATGGTGTGTATGTGTGGTGTGTACGTGTGGTGTGTACGTGTGGTGTGTACGTGTGGTGTGTACATGTGTATGTGTGATGTGTACGTGTGATGTGTACGTGTGGTGTGTATGTCTGGTATGTATGTGTGGTGTGTATGTGTGGTGTGTGAGATGTTGGAGATCTGTACTGACACACAGACAATGTAGGGGTGTGACAGGCACACACATCTGATAGTGATACTGTGGTGTGTGTGGTGTGTTAGATGTTGGAGATATGTCCGGACACACAGACAATGTGGGGGTGTGACAGGCACACACACCTGATAGTGATACTGTGGTGTGTGTGTGTGATGTGTAGTGTGTTGGATATCTGTACTGACACACAGACAATGTAGGGGGGTGACAGGCAAACACACCTGATGACTGATGACCTCACCTGTGAGCACCCCTGTGTGATGTGTGTGATGTGTGGTGTGTTGGAGATCTGTACTGACAAACAGACAACGTGGGGGTGTGACAGGCACACACACCTGATAGTGATACTGTGGTGTGTGTGTGATGTGTAGTGTGTTGGATATCTGTACTGACACACAGACAATGTAGGGGGGTGACAGGCAAACACACCTGATAGTGATACTGTGGTGTGTGTGTGTGATGTGTAGCATGTTGGATATCTGTACTGACACACAGACAACGTGGGGGTGTGACAGGCACACACACCTGATAGTGATACTGTGGCATGTGTGTGATGTGTGGTGTGTTGGAGATCTGTACTGACACACATACAATGTAGGGGGGTGACAGGCAAACACACCTGATAGTGATACTGTGGTGTGTGTGTGATGTGTGGTGTGTTGGAGATCTGTACTGACACACAGACAACGTGGGGGTGTGACAGGCAGACACACCTGATAGTGATACTGTGGCATGTGTGCGATGTGTGGTGTGTTGGAGATCTGTACTGACACACATACAATGTGGGGGGGTGACAGGCAGACACACCTGATACTGATACTGTGGTGTGTGTGTGTGATGTGTGGTGTGTTGGAGATCTGTACTGACACACATACAACGTGGGGGTGTGACAGGCAGACACACCTGATAGTGATACTGTGGCATCTGTGTGGTGTGTAGTGTGTTGGATATCTGTACTGACACACAGACAATGTAGGGGGGTGACAGGCAAACACACCTGATACTGATACTGTGGTGTGTGTGTGATGTGTGGTGTGTTGGAGATCTGTACTGACACACATACAACATGGAGGTGTGACAGGCAGACACACCTGATAGTGATACTGTGGCATGTGTGTGATGTGTGGTGTGTTGGAGATCTGTACTGACACACATACAATGTGGGGGGGGGTGACAGGCAAACACACCTGATAGTGATACTGTGGTGTGTGTGTGATGTGTGGTGTGTCGGAGATCTGTACTGACAGACAACGTGTGTGTATGATACAAGCACGCACCTGGACCACACCTTTACGGCTATATTTTAATGGATTTCAAAGAAAGCGAACAAGTTTTCGAATTGGTTTCCGTGACAGTTTACAGGTGATATCCAACTAGGCGATATGCCTTTTTTTGTTGTTTTTGTTGGGTGGGGTTGGTTGGGGTGGGGTAGGGTGGGGAAGTGGTGCGGGTGGTGTGGGGTGGGGTGGGAAGCCGTGGGGGAGGGAAGCGGTGGGGTTAGTTGGGGGTGGGGAAGGGTTGGGGGTGGGAGTGGAGTAGGGGTGTGGGGGTGTGGGTGGGGTTGGTTGTGGTGGTGTGGGGGTGGGTTAGGGTGTGGTGGGGTTGTGGTGGGGTGGGATTGTGGTGGGGTGGGGTGGGTGTGTGGGTGGGGTGTGTGGGTGGGGTTGGGTAGAGGCGTGGGTGTGGTGTGGGTTAGGAAGGGGGTTTGGCTGAGGGCTGATGCTGATTTGCGGTCTGCTGGGTTTGTGGATCATTGCAGAGTGAGGTCCCGTGGACCCATTCAGCGACGTCATCAGGAGCTGATAGGGGGTGGGGTGAGTTTGTGGGTCAGTGTAGACGGAGGTCCCCGTGGAGATCTTCAGTCAGGTGTTTATTTTTTTATTTATTTACAATGCTTCGCTAACTGCTCTTATAAGTTATAAATGTTGCACACAAAGAAATGCAGCGGCAGACTCGGTAAGAACGCAAGCTGGCCTCTCATGTGGAAGGTGGTCGCTTCAAACTCAAACCGAGTAAAATCAATGACTCATACAATTTACACTTATCGCTACCTAGCCTGGTGCTCAGCATTAAAAGGATGGGGCGAGGATTGTTTTCGACAATATCAGGAAAAAGTGACTGAATGAGATATTGGGTCATGGTGCCGTTTTAACAGTGAAGCAGATACAATCACCTTATGTATACAGTGTCACAAGTCAGTACCCGCCACCTGTATTAATGCATCACCATAGCAGGACACCACCTGTCTTAATGCATCACCACAGCAGGACGCCACCTGCATTGATACATCCCCATAGCAGGATGCCACAGACATTAATACATCCCCACAGCAGGACGTCATCTGCATTAATGCATGCCCACAGTAGGACGCCAACTGCATTAATGTATCCCTACAGCAGGATGCCACCTACATTGATACATCCCCACAGCAGGATGCCACCTACATTAATGCATGCCCACAGCAGGATGCCACCTACAGTAATACATCCCCACAGCAGGATGCCAGCTGCATTAATGCATGCCCCCACAGCAGGATGCCAATGCCCCACACAGTACATACATATCATCCCACAGCAGGACGCCATCTGCATTAATGTATCCCCACAGCAGGATGACACCTACATTAATGCATGCCCACAGCAGGATGCCACCTACAGTAATACATCCCCACAGCAGGACGCCATCTGCATTAATGCATCCCCACAGCAGGATGCCACCTACAGTAATGCATGCCCACAGCAGGATGCCACCTACAGTAATACATCCCCACAGCAGGATGCCAGCTGCATTGATACATCCTCACAGCAGGACGCCACCTGCATTAATGCATCCCCACAGCAGGACGCCACCTGCATTAATGCATCCCCACAGCAGGATGCCACCTACATGAATGCATCCCCACAACAGGACGCCACCTGCATTAATGCATCCCCACAGCAGGATGTCATCTGCATTAATGCATCCCCAGAGCGGGATTGGTTGGTGGATTGTTGGTGAATGGGCCCCTGTTATTGGCAGTGAGACACGTTATTTATTAGCGGGATTGGTTGGTGGATTGTTGGTGAATGGGCCCCTATTATTGGCAGTGAGACACGTGATTTATTGGCGGGATTGGTTGGCGGGTTGTTGGTGAATGGGCCCCTGTTATTGGCAGTGCGACACGTGATTTATTGGCGGGATTGGTTGGTGGATTGTTGGTGAATGGGCCCCTGTTATTGGCAGTGAGACACATTATTTATTGGCGGGATTGGTTGGTGGATTGTTGGTGAATGGGCCCCTGTTATTGGCAGTGCGACACGTGATTTATTGGCGGGATTGGTTGGTGGATTGTTGGTGAATGGGCCCCTGTTATTGGCAGTGAGACACGTTATTTATTAGCGGGATTGGTTGGTGGAGTGTTGGTGAATGGGCCCCTATTATTGGCAGTGAGACACGTGAGTTATTGGCGGGATTGGTTGGTGGATTGTTGGTGAATGGGCCCCTGTTATTGGCAGTGCGACACGTGATTTATTGGCGGGATTGGTTGGTGGATTGTTGGTGAATGGGCCCGTGTTATTGGCAGTGAAACAGGTGATTTATTGGCTGGATTGTTTGGATCATGTTTGTCTGTCCACCCGGAGGGGATGAGGCGCAATGGCCAACTGGGCGGGGAGTAGGGGAGGAGGGGTGGGGGAAGTCGGGAAGGCGGAGGGGGGGGCGGGAGGAGGTGTGGGTGGAGGGGAGGAGGGAGGTGGGGAGTGGGAGGGCAAGGGAGAGTAGCGGATGGGGGAAGGGAGGGGAGGGGATGGGGTAGGGAGGGAGGGGATGGGGAGAGTAGCGGATGGGGGAAGGAGGAAGGGGAGGAGGAGGTGGGGAGTAGGGGAGGGAGAGAGGATGGGGAGAGTAGCGGATGGGGGAAGGAGGAGGGGAGGAGAGGGGAGGGGAGAGTGGGTGGCGGAGTGGAGTGGGGGAGGGGATTGGAGTAGGGAGGGCATGGGAGAGGTGGGGAGTAGGTGAGGGGGTGAGGAGGAGGTGGGGGGTAGGGTGGTGGAGGGGAAGATGGGGAGTAGCGGCAGTTGGGGAGTAGGGGAAGGGGGGCAGTAGGGGAGGGGGGCAGGGGGAGGTGCTGAGCAGGGGAGGATGACAGGGAAGGAGGGCGTAGATGGGGAGGGGTGAGGGGTGTGGAAGGGAGAGGGCCTGGAGGTTAGAGGAGACTTGATTCCATTCAAGCCAACTTTACTTGCATCCATATCCTGGCTCTTCATCATAGTCAATAAGATTTTGTTTGTTGGGGCTTTATGCCCTAGCAACAGCCATGGTCATATAAGAACGGATGCTGACTTGTAACAGTGTGCACTCATCTTGGCTTCATAGCGTTGCCTCACTAGGAGGTTGGGCTGCCAGTCCCAGCACCCTGATCTGATATCGCACTCAGTCACATTATCCTGGTACCGAGCAAACCGGCCCTCACCCTATCCTATTAATGTTGATCGCCAGGCTAGGTTGTGACAAGCATAACTTTTGTAAGTTATTGGCTTGGCTCGATCAGGGTTCAAACCCATGGCCTAGTGTACATATATATTTTAAAGTATATATACACAGTGGAACCTAGATAAAAGATTCACGCGGTACTTGTAGTACACGGGTGAACGACAACGTAGTCTAAATACGGGCGAAAATAGCTTCAGTATAGAACAGGGAGTAGATTGTCTGCCTCCAGTATCAAATGGATACTTATATAGGCACAGAGTTGGTGAAATGGGAGAGAATGCAAAAAGACAAGATGGCGGCCGTAGAACGCCGTCGATTTCACTTTTAAATCTTATTAAACTAGATATTATATTATATTTTTCAACTCAAAGGTAGCGGGCTAATAATAAGATATATGTAAAGAATAATTGTTGCTTCTTACATTGTCAACCGTTTTTATATAGGGTTGGTATTCACTCCTGTACTTCGAGTATCGGGTGAATCCTTTATCTAAGTGGAACCCTGTTATGACGCACCCCGATTTAACGTGAATTCAGATATACCGCGGTGATTCATTGGTCCCAGAATTCTTGATTTAACGCAACCCGATGCTTTTTTTTTTTTTTGCAATCGCATTATATGTACCGGAACGATCGCGTTATAATGGGGTCATACTGTATATGTTTGTAAGCACACACACATATATATTATATACATACAGTTAAACCTCTCTAAATCAATCTACTTTGGGACCGACTTTAAGTGGTCCATTTAGGGAAGTGGTCGCCTTAGGGATATGGCTACAATGGTATGGTTGGGACCCAATTAAAGCGATCGATATAGGGGAGTGGTCGATCGGTGGAGGTGGTCGGTTAGAGATGTTTACTATATATATATATGTATATATATGTATATATACATATATAAATATAGGTTATCAATATGCAGATGGCCCTATATGCATCCTGAGCGGGCGGTGCAACACTGCACCCCCCCCCCTCACGGGGTGGGGGTGTCACATGATCCCCCCCGGCGGTGCACCGAGCCGGACCGACGCCATTATACACAGATTTGGTCTCGCCAAATTGGTCATTAACGTGATTACAACAATTCATATCATTACCAGTGACAATAAGCTCTAAACTAGGGGCGCCTGCGTGGCGACGTTCAAATAGCTCGCTGGGACACATACCCACCCTCTGTTCATTAGGTAAAGCCCCAGTCACACATACCCGGATCAGGGGCCGGACGAGCCCCGGACCGCCATCCGGGGTGGTCCGGGGCGATCCGGGGTGATCCATGACTCGTCCGTGGCTCGTCCCGTGCCGACACCCCCTGATCCGGCCTGATCTGTGGCTCATCCGGCGGCGTCCGGGCTCAGCCCCGGATGTTTTTAAATGTTTAAAACATTCGGGGCGGTCCAGGGGATTTTCCGATCCGGGCTCAATCCGGCCTGATCCGGGGGTGGTCCGGGGGTGGTCCGGGTATTTCGGGGGTGGTCCGGGGTGGACCAGGGCTGTCCGGGGGGGGTGGGCCGGGGTCATTTTGAGCCACGGTTTGACCCGGATCATCCCCAAACTATCCAGGACTACCCCCGGCCTAGCCACGGACCACTCCCGGACTGCCCCCGTAAGACCGGGGGTGATCCGGGAAAGGCCGGGAGTGATCCGAGATAGTCCGGGAGTGGTCCGGGGAAGTCCGGGGGTGGTCCGGCCTCATCCGGGGCCAGTCCGGCCCAGTCCGGGGGCAGTCCGGGGGTGGTACGGGGCGGTCCGGGGCTCATCCGGGGTTCGTCCGGGAAAGTGTGACTGCGAGGCAAAAATCGACGAAAACAGTGATTTTATCCATGGCGGTCCGGGACAGTCCGGGCCGTTGATCCGTGGGTGGTCCGGCTCACAATCCGGGACTCGTCCGGCTATGTGTGACTGGGGCTTTAGTGCGCAATGTTAGTAAGCAATTCAACAGAACAAACATGTGACAAACTGGTGGCCGATTTAGTGGCAGGTGTCACACAGCCCAGGGGGTTGTCAACAGAATCCACAACACAATTTAAGTGGCGCCTGCCCCCGGCCCTGCCCCGGTGTAACGATTTCAACTTCCCCCCTTCCCAAGTTCCCCCCTGGGAATCTGAAAACGTTTTTAACTTCCCTCCGGGGAAATTAAAAACGTTTTCAGATTCCTGGGGGGGAACTTAAAAACAGTTTTCAGATTCCCCCCCCCCCCTATTTTCAAATTCCCCCCTCTGGGAATTTAAAATTGTTTAAAAAACTTTAAAAAACGTTTTAAATTTCAGACCTATAATATTTTTTTCTTAACCATCATTGAGACTTTTTGTGTCATTTGTGGTTAAATATATTTTATTGTAATAGTAATAATTTCCATTATGCTATTCTCTGTATATTATAATATTTGTCATGTAAAATAACAAAAAAATAACAAAAAATAACAAAAATAAAGAAAATTCCCCCAAAATGGGGGGGGGGGAGGGAAAGTTAAAACGAGGGAGGGAATTTGAAAACGTTTTCAAATTCCCCTGGGAGGAATTTGAAAACGTTTTCAAGTTCCCAGGGGGGAACTTGAATATGGGGGGAATTTGAAATCTTTACACCGGCCCCTCGATATTCACTCCATTCGACAATTTCTCCAGATGTGAGACCTACTTCCACACCGGGAGCGCCAATGGCCAAAATTATACGTCTTATCATCCCAATTACAGCCCTCTTCTTTGTTATACGCAAAGCAGGGCTTCTTCCCGTCTTCCAAAAAAAGTTGTTTACTTTGGCCCTGGGAATTCTTGGAGGTGCTACTAACCCCTTTGGACGAGTGGCCCTGCATAGATTCAAAACCATAATATTAAAATGCCACCTACGGATTACCCGCGCAGAAGGCCTCGTAACCATCAACTGTAGCTAACTTTCTTATTGCTAGATCATAACTCGCGTGTGCTTGGTCCTCAAATTGCCCATCTTAGCTTTGCCTGCAATGTATTTAACATGCATCACGAACCGCCTCAAGTCTTGAAGGTTCAAGTCTTTTTTATCAAGGACCCACGCGACGACTATTAACTCGAAAGGTGTAAAGCCTCAGTCACACATACCCGGATCAGGGGCCGGACGAGCCCCGGACCGCCATCTGGGGTGGTCTGGGGCGATCCGGGGTGATCCATGGCTCATCCTTGCCAACAACCCCTGATCCGGCCTGATCCGTGGCTCATCCGGCGCCCTCTGGGCTCAGCCCCGGATGTTTTAAAATGTCTAAAACATCCGGGGCGGTCCGGGGGATTTTGCAATCCAGGCTCAATCCGGCCTGATCCGGGGGTGGTCCGGGGGTGGTCCGGGTATTTCGGGGGTGGACCGGGGTTGTCCAGGGGTGGTGCAGGGTCATTTTGAGCCATGGTTTGACCCGGACCATCCCCGGACTATCCAGGACTACCCCCGGCCTAGCCACGGACCACTCCCGGACTGCCCCCGTAAGACCGGGGGGTGATCCGGGATAGTCCAGGGGTGATCCGGGATAGTCAGGGGGTGGTCCGGGGCAGTCCGGGGGTGGCCCAGCCTCGTCCGGGGCCGGTCCGGCCCAGTCCGGGGGCAGTCCGGGGGTGGTATGGGGCGGTCCGGGGCTCGTCCGGGAAAGTGTGACTGCGAGGCAAAAATCTACGAAAACAGTGATTTTATCCATGGTGGTCCGGGACAGTCTGGGCCGTTGATCCGTGGGTGGTCCGGCTCAAAATCCGGGGCTCATCCGGCTATGTGTGACTGGGGCTTTAGCTTTTTATAAAGTCTTTCGGGTCCTCCAAATAGCGACGAATGGACCACTTACTTCTCTGCTTTCTCTCTCTGCTTGTCGACCTCCCGTTGGATGACCTCGAGCTGGTTGACAATCTGCGGTGCCGGCGGTGTCGTCGTTCCGTGGGTGAGCTGCGCTTCCTGCTCCTGCTTCGCCCCCTTTTTCGCTTCACTGCCAGTTTTTCCATGTCCTCTTCCAGCTCCCTCTCGTGTCTCTCGAGTTCCGCCAGTCGCTTCCTGCACTCCAGTGCCTTGATGTGGCAGTTGACAGCCCGCCCCGGGTCTCCCATTTCGCCGTCCGCCGAGAGGTGACACTCCGCCGACGAAGAGGCCGCTGGCTCTTCTTTCTTCGACGGTTTCATTTCGTCCGCCATTTCAACCACTTTTACTAGTGTATGCGCTGTCTGTCTAGTTTGCATTGAGGCAGTGCAGGCGTTGTTTATCCGACACGGCTGTAAACAGCCCCAGGGCCCGCAGGAAGTGTCCTGCATATAAGTCACAATGCACCGGCGATGTAAAGTCGCATGATGCACAAAAGCGCCCGGTAAATTTTAAAGTACAGCAATATTACGGCGATTTGGAGAATGATGGACTGCCGCAATCGGCGAGGGCTCAGCTGTGTATATGTCACACTGCAGCGCCGACTAGCGGAGTAACCCGTGTCGCGGTTTCAGTTCTCAAGCAGTTGCAGTTCTCAACATCGCTTCTGCGCATACATCAAAATCTAGCAGCATCTTCTGCGCATTGTCAATGGTCATAAGCAATCTTCATACAGAAAAAGTGAAATATCTCTAAAACCAAACCACCTAGAGACTATTCGCTTGGTACACATAGAAAACATGTTTACCAAAAAGAGTATATTAAATTGATATAGTTAGGGTTCTGGATTTCTATTAATTTTCAATAATGTTTTGCACTGCGCGTACCGTCAAACTCAAGGCATTGTCAATGGTCATGAGCAATCTTCATACAGAAAAGTGAAATATCTCTAAAACCACACCACCTAGAAACAAATCGCTTGGTACACATATAGAAAACATGTTTACCGAAAAGATTATATTAAATTTATAAGGTTAGTGACACTGACACTATAGTGACAGTATGAGGCAGCGATTTGCGGCGATCGGCGATGGTTTGAATCGGAATGATGTTGACACATCTGCACATGATGCTTTGATGCATGTGCAGATGCTTTGACGCATGCGCAGAAGCGATGTTGAGAACTGCAACTGCTTGAGAACTGAAACCGTGACACCGGCAACCCCCCGCCCGACAAGCCAAATCGCCGCGGGGGCAGCACCATGCGATTTCTTACATCGGCATATAGGAGTATATACTCGTGTATATAAATATGGGTTATCAATATGAATATCAATGGGCTTATACATATATATATATCTATATATATCTATATATATATACAGATGATCCCATTATCGCCCAATGTAATCACAAATGGCCGAGTATACAACCTCCACCTTTATCTGACAATGGGCTCTCCGATCTATGTATGTGTTTCACTTTTCAAAATGTTATTCTTTAATTGAAGTATGCAACTTTAATAATTACACCAATATATAAATCGAATATGTAGGATGAAATTTGAGTAAGTGGTTTTTATTTTAAAATGTGCTGCTTTCAAGGGACTATGCAACTTTAAGACTCCGAATGAGACAAAGACAGAGCGCGTCAGCGGTCGGCTTTAGTTCTATGCACATACATTATATACTTGCACATTATGTTGCGTACACGTCGATGACCCAATGACCCAATGACCCTATCATCCCTCATTTACAAGTCCGTAATACTAACTTTTTACCGATATATACCACTAAATGTAGTATCATGGGGAGGGTTGAAAATGGGAAATATTGCGCCTAGAGCGGGACTCGAACCCACATATCTTTGCATTCTGTGCCAGTGTGCTAACCATTACATCACCTAGGCTTCCTGATGTCACCACACTATCCACGTCTATATGTCTTGCGGCTCCTTGCCTGAGAGGTCAGTGCAGACTACTACACTCGTCCCCCTGGAATTGTAAGTCTTTTAATGCTTACAATTACATACATACAGGCAATGCACTAGGTTCAACAACTATACAGCGCGTAGCTTATACAGGATCCTGGTCATGGCACCAGTGTCGCGGGGGTGATGAAAATGGGACATATTGCGCCTAGAGCGGGACTCAAACCCACATCTCTTTGCATTCCGGGCCAGTGTGCTAACCATTACACCACCTAGGCGCCACTACACATTCATAATGCACCAACATTTTTGCCAAAGCCAAGTCAAAGTCAAAGTCAAAGCTTGGTTAAACCAATGATCGGTTAATCCATACACATTTCTAGGGTCCCTTCAAGTTTGGTTTAACGGGGTTATACTGTCCATAGATAAAGTAAATACGCAATTTAGTGAACATTATCACAAGTAATACGCTGGTATCTAGTAAGTAGATACCCCTATTTGCCCGTGAATGTGAGTTATTGTAGGCTGGGGGATAATATATCATGCTGCAGTTGACAACGCACAGGTGGCGCCAGCGGCGGAATTATGAACTAACAACGACATGGCAGGGTATCGGGGTCACTGTCCTAAAAACTGGTGAGCATGGGATGGGATTTTAAAACATCAATAAAAAAACGTCCTACTTATTTTTGTCCTTACGCTTTCATATTCATGTTCGGATTTGATGTAAGAAATAAGGGAAATAAAATCAACCGCGTAAAACTTTGGTCTTTAGTTATGAACTGTTTTTGTACCAGAAAACCCCATTTTACAGTCAGCCATTTGTAAGATGACATATGGGACATGGTTGGATCCTTACTAACATATTGTATTGCATTGAAATATCAAACAAAACAGTTCCCAAATCAAAAGGAAGTATTTATTAACATGTATGCATGCTTAAATTATAAAATAAAATTATTTGATGTCTTCAGAAATAACATTACAAATTTCCATCACAGATGTAACCAGTAGTGTCTGGATGCCACACAAATATTGTACACTAATTATTCGGTGAATAAAGCATGGCTGGGAATTACTTTAAAAAAAATCAATATAAGCACTATATATTTCTGTATATTATGCCATGATTAATATGCTTCTCAGCATTAAGTTATTTAATTTTGCTTAGATCTTTATTAAGCAGACTGTGTGGTGTCCAAAACATGTGTTACATCTGAGCAACACATGTTATACTGCCATATGACATAGCTTAATCATGGACTACACTTTTATTTTTATCTCATCAATTTATCTTTTACACAGATGTGAAGGAGAGATTTCCAGCTTTCATGTGCAACCAAAAATTTTAAAATTCAAATATTAGATTTTAACTCTCCATGTGACACTTCTGGCCAGTTTTCAGGAGAGTGACTCATAGATCAATGAGGGTTTATCTGGGAGGTGGCCTATCCTTTATTTATATACTTTTTTGGGTAAATATGTTTATTCTGCTGAATAAGTCTTTTGTCAGTGCTGAAGCACTGGTCTTCCTGCCATTTCAGGGTTATTTCCACAAAAGGTGTATAGAATAAGGTATACAATACCTGTTGAAAACACAATTTGCAGCATGTAACACAATGAAATTCTGTAACCCAAAAGTTCCACGGCAATATGGTAACAGTAGTGTCATATAACTAGATCAATATTAGTCAGATCAATGTAATGGTGCTGTCACATTACAACGTTTCTCGCCAACGCGCATCGACGTATGTGATTTTTTGGCGCAATGTCGGGATACGTCAGGAAGCGTTACGCGCGCATTAGGCGCATGTTGGTATTCATTCATCTACGGCGACGGTCGGCGGCATGCATCAGGGGATCGGTGAAGTTTTGTGCTTGCACAAAACTTTGGACGCGCGACAACGCGCGGGTGCCAATATTATGGTGACGTCAGAAGCACGTCGACATTGCTGAAATAACGTTATGCGAATGCTAGGCACACGGCGCGCGCGCATGAGGGTCATTCCCACACGTTGCGCCAAACAGTTGCTTTTTGTTGTTTTATGTCCTACCAACATCTAAGGTCATATCAGGATGGCGCGCCAAACTTTTACCATAATGTCGGCCGCACGCTACCAATACGTTGCGCTGAAGCCGAAAAGTTTGACGTCTCTCAGTGATTAAAAGTGATATTGCGCGTTGGCGACGAGCCGGCGAGAAGCGTCGTAATGTGACAGCACCATGAGTCTTTACATAGTATTTAGAATGTAAGCAGAAGTTATCTTCTGTATTCAGTTTGTAAAGTTGTAGTAAGTTTTAAAGTTCAATTGCAGTTCGGCAAGCGGTATATAAATGTCAGTTTGTTAGAAATATTTTAGTGTAACTCTAGTGTAGTTAATTATGTGAGTTCATGAATTATGTTGTTTGGGTGGGGTTAATAATACACTGGACCAGCTGTGACCAGTGAAGTAGTGGGACCAATCCCAGTGCATTTAGGTCTTAAATTTTACATTTTTATTTGGACCCCCATAATCCGTTATATAGCACGTTATATACAGTAGTCTGCACCGAACTGTCAGTCTAGGAGCCACAAGAGACAGGTGGGTGTAGGTAGGGTGATTGCATCTGGGAGTCTAGATAGTCTGATGGTTAGGACCCTAACCTCTGAATGGCAAGAAGTGCGGGTTCGAAAACCATTCAAGGTACACTGTTTCCTATTTGTAGTGTCACTCATGACACTGGTTCCATGGCCGGCACCTTGTATAAGCCACAATGCTGTGTGGGTGTTGAACCTACCCTGTGTATGTTATGTAAATGCATTCGTTGCATGGGTGTAATGGTAAGCATTAACAGACTTATGAACATAATCCATTTAAAAGAATTATTATTCCTGGGGGGGATGAGAATAGTATGTAGTATGCATTGACCTCTCAGGATAAGAGCCCAATAGACAGGCAGACATGGATAGGGTACTTGCAGCACTATAAAGTTGCCTCTTTTGTCTTTGTTGTTGTTGTTTAACGCCCCCCCCCCCCTCCCCAGCACAAAAAGTGGACATCGGCTATTGGGGGTGGGGTGCGGGGGGGGGGGGGTCACACAGTGGTTAAACATATATCTGAATTAAACAAATTAAGTTGCCATGAGTGCACACTGTCAGAAGTCGGTACCCATCTTGATGTGATCTTAGATGTTGCGAGAATGAAAAGCCCAGTAAACAAACACACAATCATACCAATTCACCTCATTTAGCTGCCTTTGCACCTAACCTTGTAGAGCATCTATTTCTGTATCCGTGTCCATGTAATAAGCTCCAATTCATTGCTATTTATATTTGATATATAACTCCTACTGCATTGCTGCCTCTATTGCCTTCATTCCACTGTCACAAGTGGGGTTGATATGCGCTACACTTGCGGTGAGCGATTTCATCAACAGCTCGCCTCCTAGGCGTGTCAAACATAGCTCGTGTGGAGGTCACGTGCCAAGGCGGCACGCTGCTCACAGCGTCAGTTATCCAGAATTTTTATTTGAAATAAACTGATAAAGGGAGTGCCCTTTCGGGATCTCCCGGAATTCCTTCAACTAAATGATTTTGATTATCTGTTCACCACGCACAAAATATTATAAATAATGCATTCATTATCTGACATTGATCACGGACACAGCTGACTAAGAGGCAGGCGTGGGTTAATCAAGCCTTTTATTCAGGCGGCGCCCGCCTGGCAGCAATGACATTGAATGTGTATTGTCGGGCAAGAAGCCAACAAGCAAAGGCCCCGATATATTGTGGAAATGAATTGTGATGAGGGCATATGAGATATGTGAACGATTTAACAAAATGAGTAACAAGTAAATAAATGTACAAGATGAGCAATAGTTAATGAATAACATATGAGATAATTGTAGAGGGTAAATTTAAGAAATGTGAAATTTATGTAGGTGTGATCGCTCAACTGCGCGGGTGTCAGTTGCGGAGTAGTTGGTATTTTTTATTTTTTATTTTAAATGCTTGATTGTTTTTTGGTTTTGTTGATTGTTTTGATAAAGGGAGTGCCCTTTCGGGTTCTCCCAGAATTCCTTCAACTAAATGATTTTGATTATCTGTTCACCACGCACAAAATATTATAATTAATGTATTCATTATCTGACATTATTAGATTTCAATTGTAGCTACTTGGATTTGGAGAAGCTCAGTTCAATTAAAATAAATTGTAATTGTTGTTGTTGTTAAAAAAGAGGATTTATCGGACTGGGGCTAAGGAAATACCAGTTTAAAACAATTTAGATTGGGGGTTGTAGGGTATTCTAATGGCTATCAGTATGGGTGGGCGTGTTGTTGTCAACAATAAGGATGCTTTATTTAAAGCGGCATAATCTAAAGAAAGCGTAACATTTTCAGACAACAAGGCATTCAACTAGCTATCAAATATGATCATATATATATATATGTGTGGTGTCCTCTGCGGCGGAGTGCTTAGAGTGTCTGACTTTTTTCTAGGTCGGACTCCTAATCTAAAGGTCAGTGGTTCTAATCCCTGTGCCCCCCACCTCTGCCAATTTGAATTTCCACCGCTGTGTAGAACTTACAGCGTCATCAAAGGCCAGTTGCTCTCATACCATGTCTATGTGGTTTGGGAGGTTAAAAATCCCTTGGGTCGGTAAAAGTGTAGGCTCGGGCTTTCTATCGACAAACTGTCTAATGGTGAAAACAAGTCTATTCAGACTTATCCATGATGGACAGTATAAATCTTCAAGAAAAAAAAAAAGTTTGAGGTTCGAATCCAGACTAGTTAGCAGAGGAAGCATAATGCTCCAAAAGTGAACCCCCCTGAATAATTAAACCCAGAGGGGGGGGGGGAGCCCCGCATCCCCTTCTTACACCGGTATATATAGATTTATACTGTGTATATATATAGGATCATACACATAGCTATATATATATATAATTTAGATACTGATGCACTCATAAAGCGTTTGTTCCAGTTTACTCTTCCTGTAATATGCCTCTATTTTTTTAATTTAATTTAATTCTTGAAGATTTATTCTCCCTATCATGGATAAGTTTTCACCATTACACAGTTTGTCGATAGAAAGCCAGAGCCTACACTTTTACCGACCCAAGGGATTTTTAACCTCTCACACCACATAGAAATGGTATGAGAGCAACCGGCCTTTGATGATGCTGTAAGTTATGCACAGCGGTGAAAATAAAAATTGGCAGAGGTGGGGGCGGGGATGGCAAATCGAACCATTGACCTTCAGATTAGGTGTTCGACCTAGAAATAAGTCAGACATTCTAAGCACTCTGCCACAGAGAACACCATGATTTTAACAAGTGGCTAAGCAAAGCCCATATCCAACATTTCGGTGTGCACACCAAAATTAATTTGGCATGTTTTCACTCTGATAACTGCATAGGTAAAGTTGCATAGTCCGATGGTTTTGAGTGTCTGACCTCTTTTGAAGAAATAAATTATTATGATTTACCTTACTTTTCTTTGAAGTACCTTTAATTATAGATGGCTAACTTTGGGGATATTTGAAGTGAAAATGTGTTAAATTAATTTTGTTGTGGACGTCACATTTGATACAGCGTTGGTTTGACTCGACTCGGATTTGAACCCACGACCTACCGCACGGGAAGCCTGTGATATTAGCGATTCGGCAACCGGGGCCAGTCCCCGTTAATATAAATGTTACTTTGAATAAACTAAAATAGATGATGGCAATCTCGATACTATATTTAACTTTAAGAAAAAAAGACTAGGCCCCCATCAGACAATGCATCTTTAATTAACACCCGACTTAAACAGGATTTGTTTGTTTGTTGGAGTTTTACATCCTGCCAGCATTTAAGGTCATATTCGGATGGGTACCGACATGTGACAGTGCGCACTCATGGCGACTTTATAGTGCTGCCCCACTGGGAAATCAGGCCACCGGCACCATGACCCGATATCCCACTCAGTCACATTATCCTCACACTGAGCTAACCAGTCCTTGCCCTATCCTATTAATGGTGACTGCCAAGCTTGGAAGCGACAAGTATAAATTTTAAAGTCATTGGTTTGACTCGACCAGGAACCAAACTCCTGACCTTCCGCACGCGAGGGCCCTGTTTTACCGATTAGGCCACCGCACCCGGTCACTTAAACAGAATGGCCGAGTGAGTTGAGCACCCGCTTCCCCTTTGATAGGTTGTAGGATTTGAACCTACGGGTTCGAACTCTGGCCGAGTCAAACCAATGAGTTAAAATTTGATACCTATCACTACCTAACCTGTCCTCTGAGATTACTAGGATAGGGCAAAGGGTAGTGGAATGAGGACGTCCAATTGTCGGCAATTGAAATTTCCCCTTGCTTAATCAACTAATGTTTATTTAGTTTTTTTACTTGAAGATTTATACTGCCTATCATGGATAAGTCTGAATAGGCTTATTTACACCATAAGACAGTTCGCCAATAGAACGCACAAGCCTATACTTTCACTGAGTTGGTCGATTTAGAGAGGTTTTACTGTATACGATATCCAATTAGACGAAAACTGATCTATTCCAGACAGACTGATGGATATAAAACTAGATATCAATTTTGAACTTTGACTCTTACTCAGAAAATCCACCCTGACAGATTAATTTGTTAATGTAGTCAAGCGGTAACCTTTATTTTCATTTGTGAAACCTACTCATTATCCTTCTGTTGTAGAATGTCCTGTTGAATCCATTATTATTGTATTTATTTATTGAAGATTTATACTGCCAATCATGGATAAGTCTGAATAGACATGTTTCACCATTGGACAGTATGTTGATAGAAAGGCCAAGCCTACACTTTTACTGACCCAAGGGATTTTTAACATCCAACACCACATAGACATGGTATGAGAGCAACTGGCCTTTGATGACGCTCTAAGGGAATCTGGGGGCACAGGGAATCGAACCACTGACCTTCAGATTAGGAGTCCAACTTAGAAAAAAGTGAGACACTCTAACCATTCCGCCACAGAGAACAGCACAATGCTTCATTTATTAATTGTGATGTATTAGCCTAGTTCAGTTAAAACCTACTTAAATTGAAAGTAGTGCGGTCAAATTCAGGAGAGTACGTGGCGACTTGATACAGGTGTATGAATATATGCATAACCTGTATGATACATGCTGGAGAGACATGCGACCCATTGCAGGACAGTCGTCAACTCGTGGCCATCAGCTTAAGATCAATAAAATAAGAGTAAACAATAGGATAAGAGGTCAGTTCTTCTCACAAAGAATAGTGAATGACTGGAATTCTCTTCCACAGGATACAGTGACAGCACCGTCAATTAATGCACTTAAAAGATACATATATATCATCCCTATTTGTACAAATATAAGCCATGTATGGATGTTTTTGACTGATATTACAGAGAAAGAACAATAGGTGCGGTGTATAGGCAAATGTTTGACTTCCCACTCTATAAGATATCTATCTAAATGGTACTAGTGCCCTTAAGAGAGAGAGAGGGAGAGAGAGTGATTGACAAGGATTATCCCGCCGTTAGGTGAATAGACAATATGAAGAGTTCAGGTGCAAAACCACGTACACGCCAATCCAAACAAGTATTTTAAATACAAGATTTTTACCTGAAAATAATTTTTAATTCTCACAAATTCCACTTTTCATATGATCATATGGCTATGGAGCAATTAAAAAAAAGTAGGAATACAAATCTTTCATTGTTGTTGAAGGTTTGATTCTGATGTTTATCTCCATTTTTGGATTGGTGTTTACATGGTTTTGCGCCTGAACTCTTCATATATTAGTTGATTGAGCGAACTCTGGCTGGACTCCAAAAGGCTCCTCCGTTTATTAAAGTAATCAATCTGAGTGAGTGAAGCTGTCTGAGGGGAGGCACGGACACACGTGACCGCCTCCCGAGCCGTATTTGTCATAGTGGATGCATATGAGTTGGTGTCCATAGCCCTCAAGGCAAGGATAGCACATAGTAACAGTGAGTACAACCACCACTGATCTATCAGTCATTCTCAGAAACTGTGTACCACTTTTGTGACATGGAAACGAAAAGTGAAAACATTCCAAATAATAGTAGAAAACATTCAAAATAATAGCAGAATCACAATAGATATCATATGTCAGACATCACATTTTTTATTTTCACCTTTTGATTTTGATATTATACAAACTGAGAAAGCTGTTGAAATTAATTGAGTAACATCCGTCCATAACATCATTTGAACACGCATCCATAACATCATTTTAAAACACACAATACATTCAAACAAATCTATTGATTTCACTTAAGACAAAAGAATTGTTTCTTACAAGAAAAAAGGTTGAACAAATGTTTCTGTAGATGAGGTCGATATGCACATTTTCTTATTTTTACTTCAGCACCAAATAATACAAACATGTTTTTGGATACATTTTGTGGGATAGATTAAATAGATGTAGTATTGATAACATAATTAAAACACAGAGTCAACAATAATTATTTGACTTACTATCCTCCAAAAATAAGGGAATATTATTTAAAATGTAACATGGAAACCACAAATGTGGTACACAGTTTCTGAGAATGACCCATATATATATATATATATATATATATATATATATATATATATATATATATATAACACCACTCGGCATGTAGGTAGCCAACACATCCATTGGTGTTGCATACACATAACTACACGTAAAACCAACACTACAACTGGCCACCATTGAAAACAAGCCTGGGTACCCGGGCTTATATGCTATGGACAGTATAAATACAGCCTCAATAAAAAAAACATAAAAAAACATAAAAACTAGAGACTCATCAGTCTAAGTAAGCAGGTATATATTAATTAGGTAACATTGGTATTCAGACAGACCTGTTGGCTGTAGCGTCCTGAGTCAATATAGGTGGACAAGCTTCATGGCAAACCCATCTTCATCCTAAATAACATCAGCATAACAAGTTATATGGCAGGATAATTGTGAATAAGTGAAGTTGTGTCGGTGATGTAACTTCTTATTTATCTAATTATATATCATCTGTTTTTCTCCTTTTAGGTGAGTTTCTGGTCCTGCACTCTGTCAGTTGAGACGACTTCCGGTAGGTGAATTCACAGTTGTGTCGACTTCCAGTAGGTGAATCCCCAGTTGTGGAGACTTCCGGTATGTGAATCCACAGTTGTGGAGACTTCTGGTATGTGAATCCACAGTTGTGGAGACTTCCGGTATGTGAATCCATGGTTGTGGAGACTTCCGGTATGTGAACCCACGGTTGTGGAGACTTCCGGTACGTGAATCCACAGTTGTGGAGACTTCCGGTATGTGAATCCACAGTTGTGGAGACTTCTGGTATGTGAATGCATGGTTGCGGAGACTTCCGGTATGTGAATCCACAGTTGTGGAGACTTCCGGTATGTGAATCCACAGTTGTGGAGACTTCCTGTATGTGAATCCACAGTTGTGGAGATTTCCGGTATGTGAATCCATGGTTGTGGAGACTTCCGGTATGTGAATCCACGGTTGTGGAGACTTCCGGTATGTGAATCCATGGTTGTGAAGACTTCCAGTATGTGAATCCACAGTTGTGACGACTTCCGGTAGGTGAATCCACAGTTGTGATGACTTCCGGTAGGTGAATTCACAGTTGTGACGACTTCCGGTAGGTGAATTCACAGTTGTGACGACTTCCGGTAGGTGGATCCCCAGTTGTGAAGACTTCCAGTATGTGAATCCACAGTTGTGGAGACTTCTGGTATGTGAATCCACAGTTGTGGAGACTTTCGGTATGTGAATCCATGGTTGTGGAGACTTCTGGTATGTGAATCCACGGTTGTGGAGACTTCCGGTACATGAATCCACAGTTGTGGAGACTTCCGGTATGTGAATCCACAGTTGTGGAGACTTCTGGTATGTGAATACATGGTTGTGGAGACTTCCGGTATTTGAATCCACAGTTGTGGAGACTTCCGGTATGTGAATCCACAGTTGTGGAGACTTCCGGTATGTGAATCCATGGTTGTGGAGACTTATGGTATGTGAATCCATGGTTGTGGAGACTTCCGGTATGTGAATCCACAGTTGTGATGACTTCCGGTAGGTGAATCCACAGTTGTGACGACTTCCGGTAGGTGAATTCACAGTTGTGACAACTTTCGGTAGGTGAATTGACAGTTGTGACGACTTCCGGTGGGTGAATCCCCAGTTGTGGAGACTTCCGGTATGTGAATCCCCAGTTGTGGAGACTTCCGGTATGTGAATCCACAGTTGTGGAGACTTCCGGTATGTGAATCCACGGTATGTGAATTCCCCACCCGTTTACCTTCACATTGCCAACGGCCCAAACAGAACGTGAAGACGGGTGTGGGAAGAAAGTAACTTTATTTTTACCTCAGACAGCCCCAACTGGGGCGCACATTTACATTTTCTTTATCCCTGGGCAAGGATGTGACATTGACATGATGCTATATTTTTCTTGAAGATTTATACTGCCTATCATGGATAAGTCTGAATAGACTTCTTTTCACCATTAGACAGTTTGTCGATAGAAAGCCCCAGCCTACACTTTTACCAACCCAAGTGATTTTTAACCTCCCACACCACATAGACATGGTATGTCTGCAACTAGCCTTTGGTGACGCTGTAAGTTATACACAGCGGTGGAAATCGAAATTGGCAAAGGTGGGGAGCGCAGGGAATCGAACCACCAATGTTCAGACTAGGAGTCTGAACTAGAAAAAAGTCAGACACTGTAACCACTGTAACCACTGTAACCACTGTAACCACTCTAACCACTGTAACCACTGTAACCACTGTAACCACTGTAACCACTGTAACCACTGTAACCATTGTAACCACTGTAACCACTGTAACCACTCTAACCACTGTAACCACTGTAACCACTCTAACCACTCTAACCACTCTAACCACTCTAACCACTCTAACCACTCTAACCACTCTAACCACTCTAACCACTCTAACCACTCCGCCACAAAGAACACCACAAACAGCAAATGAATATGAAGCAACACACCAATTTTCGACCCACCGGCGTATTACTTTCTCTTTATTTCCTTCATAATACCTCCTGAATATACTCTTGTTACCTGCACTTCCTGGCTGTGTCCCTTCTTTGCTGAATCATGTCATGGTGCCGGCAGCTTGGTATGGCAGTAGGGCGGCACTATACAACTTTCAGGAATCCGCACTGTCAGAAGTCGATACACAGTTGTTGATGTGACCTTGGACGTTGCTAGGACGTATAACCCAATAAATCTAAAGTTTACACCGTGGGTGGGGTCTTGTGTGGGCCCCGGGCGTATGCCCTATAAACAAGTTCAGTGACGGGATGACCTTCACCTTGGTGAACCAGTGTCACGTGAAGGGAAACATACCTAGACCATCAGGCAGGCGTCATGACCTAGTTAATGTGGCCGTGATCTACTCAACTGGGCAGGCGTCATGACCTAGTTAATGTGGCAGTGACCTACTCAACTGGGCAGGCATCATGACCTAGTTAAAATGGCAGTGGCCTACTCCACTGGACAGGTGTCATGACCTAGTTAACATGGCAGTGACCTACTCCACTAGGCAGGCATCATGACCTAGTTAATGTGGCCATGATCTACTCAACTGGGCAGTCGTCATGACCTAGTTAATGTGGCAGTGACCTACTCAACTGGTCAGGCATCATGACCTAGTTAACATGGCAGTGGCCTACTCCACTGGACAGGTGTCATGACCTAGTTAACATGGTAGTGACCTACTCCACTAGGCAGGCATCATGACCTAGTTAACATGGCAGTGGCCTACCCCACTGGTCAGGCATAATGACCTAGTTAACTTGGCAGTGACCTACTCAACTGGACAGGCGTCATGACCTAGTTAATGTGGCAGTGACCTACTCCACTAGGCAGGCATCATGACCTAGTTAACATGGCAGTGGCCTACTCCACTGGACAGGCATCATGACCTAGTTAACTTGGCAGTGACCTACTCCACTAGGAGGCATCGTGACCTAGTTAACGTGGCAGTGGCCTACTCCACTGGTGAGGCGACATCACCTAGTTAATGTGGCAGTGACCTACTCCACTTGGGTTCAATTGGTGTGCCTGCTATTACATTCAAATACACGGTGTAGTGTCAACTGTCTGGTGACAACTGTCTGGTGTCAACCTTCTGGCGTCAACTGTCTGATTTCAACTGTCTGGCGTCAACTGGCTGGTGTCAACTGTCTGGTTTCAACTGTCTGGTGTCAACTGTCTGGTGTCAACTGGCTGGTGTCAACTGTCTGATTTCAACTGTCTGGTGTCAACTCTTTGGTGTCTTCTGTTAGGTGTCAACGGTCTGATGTCAACTCTTTGGTCTCAACTATCTGGTGTCAACTATCTGTTGGTCATAGGTCTGTTGGTCAAATGTCTGCTGTCAAATGTCAGGTGTCACGTGTATGGTGACAACTGTCTGCTGTCAAATATCTGCTAGCAAATGTCTAGTGTCTTCTGTCTGGTGTCACATGCATTGTGTCAACTGTCTGGTGTATTCTGGCTTGTGTCACGTGTATGGTGTCAACTGTCTGATGTAAACTGTCTGTTGTCAAATGTCTGGTGTCAAGTGTCTAGTGTCTTCTGTCCGGTGTCACGTGCATGATGTCAACTGTCTGGTGTATTCTGCCTTGTGTCACGTGTATGGTGTCAACTGTCTGATGTAAACTGTCTGTTGTCAAATGTCTGGTGTCTTCTGTTTGATGTCAACTGATTGGTGTTGCGTGTCTGTATATTCTGATGAATACATTTTTAACAAAGAAAAAAAAAGATAGTTACCCTAAAACTGAAGTAAAGTGGATTATAATTGTAAACCTAATATATCTGCCTAAACTTATGGTAGAAACTCAAAGCCATCGTGCTTATGGTAGAAACTCAAAGCCATCGCGCTAGAAAATTTTGAGTCTATTCGAATATGAAGTTTCCTCAACTACCGCTAAAGCCCCAGTCACACCTACCCGGATCAGGGGCCGGACGAGCCCCAGGCCGTCATCCGGCGTGGTCCGTGGCGATCTGCCATGATCCGTGGCTCATCCGTGGTTGGTCCTTCATGATCCATGGCTGGTCCGGCCTCATCCGGGGTCCGCCCCAGATGTTTTAAAATGTTTAAAACATCTGGGGCGGTCTGGGGAATATTGCGATCAGGGCTCGATCCAGCATCGTCCAGGATGATCCGGGTGTAATCCGTAGGTGGTCCGGGTAGTCTGGAGGTGGACCGGGGGTAGTCCGTGTAGCGTCCGGGCCAGTCCGGGGCTGTCCAGGCGTTTTTTAACCCGGATGAGCCACGTTTAGGCACGGTTTAACCCGGACCAGCCCCGGACTAGCCCCGACGTATCCACGGACCACTCCCGGACTGCCCGGGTAAGACCCGGACAAGCCGGATGAGCATGGATCAGCCACGGATCACCACGGATAGCTCAGTTTACCACAGATCAGTCCAGGATGAGCCCCGTTTTTGTGTATATATAGCAGGAGCAAGTGCACTTCCAGTTCGGGACTGATCCGTGACTACTCCGTGGATACACCGTGTAGTCTGGGGGTGGTCCAGCTAGACCGGGGGCTAGACCGGGGGCTAGACCATGTAGGTGTGACTGCGAGCCCAAAAATGACCAAAATAGCAATTTTATCCGGGGTGTCCGGGACAGTCCAGGGGGGTGGTCCGGCTAAAATTCCGGGGCTCGTCCGGGTATGTGTGACTGGGGCTTAAGTAGGCCATGCTTTCCTGAAAGTCGCAGTGAAAGCAAACCAGTGCTCTTAGTCTTACTGACTCAGCCGTCCTCTCTGGTTGCCTTGGTTGGTTATTGGCGTGTTACACCTAAGTGAAAGCAAACCAGTGCTCTTAGTCTTACTGACTCAGCCGTCCTCTCTGGTTGCCTTGGTTGGTTATTGGCGTGTTACACCTAAGTGAAAGCAAACCAGTGCTCTTAGTCTTACTGACTCAGCCATCCTCTCTGGTTGCCTTGGTTGGTTATTGGCGTGTTACACCTAAGTGAAAGCAAACCAGTGCTCTTAGTCTTACTGACTCAGCCGTCCTCTCTGGTTGCCTTGGTTGGTTATTGGCGTGTTACACCTAAGTGAAAGCAAACCAGTGCTCTTAGTCTTACTGACTCAGCCATCCTCTCTGGTTGCCTTGGTTGGTTATTGGCGTGTTACACCTAAGTGAAAGCAAACCAGTGCTCTCAGTCTTACTGACTCAGCCGTCCTCTCTGGTTGCTTTGGTTGGTTATTGGCGTGTTACACCTAAGTGAAAGCAAACCAGTGCTCTTAGTCTAACTGACTCAGCCATCCTCTCTGGTTGCCTTGGTTGGTTATTGGCGTGTTACACCTAAGTGAAAGCAAACCAGTGCTCTTAGTCTTACTGACTCAGCCGTCCTCTCTGGTTGCTTTGGTTGGTTATTGGCGTGTTACACCTAAGTGAAAGCAAACCAGTGCTCTTAGTCTAACTGACTCAGCCATCCTCTCTGGTTGCCTTGGTTGGTTATTGGCGTGTTACACCTAAGTGAAAGCAAACCAGTGCTCTTAGTCTTACTGACTCAGCCGTCCTCTCTGGTTGCTTTGGTTGGTTATTGGCGTGTTACACCTAAGTGAAAGCAAACCAGTGCTCTTAGTCTAACTGACTCAGCCATCCTCTCTGGTTGCCTTGGTTGGTTATTGGCGTGTTACACCTAAGTGAAAGCAAACCAGTGCTCTTAGTCTTACTGACTCAGCCGTCCTCTCTGGTTGCTTTGGTTGGTTATTGGCGTGTTACACCTAAGTGAAAGCAAACCAGTGCTCTTAGTCTTACTGACTCAGCCGTCCTCTCTGGTTGCCTTGGTTGGTTATTGGCGTGTTACACCTAAGTGAAAGCAAACCAGTGCTCTTAGTCTTACTGACTCAGCCGTCCTCTCTGGTTGCCTTGGTTGGTTATTGGCGTGTTACACCTAAGTGAAAGCAAACCAGTGCTCTTAGTCTTACTGACTCAGCCGTCCTCTCTGGTTGCTTTGGTTGGTTATTGGCGTGTTACACCTAAGTGAAAGCAAACCAGTGCTCTTAGTCTTACTGACTCAGCCGTCCTCTCTGGTTGCCTTGGTTGGTTATTGGCGTGTTACACCTAAGTGAAAGCAAACCAGTGCTCTTAGTCTTACTGACTCAGCCGTCCTCTCTGGTTGCCTTGGTTGGTTATTGGCGTGTTACACCTAAGTGAAAGCAAACCAGTGCTCTTAGTCTTACTGACTCAGCCGTCCTCTCTGGTTGCTTTGGTTGGTTATTGGCGTGTTACACCTAAGGTCATATCAGGACGGTACATTGTGGTGGCTTTAGTGATTCAAATACCGTAACACACCACAGATGCCGAAGTCCCAATCCTGAATACTGCTCCAAGAATTAAGATTTCAAATTCCACCCGCGCTTGTTATTCGCTGTTGCTATGGCCGCCTTGTGATATTTATAACTGAAGTGAAAAGCAAAAGAAGGAGCGTTAATTGATCGTTCCATAAGAAGCAGCATGCCCAATTAGCGGCGCGGTGCGGCTTGGTATTCACAATGCTCTGTTTGTGTCTCGTTCACACACCCGCACTGGTCGCAATCCACCACCCAATGTTAGGTCACACACTCGCACTGGTCACAATCCCCCACCCAATGTTAGGTCACACACCCACACTGCTCACAAGTCAACAACCAATAGGTCAGACACCCACACTGGTTGCAATCCACCACCCAATTTTAAGTCACACACCCACACTGGTCGCAATCCAACACCCAATGTTTGGTCATACACCTGTGCAGCTCACAATCCACCACCCAATGTTAGGTCACACACCGGCACTGCTCACAACTCAACACCCAATGTTAGGTCACACATACACAATGTTTAGTCACACACCCACACAGATCACAATCCACCACCCAATGTTAGCTCACACATCCACATGGCTCACAATCCGCCACCCAATGTTTGGTCACACACCTGCACTGGTCGCAATCCAACATACAATGTTTGGTCACACCTGCACTGGTCGCAATCCACCACCCAATGTTTGGTCACATACCTGCACTGGTCGCAATCCAACACCCAATGTTTGGTCACACCTGCACTGGTCGCAATCCACCACCCAATGTTTGGTCACACACCCACACTGGTCACAACTCAACACCCAATGTTAGGTCACACACCCACATGGCTCACAATCCACCACCCAATGTTTGGTCACACATCGGCACTGCTCACAACTCAACACCCAATGTCGGCTTAGCTTGTCAGGGTAACGTCACAGGATGCGTCATGGTTATCTAACATTGTCAACAAGATGGCCTGAGAGTCAGGATTACCGAGCGCTAATTGTCTACACATATTATCGTATGGATCTTAATATCTGGCATCAACATCAAGTCATGGTAGTCATAGTGATTAACCAACATTCTCAGCATAATATTCTGCTAGTTGATGTGTCTAGGATTCTTTATCAACACAGTATCGTGAGATTCCTAATATCTAGTATCAACATAAACACATTACAAAGCTGTCGGAGTCATAATGGTTGGCCGAGACTGTCAGTATTGTCGCGGGGGTGATGACAATGGGAAATATTGCGCCTAGAGCGGGACTCGAACCCATATTTCTTTGCATTCCACACCAGTTTTCTAAACATTACCCCACCTAGGCTACCTATGTTTTTAAACATATAGGGCTCAATATCGTCCAGCGAGTGGGTGGGACCTGACCCCCACATTTCTGTCATTTCGGGGCGACCATCCAAATCATTGGAGCAGCTCGATGCAATCAGCTCGCTGGCGCCTGCTGTGCACTTTAGTGCTTGCCCGGTGAGGTGAGTGCGCTCTACTCACTACTTCACCACTCTGACAGCGTGGCATATAGGGAAACAACGCAGTTCATGAATAATTGACGAACACGGGCGCCAAGTGCCGGTTTTGCTGTCTAAATGTCAGGGTTGTATTTAAAGACGAAAGCTGAAGTGAATGCTTTGGTTTGAATTGAGAGAATTCTGAAGGTGAGACTTGATGACTGATGACTGATACCTGGTTGCCGAATGCTTCAAGGCAGTGAGTGGGGTTTTATGGACTAGCAGCAGATGAGGTGATGTGAGGACTGATTAGTGACCGTGTGTACTCCAGACAGTTTCATAGTAATAGTGGTTGTGGTGTGAAAGAAGAGGACTGTACTGTGACATATGTGTCAGTATTGTGAAAGAAGAGGACTGTACTGTGACATCTGTGTCAGTACTGTGAAAGAAGGGGATTGTGCTGTGACATCTGTGTCAGTACTGTGAAAGAAGAGGACTGTACTGTGACATCTGTGTCAGTACTGTCAAAGAAGAAGACTGTATGGTGACAGCTGTGTCAGTACTGTCAAAGAAGAAGACTCTACTGTGACATCTGTGTTAGTACTGTCAAAAAGGAGGAATGTACTGTGGCATCTGTTTCAGTACTATGAAAGAAGAGGACTGTACTGTGACATATGTGTCAGTACTGTGAACGAAGAGGACTGACCTGTGACATCTGTGTCAGTACTGTGAAAGAAGAGGACTGTACTGTGACATGTGTCAGTACTGTGAAAGAAGATGACTGTACTGTGGCATCTGTGTCAGTACTGTGAACGAAGAGGACTGTACTGTGACATAGGTGTCAGTACTGTGAAAGAAGAGGACTGTACTGTGACATGTGTCAGTACTGTCAAAGAAGAAGACTGCACTGTGGCATATGTGTCAGTACTGTCAAAGAAGAGGACTGCACTGTGGCATATGTGTCAGTACTTTGAACGAAGAGGATTGTACTGTGACATATGTGTCAGTACTGTGAAAGAAGAGGACTGTATTGTGATATCTGTGTCAGTACTGTGAAGGAAGAGGAATGTACTGTGACATGTGTCAGTACTGTCAAAGAAGAGGACTGTACTGTGACATCTGTGTCAGTACTGTCAAAGAAGAGGACTGTACTGTGACATGTGTCAGTACTGTGAAAGAAGATGACTGTACTGTGGCATCTGTGTCAGTACTGTGAACGAAGAGGACTGTACTGTGACATAGGTGTCAGTACTGTGAAAGAAGAGGACTGTACTGTGACATGTGTCAGTACTGTCAAAGAAGAAGACTGCACTGTGGCATATGTGTCAGTACTGTCAAAGAAGAGGACTGCACTGTGGCATATGTGTCAGTACTTTGAACGAAGAGGATTGTACTGTGACATATGTGTCAGTACTGTGAAAGAAGAGGACTGTATTGTGATATCTGTGTCAGTACTGTGAAAGAAGAGGACTGTATTGTGATATCTGTGTCAGTACTGTGAAAGAAGAGGACTGTATTGTGATATCTGTGTCAGTACTGTGAAAGAAGAGGAATGTACTGTGACATGTGTCAGTACTGTGAACGAAGAGGACTGTACTGTGACATCTGTGTCAGTACTGTGAAAGAAGATGAATGTACTGTGACATCTGTGTCAGGACTGTCAAAGAAGAGGACTGTACTGTGACATCTGTGTCAGTACTATGCAAGAAGATGACTGTACTGTGGCATCTGTGTCAGTACTGTGAATGAAGAGGACTGTACTGTGACATCTGTGTAAGTACTGTCAAAGAAGAGGACTGTACTGTGACATCTGTGTCAGTACTTTGAAAGAAGAGGATTGTACTGTGACATATGTGTCAGTACTGTGAAAGAAGAGGACTGTATTGTGATATCTGTGTCAGTACTGTGAAAGAAGAGGACTGTATTGTGATATCTGTGTCAGTACTGTGAAAGAAGAGGACTGTATTGTGATATCTGTGTCAGTACTGTGAAAGAAGAGGAATGTACTGTGACATGTGTCAGTACTGTGAACGAAGAGGACTGTATTGTGATATCTGTGTCAGTACTGTGAAAGAAGAGGAATGTACTGTGACATCTGTGTCAGGACTGTCAAAGAAGAGGACTGTACTGTGACATCTGTGTCAGTACTATGAAAGAAGATGACTGTACTGTGGCATCTGTGTCAGTACTGTGAATGAAGAGGACTGTACTGTGACATCTGTGTAAGTACTGTGAAAGAAGAGGACTGTACTGTGACATCTGTGTCAGTACTGTGACAGAAGAGGACTGTACTGTGACATCTGTGTCAGTACTGTGAACGAAGAGGACTGTTCTGTGACATCTGTGACATCTGTCAAAGAAGAGGACTGTATTGTGACATCTGTGTCAGTACTGTCAAAGAAGAGGACTGTACTGTGACATCTGTGTCAGTACTGTGAAAAAAGAGGACTTGCTATCAGTATCACGTATGTATTTGTGCTGAGGAAGAAGTCTGCTATAATGGGTGTATTTGTGATGTAGCAGAAGAGGACTGTACTAGTGTGGGTATCTTAATTCTGCAAAGAAAGAGACTGTTATCGCATATGGATCAGGTACTCTGGGAGAAGAGGACCTTACTGCCGCGTATCTGTTGCTGACCTTTATATATGTGTTGTCTATTTGATGAGGACTTTCTATAACATTATATCAGTGCCTGGAAGAAGACCTTACTATCACTCATCTGTTGCAATAGAAAAAGAAGACCGTACTATCACGTACCCGTTGCGGCATAAGGGGACCTTACTTTGTATATGTATTTGTAGTCCAAAAGAAGAAGGCTTTCTATAGCATATATATCAGTACACTGCAAGAAGAGGACCTTACTATCACCCATCTGGTACAACAGAAGAAGAGGACCTTACTATCACGCCGAAGAAGAGGACCTTACTATTACACCGAAGAAGAGGACCTTACTATCATGCAGAAGAAGAAGAGGACCGTACTGTCATGCAGAAGAAGAAGAGGACCTTACCACCACGCATCTGTTACAACAGAAGAGGACTCAGCTATCACGCTCCCCACCTGTAGTGCTCACTGTTTCCGTGAAGTGTCATGTGGCCGCCACACACTAAGTGCCGGATGTTGATCTGGTGATAGTGGCCGTGTCCTGCTGGTTGGGGGCAGCCATCTTGTCTACTTAGCCACGATAGTTCCCAGTAAAGTGCCTGTCACACCTTACGGGATTGAGCACTGGACACAACCGGACAAAGAATGTTCTAGTCCGGTGGTGTTCGGTATCAAAATGTACCGAAATGTGTCGAAATGTTGTGCTCTTGGGTCAACGGCCGATGGATGAAACGAACGCTAAACGGATAAGAAACATACATTAACGAATAGCCACCAGACAATAACCAGACGATAACCGGATGACAACCAAATGTCAAACGGACGGACCGAACATCAACCAGACACGTACCAGACTGTTAACGGACGGACACACCAAAAACATATAAAACACACCAAAAACATATAAAAAAACGAATTCCCACAACACCGTCAATGGACTATTCAGGAAGCAAACCGGAGATGTAACAGATGGGTACCAGACATGAAAAGGACAAAACGGACTAAACGGACTTAAAACGGAACCAACCGTACACATCAGCCAGTGGTCTCCGGTACAAGTTGTGTGCATAGTCAAAACTTGCTACCGTACACACTGGACACCACCGGACAGACAACAGAAACGCTGGATAACCAACCGTATATAAACCGTACATTGACGTTTTTCACCGGACATTGTCCGTTTTCTATCCGGTACCCCAATCCGGTATGGTGTGACTGAGGCTTAAACAGGCCCCATGGAGGCCTTGATGTAGCCATATCCAACACGCCCCATGGAGGCCTTGATGTTACCATATCCAACATGCCCCATGGAGGCCTTGATGTTACCATATCCAACACGCCCCATGCAGGCCTTGAGGTTACCATATCCAACACGCCCTGTGGAGGCCTTGATGTTACCATATACAACACGCCCTGTGGAGGCCTGGATGTACCCATATCCAACACATCATGTGGAGGCCCGGATGTTACCATATCCAACATGCCCCATGGAGGCCTTGATGTTGCCATATCCAACACGCCCCATGGAGGCCTTGATGTTACCATATCCAACACGCCCCATGGAGGCCTTGATGTTACCATATCCAACACGCCCTGTGGAGGCCTTGATGTAGCCATATCCAACAGGTCCTGTGGAGGCCTGGATGTTACCATATCCAACACGCCCCATGGAGGCCTTGATGTTACCATATCCAACACGCCCCATGGAGGCCTTGATTTTACCATATCCAACACGCCCCATGGAGGCCTTGATGTAGCCATATCCAACACACCCTGTGGAGGCCTTGATGTAGCCATATCCAACACGTCCTGTGGAGGCCTTGATTTTACCATATCCAACACGCCCCATGGAGGCCTTGATGTAGCCATATCCAACACACCCTGTGGAGGCCTTGATGTTACCATATCCAACACGCCCCATGGAGGCCCGGATGTTACCATATCCAACACGCCCCATAGAGGCCTTGATGTTACCATATCCAACACGCCCCATGGAGGCCTTGATGTTACCATATACAACACGCCCTGTGGAGGCCTTGATGTTACCATATCCAAAACGTCCTGTGGAGGCCTGGATGTTACCATATCCAACATGCCCCATGGAGGCCTTGATGTTACCATATCCAACACGCCCCATGGAGGCCTTGATGTTACCATATACAACACGCCCTGTGGAGGCCTGGATGTACCCATATCCAACACATCCTGTGGAGGCCCGGATGTTACCATATCCAACACGCCCCATGGAGGCCTTGATGTTGCCATATCCAACACGCCCCATGGAGGCCTTGATGTTACCATATCCAACACGCCCCATGGAGGCCTTGATGTTACCATATCCAACACGCCCTGTGGAGGCCTTGATGTTACCATATCCAAAACGTCCTGTGGAGGCCTGGATGTTACCATATCCAACATGCCCCATGGAGGCCTTGATGTTACCATATCCAACACGCCCCATGGAGGCCTTGATTTTACCATATCCAACACGCCCCATGGAGGCCTTGATGTAGCCATATCCAACACACCCTGTGGAGGCCTTGATGTTACGATATCCAACACGCCCCATGGAGGCCCGGATGTTACCATATCCAACACGCCCCATAGAGGCCTTTATGTTACCATATCCAACACGCCCCATGGAGGCCTTGATGTTACCATATCCAACACATCCTGTGGAGGCCCGGATGTTACCATATCCAACATGGCCTGTGGAGGCCTTGATGTTACCATATCCAACACGCTCTGTGAAGGCCTGGATGTACCCATATCCAACACATCCTGTGTTACCATATCCAAGATGGCCTGTGGAGGCCCAGATATAGTTGTATCCAACACACGTCTTGGAGGCCCGGATGTAGGCATAGCCAACACGCCCCATGGAAGCTCAAATTTAGCCATATCCAACACGCCCTGTGGAGGCCTGGATGTACCCATATCCAACACATCCTGTGGAGGCCCGGATGTTACCATATCCAAGATGGCCTGTGGAGGCCTTGATGTTACCATATCCAACACGCCCTGTGAAGGCCTGGATGTACCCATATCCGACACATCCTGTGTTACCATATCCAAGATGGCCTGTGGAGGCCCAGATATAGTCGTATCCAACACACCCCTTGGAGGCCCGGATGTAGCCATATCCAACACGCCCCATGGAGGCCCGAATTTAGCCATATCCAACACGTCCTGTGGAGGCCTGGATGTTACCATATCCAACACGCCCTGAGGAGGCCTTGATGTTACCATATCCAACACGCCCTGAGGAGGCCTTGATGTTACCATATCCAACACGCCCTGAGGAGGTCCGAATTTAGCCATATACAACACGTCCTGTGGAGGCCTGGATGTTACCATATCCAACACGCCCTGAGGAGGCCCTGAGGAGGCCTGTTGATGTTACCATATCCAACACGCCCTGAGGAGGCCCGAATTTAGCCATATACAATACGTCTTGTGGAGGCCTGGATGTTACCATATTCAACACGCCCTGTGGAGGCACGGGTGTTACCATATCCAACACCCCCCATGGAGGCCCGAATGTAGCCATATCCAACACGTCCTGTGGAGGCCCAGGTGTTACCATATCCAACACGCCCCATGGAGGCCCTGATGTAGCCATATCCAACACGCCCTGTTGAGGCCTGGATGTACCCTCGGATAGGGCAATGACTGCTTAGCTCAGTATCAGGATAATGTGACTGAGTGGGATATCAGTTCATGGTGCTAATGACCTGGTCTCCCAGTGGAGCAGCACTATGACGTCGCCATGAATTCACACTGTCACTAGTTGGTACCGTGTCATGATATGACCTTGGGTGTTGCTAGGATGTAAACCTCAAACAAACAAAACAAACAAGTTCTCTTAACTTCAATTTTGTAGATAGATTCCTCGATTAAAGCTGGCTAATTGAATGAACACTTTAAATTGTCTAAACCAAAAGAGTTACGCAGATTGATTCTAGATACTGTCGCGGGGGTGATGAAAATGGCAAATATTGTGCCTAGAGCAGGACTCGAACCCACATCTCTTTGCATTCCGGGCCAGTGTGCTAACCATTGCACCCCCTAGGCTCCCTGATATCACCATTCTACTCACGCCTACCTGTCTATGTGGCTCCTTGCCTGAGAGGTCAGTGCAGACCACTACACTCGTCCCCGTGGAATTGTAAGTCTTTTAATACTGACAATTACATACATACAGACAATGCAACGCACTTACATACACAGGGTAGGTTCAACAACCATACAGCTCGTAGCTTGTATAGGATCATGATCACGGCAACCAGTGTCGTGGGGGGGGATGAAAATGGGAAATATTGCACCTAGAGCGGGACTCAAACTCACATCTTTTTGCATTCTGGGCCAGTGTGCTAACCATTACACCACCTAGGCTCCCTGATATCACGATACTACCCATGCCTACCTGTCTATGCGGCTCCTCGCCTGATATGTTAGTGCAGACCACTACAATACGGAAAGTAGAAACTGGCACACTCATTAAATATAGCATTACAGTTCGGTGACCCAATTTTCGACTGCGCACTTTGTTCTGCGTCTCTTCATTCACTTCACTTCATGCTACTCCAGCGCTTCTAAAGGCACCTCTTTGGCTGCTCTAACTCTAAGCAGACGGATGCTCAAGTGGGTTAGGGCGCCTGCTTTCCGTGTGAGAGGTCGCGGGTTCGATTCAGAGTCAATGACGTCACCGATTGATAGGCTATTCTTCGCCAGCTTCGCTCGGGTTTACGAAGATTCGAGGCAAGGACTGGTTGGTTCAGTGACACGATATATTGACTGAGTATGGTATACCGAGTCATGGTGCCCCTGGGGCAGCACTATGCATACATTCCCAATCAGTGCGCCCGTACTGTAACAAGCCCGATTTGACCCCCAGATGGTTTGTTTATTGGGGTGTTATGTCTCAGCAACACCCAAGGTCACATCTGGACGGGTACCGACTTGTAACAGTGCACACTCATGGCACGTTTAGAGTGCTGCCCCACTAGGGAGACCAGGCCAATAGCATCGTGACCTGATATCCCACTCAGCCACATTATCCTGATTCTGAGCTAACTAGTCATTGTCCTATCCCAGTAATACCGAACACCAGGCTAGGTGGCGACAAGTTTCAATTTTATAAGTCATTGGTTTGACTCGGCTGGGGTTTGAGTCCACGACCACCTATTCGGTGACCTCAGAGGGTGTTAGGATGTAAAAAACCAGTCACCCACTGTTGACTTTTGTTTGTTATTGTTGTTTGTTGTTGGATAGAGTGTTTATCTATTCTGGTGTGATGTGTGTACTTGGAGTAGAGTGTGGGGGGGGGGGGACTGGGAGGGGAGGCAGTGTGTTTGGACTAAAGGGAGTAGTGGTAGGGCAGGGGGAGGGAGGGCGGGGGGGGGGGGGGGACACGGGAGGTAGGACAGGGGGAGGGAGGGGCCGGGGGTGGGGGACAAGGGAGGTAGGACAGGGACAAGGCGGGTGCAGGGGGAAGGCGGGGGGAGGACAAGAGAATGTAGGGCAGAGGGTAAGGGGGGTGCAGGGGGAGGGAGAGGGCGGGGGGGGGTGAGAAGGGAGTGTGGGGCGGGGGTGAGGAGGCTGCAGGGGAGGGAGGAGGCGGGGGGAGGACAATGGAGTGTAGGGCAGGGGTGAGGGGGATGCAGGGGGAGGGAGGGGGCGGGGGGACAAGGGAGTGTGGGGCAGGAGTGAGGGGGCTGCAGGGGAGGGAGGGGGACTGGGGAGGACAGGGGAGTGTAGGGCAGGGGTGAGGGGGATGCAGGGGGAGGGAGGGGGCGGGGGGGGAGGACAAGGGAGTGTGGAGCAGGAGTGAGGGGGCTGCAGGGGGAGGGAGGGGGGCAGGGGGAGGACAGGGGAGTGTGGGGCAGGAGTGAGGGGGTTGCAGGGGAGGGAGGGGGACTGGGGAGGACAGGGGAGTGTAGGGCAGGGGTGACGGGGTGTAGGGGGAGGGAGGGGGACTGGGGAGGACAGGGGAGTGTAGGGCAGGGGTGAGGGGGATGCAGGGGGAGGGATGGGAGGGAGGACAGGGGGGGAAGGTGAGTTGTGAGGCTGACATTTGTGGGTGACCTATGATATATGAGACGCGTTGTGTTCACTGCGCATCACGACGGCGCAGCTTTTCAACTCACTCCCGTCACGGTGAGAAAGCAAGAGAACGTACGAGAAAGATACAACTTGTTTCTTTGTTGGGGTTTTACGTCATTGACACATCCAATGTCAGATGAGGATGGAAAGAAGGTAGGACGGGACGGCACAAAGTAGGCACAAAGTAGGCAGACATTACACACAAAGTAGGCAGAAGTTACACACGAAGTAGACACAAAGTAGGCAGAAATTACAGACAAATTAGGCACAAAGTAGGCAAACATTACACACAAAGTAGGCAGAAATTACATACGAAGTAGGCATACAGTAGGCAGAAGTTACCCACAAAGTAAGCACAAAGTAGGCTGAAATCACACACAAAGTAGGCACAAAGTAGGCAGAAGTTACACACAAAGTAGGCACAAAGTAGACAGAAATTACTCACACAGTAGGCACAAGGTAGGCAGAAGTTACCCACAAAGTAGGCACAAAGTAGGCAGAAATCACACACAAAGTAGGCACAACGTACGCAGAAGTTACACACGAAGTAGGCACAAAGTAGGCAGAAGTTACACACAAAGAAGGCACAAAGTAGGCAGAAATTACACATGAAGTAGGCACAAAGCAGGCAGAAGTTACACACAAAGTAGGCACAAAGCAGGGAGAAATCACACACAAAGTAGGCACAAAGTAGGCATAAGTTACACACAAAGTAGGCACAAAGTGGACAGAAATTACTCACACAGTAGGCACAAAGTAGGCAGAAATTACACATGAAGTAGGCACAAAGCAGGCAGAAATCACACACAAAGTAGACACAAAGTAGGCAGAAGTTACCCACAAAGTAGGCACAAAGTAGGCAGAAGTTACCCACAAAGTAGGTACAAAGTAGGCAGAAGTTACCCACAAAGTAGGCACAAAGCAGGCAGAAGTCACCCACAAAGTAGGCACAAAGCAGGCAGAAATTACACACAATGTAGGCACAAAGTAGACAGAAGTTACCCACAAAGTAGGCACAAAGCAGGCAGAAATCACACACAAACTAGGCACAAAGTAGGCAGAAGTTACACACAAAGTAGGCACAAAGTAGGCAGAAATTACTCAAAAAGTAGGCACAAAGCAGGCAGAAATTACACATAAAGTAGGCAGAAATTACTCAAAAATTAGGCACAAAGGAGGCAGAATTACACACAAAGTAGACACAAATTAGGCAGAAATTACACACAAAGTAGGCACAAAGCAGGCAGAAATCACACACAAAGTAGACAGAAGTTACACACAAAGTAGACAGAAGTTACACACAAAGTAGGCAGAAGTTACACACAAAATAGGCAGAATTACACACAAAGTAGACACAAAGTAGGCAGAAATTACACACAAAGTAGGCACAAAGCAGGCAGAAATCACACACAAAGTAAACACATAGTAGGCAGAAATTACACACAAAGTAAACACAAAGTAGGCAGAAGTTCCACACAAAGTAGACACAAAGTAGGCAGAAATTACACACAAAGTAGACACAAAGTAGGTCGCCGTCCTTGGATTCTTACGCCACTGAGCGGGATGACCTTGAGGTAAGAGCGTCGTGAACAAGGTCGTGGGTTCGAGTCCCTGCCGAGGCAAACCAAGGACTTGCAACACCGGTGAGCAGACAGATGACCAGACGGGATGAGTTGATGCCGGCCCAGTGAGGTTGGAATCACTGTCGAGTCAAACATATGTCGCTACATAGCCTGGCGCTCAGCATTACTAGAATAGAGCAAGGTGCAATGACATGAGGAAGATAAATGATCTACAGTTCAGTTTAAATCAACTTGGTTTATAAATGAATGGAACAAACAAACAAAAACTACAACCAAAGGTGCCTGTTGTTTTCCCACCGGGCCTATGTATTACTAGGATAGTACAAGGACTGGTTGGATCAGTGTTAGGATAATGGGGCACGACCTGCAGCTACTCTCCGGCCCTATTGATTGAGTGAGTGGTCAGAAGTCCTAACAACATCTAGGGTGATATCAGGTCAGATACTGACCTGTGCCAGTGCGCACTCATCTCGACTTAATAGTGCTGCCCAAGCCACCCAGCATCACGACCTGATAGCCCACTTAGTCACATTATCCTAGCAATGATCAAACCACTCCTGCCCCTACCCTAGTAATGCGGAGTACCAGGCTGGGTAGAACCAAACACCGAACCTATATTCTGTTTTCACTCTCTAACTAGTTTCTACGACCACCTTTTACTAAGGATTTGTTCCAACAGTTCACCAAGTAATAACAAACAATTGGTGTTTCACAGCGTAACCTTCACTTAGCCGGGAATCGAACCCACGACCTGCCTAATCGGCCGCCCCGTCCGATAGACAGAGACAGTAAATATTTGCGATATCCCATGGCTACATATATCATGTCAGATAAGAAATGAGGTGTGAGTGAGTGAGGTGTGACAGTCAGAGTGTGATGTATAGGGTCAGTATGTTCCTATCTGACACTTGTGTACCACTTGGGCTCTGGCAAGGACTCTCCTTTGTGAAGTCTGTTTTCTACAATATTCACTTCTCACAAGTCCTGTACCACATTCAGTAAAGGCTCAGTCATACCTTACCGGATTGGGGTACCGGATAGAAAACGGAGACTGTCCGGTGAAATACGTCAATGTCTGTTTTATATACGGTACGCATCCGGCATGTCCATTCTCTGTATGGTGTGTATGGTGTGAAGTTTTGATCATGCACAAAACTTGTACCGGACACCACCGAATTGACGCGTATGGTCGGTGTCTGTTTTAAGGCCGCTTAGTCTGTTTTGTCCAGTTCATGTCCGGTACCCATCCGTTACGTCTCCGGTTTGCTTCCTGCAGAGTCCATTGACAGTGTTGCGGGAATTCGGTATGTCGTTTTTTTAATGTTTTTGGTGCGTCCGTTAACAGTCCGGTACGTGTCCGGTTGATGTTCGGTCCGTCCATTTGACATTCGGTTGTCGTCTGGTTATCATCCGATTATCGCCCGGTGGCTATTCGTTAATGTACTTTCCTTGTCCGTTTAGCATCCGTTTCGTCTGGCGACCATTGCAACATTTCGACACATTTCGGTACCTTTTGATACCGACCACCACTGGACTAGGAAATTGTTTGTCTGGTTCTGTCTGGTACTCAATCCGGTAAGGTGTGACAGGCACTTTACAGTCTTCCAAATGTTCCTTTGAGAATGATTTCCTGATTATTATTGTTACTATTATTAGTAATATTATTATTATTAATATTATTGTTACTATTATTATTATTATTATTATTATTATTGTTACTATTATTATTATTATTATTATTGTTACTATTATTATTATTATTATTATTATTATTACAGTTGTTAATTATTAAGCGTAGGCATTTTCAAACACACACCATTATTGGCATGCTTACAAACAGAGAGAGAATGTAATAATAATAATAAAATATTTATTTCAACATGATCAATGTACACACAAGTTGATATTTATATCAGTAATCTTTTCACATGAAAAGGGAGAAAGCAGAAGTACAATACTTATGAAGTGCTTTCCCCATTTAAAAATAACAAATATATATATATATATTATTGCATGCAGTATATAGCTACATAACAACTTAAAGTAATAAACCAAGGGGAACCATGAGACTATTGAAGGCCCAGTCACATACACGTTAGTGGATGTAGTTGAACGTAGTGGAGGCTAACGTAGTTGAACGTAGTTGAACGCACCGGAGCCAAGCCTCCATTACGTTCAACTACGTCCACTAATACCCCTGTCACACTACGACGTAATGAGCGAACGTGACCCTAACGTGGTGATATTTCGTCATTACGTTGATGTACGTTGGATTACGTTATGATGACGTCATAATGACGTTAGACTGACGTCGAGCTACGTCATGTTACATCGTGTTACGTCGGCGCGCGTCGAGGTTTTGAACCTGTTCAAAACTTTCAACGTATCTCAACGTGAAGCCGTTACGTTGGGATGACGTGACAATGACGTTAGGTTGACGTTCCGCGATCGTTATAGCAGCGTAAATGATGTTAGAGTCACGTTATGTCACGTCAGACCGACGGCCCGGGTGGGAGCAACGTGTGGGCAGCGTTTTGCACGTTACGGTCACGTTACGGTCACGTTACGGTCACGTTACGGTCACGTTACGGTCACGGTTATGGTCACGTTACGGTCACGTTACGGTCACGTTACGGTCACGTTACGGTCATGTTACGGTCAAGTTACGGTCACGTTACGTTCACGTCACACCCGTTACGGCGACGTTACGCTCACGTTACACTAACGCCCGGTCACGTCGCCAATTACCCCTCCCCTCTAACGTTGTCACGTTACAGCTAACGTCACGACGTACACCCACGTTACTTTCACGTTACGCTCACGTCAACTACGTTGCATTCACGTCCACAATTTGCATATTACGCCGATAACTTCGACGTGATATCATTATTTTCACGTTGTGGTTACGCTGACGTAGTCACGTCGTAGTGTGACAGGGCCATTACGTGTATCTGACCAGGCCTTTACTGTCTAGCGGCAAAAACAAGTCATAATACCCCTGTCACACTACGACGTAACGAGCCAACGTGAGCCTAATGTGGGCATTTTTCGTCATTACGTTGGGTTACGTCATGATGACGTCAGAATGACGTTAGAATGACGTCGAGCTACGTCACATTACGTCGTGTTACGTCGAGTTACGTCAAGGTTTTGGACATGTTCAAAACTTTCGACGTAGCTCCAACATAAGGGTTTACGTTCGCCGTACGTTCTGTTCACGTTCAGTGAACGTCAATGATGTTAAACGGACGTTTTTCCAACGCTGCTCACTACGTTCAACTACGTTCCACTACGTTGACCCACATTAAACCGAGTGCAAATGGCCACGTGGCGTAATGGGAACATCAGGAGAACGTCAGGAGAACGTCAGGAGAACGTGCATTCAATGTACGTTCAACGTCTCATGACGTATCTAACGTCATGTAATGTTCTTCTGGCGATTGAATAACGTTCATAACGTTCCGTGAGCGTAGTGACGTTGACCTCTCTCGTTGAATGACGGTATCACTACGCTTTACCGACGTTACGCTCTCGTCCACTACGCTGCATCCACGTTCAACTTGTGCCCAAATTTGCATACTACGCCGAGAAGTTCAACGTTCTTCATGTTCTCCCTACGCTGACGTCATTACGTCATAGTGTGACAGGGCCATTAGACTTAAAGCTGCATAGTCCGATGAAGCATCAAATTTTCAAAATCAAAACAAGTATCTCAATTTGATTCTACATATCTAACTTAAATACTGGTGCACTTGTTAAGCACTTGTCACCACATAGAAGGGAATACTGAGGCAATTTAATAAAAACCTATTACTGCAGAAACCTATGGTGTCAGAGTTTGGCAAGCCTGCCAAAACTAATTTTGCTTGTTTGCACTTCAAATATCTCAAAAGTTAGCTATTTAAAATCAAAGTTACTTCAAATGAAAGTCGGGTAGATTATAACGATCAGCCTAATATGTTTATCTCAGAAAATGACAGAAACTCAAAACCCATCGGACTATGCAACTTTAACTGTTATAGGGAGCACACATACAAAAAAGTGGTGGAGGTGTTGCAATATACATGGAAAAAACCTAAACTCTGAACATAAACCATTGCAAGAAGCAAACAGATCAGACACAGACATTGAATTAGTATGGACACTAATAAAACATGAGAAGCAATCTAACATAAGCCCCAGTCACACATAGCCGGATGAGCCCTGGATTTTGAGCCGGACCACCCATGGATCAACGGCCCGGACTGTCCTGCACCGCGACGGATAAAATCACTGTTTTCGTCGATTTTTGCCTCGCAGTCACACTTTCCCGGACGAGCCCCGGACTGCCCCCGGACTGGGCCGGACCGGCCCCGGATGAGGCCAGACCACCCCCAGACTGTGCCAGACCACCCCCGGACTATCCCGGATCACCCCCGGACTATCTCGGATCACCCCCGGACTATCTCGGATCACCCCCGGTCTTACGGGGGCAGTCCGGGAGTGGTCCGTGTCTAGGCCGGGGGTAGTCCTGGATAGTCCGGGGATGGTCTGGGTCAAACCGTGGCTCAAAATGACCGCGTACCACCCCCAGACAGGTCCGGTCCACCCCGGACCACCCCCGAAATACCCGGCCCCCTCCGGACTACCCTCGGATCAGGCCGGATAAGGCCGGATTGAGCCCGGATTACAAAATCCCCCGGACCGCCCCGGATGTTTTAAACATTTAAAAACATCTGGGGCTGAGTCCGGACAGCGCCGGACGAGCCACGGATCAGGCCGGATAAGGGGGTGTTGGCATAGACAAGCCACGGACGAGTCACGGATTCACCCCGGATCGCCCCGGACGGCGGTCCGGGGCTCGTCCGGCCCCTGATCCGGGTATGTGTGACTGGGGCTATAGCTGTAGGGAACCTATATAGACTGCCAAATGGAGCCATGAAAGACTTCATCGCACAACTGGAGACATCGCTAGAAAGTGTGTCGAAACTAACAAAGGCTGAGATATTCTTACGAGGGGACTTCAATATCAACTACAAATCAAACAACAAAAACAAACACCCACTAGAGAACTTAATCAGAGGCAGAGGGTTAAAGCAAAAAATTAATGAGCGAACAATACTTGGAGAATGCAGCTCGATAATAGACCTAATAATAACACTCAAATCATGCCCACACCTCAGGGACAAGAAACAGGGGCATCAGCGATCATGAGTTGATATATGTTACTATAAAGAAAATCAAAACCCAAAACAAAACTACTCCCAGTATGGGTAGATCATACAAAAACTACATGAAAGAAGCACTAGAAGCTCATCTGAAAGAAAAAATTAAATGGCCACTTCAAACTGACATAGGTGTAAATGACCAATGGGACAACATCATTAGGGAAGTCACAAAGCATCTCGACACCACCTGTCCAATAAAAAAACTTAAAATCAAGAACAACCAAGACCCATGGGTAACCCCAGAATTAATCAATCTAATTATGGACAAATATAAAACAGGCAGATTAGCTAAATCAAGCGGACGACTACTAGACATAGAAAACTACCGTAAAGCAAGAAATTAAAGCCAGAAATCAGTGGGAGAAGCAAAAAAACAGTAAATTGTCAAACAGGACCAACAATGGGAAAAAAACTCACATAAATTCTGAAACAATGTGAAAATACTAATACCAACCAATAAAAATAAAGAATTGATTACCCTATACAACAACGAGGGAATGGAAATCAGCAACAGTGATGCTGCTAATATAATGAACAAGCACTTCTCTACCATAGGCAATAAACTATCCAAACAGTTCAACTCAAACTGGACCACAAAAGCACAACAATTAAACACAGACATTGGAGATTGCACAACCACAATAAAAGAGATAAGTGAACTCATAAAATCAATTGACTGCAACAAGCCCTCAGGCATTGAAAATACCTCAAGTATAGTATTGAAAGATGCATTCGGATGCATCCCAGATGTTATATGTGAGCTATACAACAAATCATTCACAGAAGGTACTTATGTGGACTGCTGGAAACTAGCCAAAGTAACACCGCTCCACAAAGGATGGGATAAACATATACTAGGCAACTACAGACCGATCTCCATACTCCCACTGCCCGGTAAACTGATGGAAAAATAATACATAGTCATAGGATGGACCACCTAAATGAACACAACATATTAAACAGTAAACAAGGTGGTTTTAGACAAAACCACTTGACAATAAGCAGAACAGGGCAGGCCACGGTGAAGCATCGGATTCACCCTGAAATACAAACTGGCTAAGCATTCAACACAACCATCCCACCTAGCCACAGTTATGAAGGGTCCCGGTGTGTTCTAGCACATTGGTGCACTATCTAAGGACAGGGCATTGGTGAAAGGATGCTGTAACAAACCACAAAAGGGACAGGATCCTCTCCCACAGGCCTAAATGTCATCTGGGTAGATGTACATAGTAGGCTAAGGTATCATACTCATATTAGGAAAAAACTTTGAAAAATACAAAAAAACTAATATAGAAACTACTAACACCCAAAGCTCTAAACGGTTGGCCTGAGCAAGACCAGGTAAACACTCCTGAGTGCGGGACCAGACCAAAACAGAATCACAGCTGTCCAGCATTTAAAACAAGCACCCTCACAGGAGCTTATACGCTATGGACAGAATAAATAAATTGTCGCCAAAAAAACAAAAAAAAAACACTATCAACAAAACAAAACAAAAAATTCAAATATTGGAACAGAAAACATGAGGGAATAACATGACGTTATTTCTAACATACTCAGCTGCAATGAGGCCATGAGGAGACTTGACATCTGAGCCAGCTACTGACATAGACGCCATGTCATGCACATACATTAACTATGAAGTGAATCAATAATTAACAGGTAAACAAGGGTGCCTAGAGTCAATGACATACACAATAGTGCCTGGGCGGAAACAGGGACAGCAAAGGCGGGGCCACGCTGCAACTTGGAACCCTGGCACTGCCTGCCCTGGGCCGCATTCAGGGTACGCCTCTGAGACGTCTCGGGGAAATCCCTGACATCACGCTAGTCTAAACGGTATAAGCAGTCTGTCGTCTCAAAAACGGCCGTCGCCCCATAGGCAGCAGCCATTTTGCAAGGAAAAGTAGCGCTCTGATTGGCTGAAACCACTGAATACGGTGGCCATTTTCTAGGTGCTTTTTGTCTCCTGTCTGAAATGGGAGGCATCTCCGAGATGTCTCCGAGACGCACCCTGAACGCAAATAAGTGTAAAGGGGTCTCCAAGACGTCTCCGAGACGTCTCTGAGTCGTACCCTGAACGCAGCCCTGGTGTAGGTCGTACATATATGGAGGTAATCAAGTCCAGGTTGTGTCCCATATTTTGGCTAGTATGCTAACCATTACACCACCGAGGCTCCTTGGTGCAATCACCCTACTTTGTTAGTCACCTGTTGGTAATTTAGAGAGACGTAAGTGGGTGTATATCCATGAAGATTACCCCCTTTTGGAGGGATGTCAACCAAAAACACACTACCCATAGTACCATGTGTTATGGTAAAGAAAATTCAAAAAGAAAAATGTAGATTTCACAGTGTTCTTTCCAACAGGAGACATTGTAAGGCGCTGTCCAATGATATCACACACTTACATCGTTTACAGCTCTATACAACTAAATAAAGAAGTTTTTGTTTGTTTGTTGTTGTTGTTTTACGTCCTAGCAACATCTAATGTCATATCAGGACGAGTACTGACTTGTGACAGTGTGCACTCATGGTGACTGTATACTGCTGCCCCATGGGGAGACCAGGCTGCCAGCACCATGACCTGATATCCCACTCAGTTACATTATCCTGACACTGAGCGAACCAGTCATTGCCCTATCCTATTAATGCCAAGCGCCTGGCTAGGAAGCAACAAGTATCAATTTTTAAGTCATCGGTCTGACTCGACCAGGGTTCAAACCCATGACCCAATGGGTTCGGATCCCTGATCTCCCACAGCAGAAGACGGACGATCAACTCATTCGGTCATCCTGTCTGGTCAATAAAGAAGTTAAAAGATGTTGACATTTCCTTCGTCACATTCCTCCGTCGACACACTGAACCACAACATGCCTCACTAACATTGCCTGCTGCCTTATAGATCACTCAGTGCAGTCAAGCATCTGTGAACTCATGTCAATCATCAGGGCACAGTGAGGCTGACTTACTCAGGCAGCGTGTGGTCATACTGTAAAGCCTCCACTAATGAGCTTTATTTATTTATTTATTTAGGTGATTTATCTGATGACAACATTTAAAGTCATTTCAGGATGGGGACCGACTTGTGATACTCATAGAGCACAGTCTTTTTGGTTTGGTTTGTTTATTGGAATAATAGTTGATTAAGTGGGGTAAATTTCAATCGCGGACAACCGGTCTTCCTCATTACGCTACTTCTTGCCTAGTGATGTGTGCCAGGCTAGATAGCGAAACGTATACATTTTTAAGGCATTATTAGTTTGACTCGCCTGTGCATGATATAAGGACAATAAACTCCAATTACTCAAACTGTGGGGATAAAGTAGCGATGTTTGTGTCTGAAGATCTTCGCTGGTTTCTGGTTGACGGGTTTTGTTTTTATTGGATGCGTTGGGTGTGGTTCCAAGTTGGCTGCCCGCCAACTCCTTCAGCAGACGACTTCCGCTGGTAGCAGACGACTTCCGGTAGTAGCAGACGACTTCCGATGGCAACTGACGACTTCCGGTGGTAGCAGACGACTTCCTGTGGCAACAGGCGACTTCTGGTGGCAGCAAACGACTTCCTGTGGTAGCAGACGACTTCCGGTGGCAGCAGACGACTTCCAGTGGCAGCAGACTACTTCCGGTGGCCGCAGACGACTACCGGTGGCAGCAGACGACTTCCGGTGGCAGCAGACGACTTTGGACGTCAGCGACGCGCCACGGACGAGGGTCCATAATGAAAGGGACAAAATCACGACATTACTTATTCACAAGTGTCATTATGGGATATGGTTATTCACGGTTTGGATGTACCTCAAAAGAACAGTTTCTCAACGAGATGATTTTACTTCAATTATCTCCAGTTAGCTATTACAAATACATATCTTTTCAAACTAAAGAAAAGTACATTGTATTATAACGATCGATCTGATGTTTTTATCTCAGAAAATGGCAGATAATGGCAGAAAAGGGCAGATAATGGCAGAAAAGGGCAGATAATGGCAGAAAATGGCAGATAATGGCAGAAAATGGCAGAACATGGCAGAAACTCAAACCTGGGCCGCGTTCAGGGTCAGTCTTGGAGGTGCCTCGGAGACGGCCGTGACGTCACGCTAGTCTGAACTGCAAAGGCAGTTTGTTGTCTCGGAAATGGGCACTCCCATAGGCGGCAGCCATTGCAATGGAAAAGCTGTGCTGTGATTGGCTGAAACCACTGAATGCGATGGCCATTTTCGAGGCGCTTTTCATCTCCAGTCTGAAAAGGGAGGCGTCTCCGAGACGTCGCCGAGAAGCACCCTGAACGCAAATAGGCCAAAAAGCATTGCGGAGACGTCTGCGCGGCGCCTCCGAGACGCAACCTAAACGCGGCCCTGTTGGACTATGCAGCTGTGAGTCACCATGACTGCACCCTGTCACAAGTCAGGACCCGTCCGCATATAACCCCATGCATTGCTAGGAAGGAAAACCACAACAAACAGAAGAAACACAAACTCTTAAGTGCACATATAGACCCAGGTATGTATATTACAAATAGAACAACCCGGAAAGCACCAATTTCATCCCGAAAGTCGGCGTCGCCCCTACGTGATGCCTGGGAGTGTTCAGGTACGACTGGACATTATGAAGCAGCCAGACCCAGCTGAGAACGCGGCGGGTTCCGGGGCCGTGACCGCATTGTGCGCCCCGGTCTTGCCCCGCTGCGCATCTAGACCGGCTGACCCTGTCTACTGATGCGTGGTAGCCGTGCCGTCCTGCTGTTGCCATGTATTTTTTTTGTTTTTTTGTGACAAGCTTTTTATTCTACCCATAACGTATAAGCTCCCATGAGGGTACTTTTTTTCAATGCTGGACAGCTGTGATACTGGATTGGTCTGGGGTCTCACTCAGGAGTGTTTACCTGATCTTTCTCAGGCCAGCCTTTTGCGGTTTTGGGTGTTAGTAGTTTCTATATTAGTTTTTTTGAATTTTTCAAAGTTTTTTCTGAATCTGTATATGATAACTTAGCCTACTACGTACATCTACCCAGATGACATACAGGCCTGCGGGAGAGGATCCCGTCCCATTGTGGTTTGTTACAGCATCCTTTCACCCATGCTCTGTCCTTAGATAGTACACCAGTGTGCCAGAACACTGTATGGATATGGGACGTACGCCTCGTTCGTATTCACACGTGGTCGAAAGTGAGGCTTGTGAAACATTTCGCTGGTCTGTTTACAAGGCAGTGGGCACAGGGTGGTGGGTATGAAAGGAAGGGGTGAGAGAGATGGGTGTTTAAGGGGTTTATGGTAAATCACCTTAATTACCTTTTTTTTTTATTAAGGTTGCATTGGTATTTTGATGGTTTTTTTTTGTATTTAAACGACGCGAACACACGACTAAGGTTAAACATAGGTAAGAACAAATGCAAAATACAAGTCATAATATAATATTTAACCTTGAGCGCACATGACACGAGACGGAGCTATAGTCAGCTGATAGTATGGAATTTATTGGAGATCATAAGTAATCGGTAATAGTAGAACAATAGATAATCAATGAAGAGGTAGACAATGTGGAGCCGTAGGTACAATAGGTGGAATAAGTCCATGTGGCGGCAGTATGAACAATAATCAGATGTACAGGTAGATAGTGGAGTGGTATGAAGGCGGGTATGAGTCGATGTGGGGCGGGCAGGTATGTTGGATCATGGTAAGGTCTTGGATGGGAAGGAACAGGGGGGAAAGGTCGTTGCGATAGGGTCAATAACGGGGGTCTGGGCTTATGATGGGGGGGTCTGTGTGGAGTCAGGTCGCGATCCGAGGCTCAACCCTTTTTGTCTGCTGTGTAAGTGGGGTGGGTGGGACGGTGAGAATAGGGTAGGGATGTCTTGTCGGTGTGGTGTCTGGAGGTGAAGTGTGCCGGGCCGGTGGATGGGATGGGGAGGAAGTGACGTCACGGTTGTCACTGGTACCTGTCAACGTCGGGCGCTCCGGTGGCGCCCCCTGTAGGGAGGCGGGGGAAGTATAGAGGCTGGAGAGGGGGGGGGGAGAGGGGGGCAGTAGGTGGGGGGGGGGGAGGGAGGTCAGCTCCGACTCGGTCCCGAATTACCCATATTACCGTGGCAATATGGACAACCTACCTTAATTTAGTTTGAAGTAACTTTTATTTTAAATGGCTAACTTTGGAGATATTTGAAGCACGAAGATGCCAAATATATTTAGGAAAACATGTCAAGATTCGGCAGTGTCAGGGTCTATTTAATTTACTGACTATTCCCTTCAATATTTTGTACTGAATGTATTTTATTCAGCGAATAATGACTTTTGTCAGCGCCATAACACTGGTCTTCTGGCTGTTCAGTACAAGTTGTTGGTATATAAATTACAATATCAGTTGCAATAATAACCACATGAAAATCCTGTTTGATAATAGAAGCATAATATAAATTAACTATTAGTTGTAAAACTAACTGCATACACTTTCAGTTCAACAAAAGTCTTTTGCACTCGGTGAATATGCATCACATGGTATTGCATGATTCTAGTATTGTCTTGAAACACTTCTTTCTTCCTTTGTCTTTCTCTCGTCTTTTTTTTCAAAAAGATATAACATATCTCCAATACACATATATATATTATAGTGTAAACATGCAAATCAGTGGATCCAATCACCAATACCAAATGTGGGAAACCCGCCAATTGTTGGGAGGGGTGGGGGGTGGGGTGGGGGGGTCGGTGTCAGGGGGAAGGCCGGGGAGGAGGGTGAGGTAGGCTGTGTTGGCGGGGGAGGGTGTGGGGGGCGGGGAGGGGGGAGGGGTGGGGGGGACGGAGGCGGGCGGCTCGACGTGGCGCCTGGGAAGTGCCACCCCCCCGCTGTCCGCCTCACCTGGCTGGGCTTCGCCCTCGACAGCGAGGCGATGACTGTTCGCATCGCCCCCGACAAAGTCGACGACCTCATCCTCTCCTGCGAGGCCCGCCTCACCTGCCCTGCCATAACTCGCCGCGAGCTCCAGAGCCTCCTCGGGCGCCTGAACCATGTGGGCAGCTGTGTGCTCCCCGCCCGGAGGTTCATGAGTCGCCTCCTCGGGGCGCTCCGCCGCTGCTTCGGCTGCGCCTTGCTCACCCTCGACGACGACGCCCTCCGGGACCTGAGGTGGTTCGCCCTCTACGGCCGGGCCTCCAACGGCCTCCACCTCCTCCGCGCCCCGGCAGGGCGCGTCCACGTCATAGAGTGTGACTCCTGCCTGACGGGCGGAGGCGCCTACTCCGCCACCCACTGCTACGCCCGAGGGTACACCCTCGACTTCCGGGCGCGGTTCCCCGACATTCACGAGTTGGAGGCCGTCAACCTCGTGGTTGCACTCAGCGCCCTCATCCCTGAGGACGTGGCGGGGGCCACCATCATGATCAACACTGATAACATGGCCTCTGCCGCCTCCCTCACCTCGGGCCGCGCCCGCGACGCTACCCTCGGGACCTGCGCTCGGGAGCGCTGGCTCCTCGCGGCGACCCGATGTTTCACCCTCACCATTCTCCACAAGCCCGGGGCCGAGCTCGTCCTCGCCGACGCGCTCAGCCGCGCCCACCTCGACGGACCCTGGGCCGAGGTGGCCCGCGCCGGCATCGCTCGCCTCGGGCTCCACAGCATATCCCCTTCCCATGACGCTTTCCCCTTTAACTCCGGCCTCTGATGCAGGTTTTCCCCCGGCCGAGGTGGAGGACATCGCCCACCTGTGCCTCGCCTCCCTGGCCCCCTCGACATGGAGGAATCGCCGGCGCCAGGCCCGCGACTATGTTACCTACTGTGTGGCCCGAGGGCTCGCCCCCCTCGCCCCCACCGACTTCCAGATCGCCGGCTACACTGCCTGCCTCCACGCCCGAGGCCTCGCCCTGGCCTCCATCAAGAACGCCCTGTCCGGGGCGCGCACCTGGACCGGGGCGGCCGGAGGGTCAACCACCGCCTTCGACTCTGCCCTCGCCAAGGACGTCTGCCGAGGTGCCGAGCGCGCCTCGACCCACGCGCCTCGCCAGGCGCCCCCTCTGACGCCTCCTCTGCTCGCCCTCGTCATCTCCCACCTCGCCCTCGCGGGACCAGCCTCACTCACCCCTCGGGCCGCCCTTCTCCTCGGGTACTTTGGCATGCTCCGACAATCCAACCTGCTGTCGCCGAGTCCCGAGGGCTGGGGGGCCCCCACACCATCACCCGCGGCGACGTCGCCCCTGCCCCCGGCGGCCTCCGGGTCACGGTCAGGACTTCAAAGACTATATCCGGGCCCTCGGGCGCCGTCGCCCTCTTCATCCCTGCCTGCCCGAGGCCGGGCCTCTGCCCTCTGGCCGCCTGGAACGCGGCCACCCGGCAGTCCCCCGCGCCTCCCGACGCCCTGGCGTTCATCATGCCCTCCGGTCGCCCCCTCGACCCGCGCACACTCACTGCCCTCATGCGAGGCGCCCTTCACACCCGAGGTGTCCGGGGGGCCGAGGCCTTCACCCTCTACAGCCTCCGCCGGGGCGCCGCCCAGGCCTGCCATACCGCCGGAGTCCACATCTCCGACATCATGGCCCAAGGGACCTGGACTTCTGAGGCGGTCCACGCTTACGACCTGGACTTCTGAGGCGGTCCACGCTTACGTCCCCCGCCTCGCTCCCTCGGCGGCCCCTCGAGCCCTCTCCTCTCTCCTGGTTGAGGGCTCCTCGGGCCCACCTCCCAACTACTGACATTACCTGACTTTACACTCACATTTGATGCTCTCATCATGAGCATGCATCAAACATTTATATTTTACCTTTACCTGTACTGTTGATTTATTACACTGTATGTTCATGAAACGCCTCGGGCATTCACCCAATAAAATGCCCTCTTTTTCCACTTCCGCCTCCTCGTCCTTCCTTGCCGCGCATCGGTCGTAATGCTCGCATTGCGTTTGATGCGAGGTGAGGGAGGACGCACCCCCCCCCTCTCTCTCCCCCCCCTCCTCTCTCCTCCAGCTCTCTCCCTCTTACATAACCCCCCCCTCTCTCCTTCCCTTATAACCCCCTCCGGCCTCTCCTCCGGCCACTCGCCCTCCTGCCTCCACAGACTCCGCTCCTCACACCTCTTTTTCCCCACCCACCATCCCTATACACCAACTTTCCACTATAGGGTTGAGGGCTCCTCGGGCCCACCTCCCAACTACTGACATTACCTGACTTTACACTCACATTTGACGCTCTCATCATGAGCATGCATCAAACATTTATATTTTACCTTTACCTGTACTGTTGATTTATTACACTGTATGTTCATGAAACGCCTCGGGCATTCACCCAATAAAATGCCCTCTTTTTCCACTTCCGCCTCCTCGTCCTTCCTTGCCGCGCATCAAATTCTAATTTAAATGTTTTATTATATTTTTCAACTCAAAGATAGTGGGGAAATATTAAGACATATAAAAAGAATAATTGTTGCTTCTTAGATTGTGAAATTAGGCTCTCATTTCATTTCCCCGCTTTTTCAACCGCTTTTATATAGGGATGGTATTCACCCGTGTACTGCGAGTACAGGGTGAATCCTTTATCTAGGTTCGGACCCACAACCCCACGGGTTCAGATCCCCCGATCTCCCAAAACAGGAGGAGGATGCTCAACTCATTCACCGACCCTGTCTGGGTGTTGTTTTTGTTGCCGTCTCTCTGCTCATACCTGCTGGGTCTGGATCGCTGTCTGGTCACGTGGGTCGGGTATGTTGGCGGCTTTGTTGGCAGGCCACTTCCGGAACTTGGAACGCAGGGCTGGGAAGGCAGTTCATGGAGCCCATGGAATGTGAAGACGAGGTTAAGATGGAGGGGTGTAAGGGATGCATTATGTTGGAGGTGAGTGGATAAGTAGGACATTCGACATGTGTGGGTGGGGGTTACTCACGTGGGGGGGCGGGGGGGTACTCCCGCTTGTGAAGGTCAGGAGTGGTTTTCTTGGTAAAAGAGAAATGGCACGTGGGGCGGGCGGGGGGTGGGGGTGGGCTGGGGTCTGCCTTCTTTCAAGCTGTCAGTTTCATCCCAATACAGCAAAGGTCAAGGTCGCACAACCCGATGAAAAAATCATACTCTTTTTTTTATAATACCCCCAAAACAGAAAGCTAGATTTGATCCGACGTGTGAAACTTAAATATTGGTGCGCTCATTTATGTTGGGGTTTTTCCCCTTAGCAACGTCAAAACCTGATGGCTTCGTTCGACAGGCCGTGACCTGACCTGATCTGACTTGACCTGACCTGAACTGACCTAGTTACCACGATATCGGCATACTGCGCTAGGATTCACGGTTATTTAACACTCATTAGTTTGCATACTTTCACATCATGTGGTTTGCCGCACTGGTGGCATATCAGCTGGTGACCAAGTCGCTCATGGCAAGATTAGAATAGTTCAAGCACTGAAAACAATCGAGCTTATGGCAGATCTTTGCTTGCTTGCATATCAAGATGGGTTCTGACTTGTGACAGTGCACACTCACAGTGGCCTTATAGGTGTAGTATATGATATGTACAGAGCGCAGACTGGTACCAGTGGCAGTGAACACGCATGCGCATGACATGCAGGTGAGGTGGTAAATCGAATAACAATAAACTAGCACTTGCTTCTTGGACACAGAAGCAGTCACTTCGTCTCTTCATTACATAGTGAACGAATCAGCAGCTTCTCCAGGCGCGTCGACAGCAGGACCAGACCGAAGACCCACTTGAGGACATCCAGACGAGCTATACAAAGGAACAAACAAGAACCCACTGCAGGCAACTCTTTTTCACTAAGAGGTACTGATGTGTGGAACAGTGTTTCGGGTTATGTCACAGAGGCCCCAAATATTAAAGCGGCATAGTCGGATGAAAACATCAAATTTTCAAAACCAAAACAATTATCCAAATGCGATTCTACATATCCAACTTAGATACTGGTGCACATATTAAGTATTTGTCGCCATATAGAAGAGCATCCAGAACCAATTTAATAGAACCTGTTACTGGAGAAGCCTATGGTGTCAGAGTTTTGGCATGCCTGCCAAAATTATTTGTGATTGGTTGCACTTCAAATATCTCAAAAGGTAGACATTTAAAATAAAAGTTACTTCAAACTAAAGAAAGGGAGGCTATAACAATCAATTTAATATATTTAACTCAGAAAATGGCAGAAACTCAAAACCATCGGAATATGCCACTTTAAGGCATCTGAGAGAAGGATTGAGTACATTTTTTATCAAACCTGTTACTGCTGAAGCTTGTTGTCTCAGAGTTTTGACAAACATGCCAACATTAATTTTGCATATTTGTGCTTCAGATATCTCCAAAGTTAATAATTGAAAATAAAATTGATTTCAAGGTAAAGTGAGGTAGACAATACAAATTAACCTAATATATTTATCTAAAAATAAATGTCAAACACTCTTAGCCATCGGACCATGACATTTTAATATTTCCTTTTATGAAGCATTAAATGTTTAATAAGTGAACCTTTTTGTTTGTTTGTTTAACGACCCCCCCCCCCTCCAGCAGATAAAGGGGACATCGGTGGTGAGGGTCAATATTACGTGAACCAGTGAGTTGGATATATAGAATCAAATCTAGATAAGTGTTTTGAGTTCGAAAATGTGATGTTTTCATCGGATTTTAACTGAAAATGCTGTAAATGTGAAGGATAGCTTCTGGATTATTGCAACCCCCCCCCGCCCCCCTTTGACACAATTCCTTGCTCCTAATGTTGGCCTGGTTCACTTGACCAGCTCAATCTCCACCAGATGCGCCTCTTCATACATCATGAATACATGGTCAACAGCGTCCAACAGCGTCAACTTTTTATGTCCCACACCAGCAAATGAAGCGCTACAGAATTCAGAAGGCAATATTCATAAACCTGCTGTGAAAGACGCTGGTGCTGCAAACATACACCACTGGTGCTTCAAAAATATGCTAGTGGTGCTGCAAACATATGCTACTGATGCTGCAAACATACACTACTGGTGATGCAAACATATGCTCCTGGTGCTGCAAACATACACTATTGGTGCTGCAAACATATGCTACTGGTGCTGCAAACATACACCACTGGTGCTGCAAATATATGATACTGGTGCTGCAAACATATGCTACTGGTGCTGCAAACATACACTACTGGTGCTGCAAACATATGCTACTGGTGCCGCAAACATACACTACTGGTGCTGCAAACATATGCTACTGGTGCTGCCAACATACACTACTGGTGTTGCAAACATACACTACTGGTACTGCAAACATATGTTACTGGTGCTGCAAACATATTGTAAAAATATACGGATTTTCGGTTAAGAATTATATATTGGCAGAGAGCATTATTAGTCTTGGGCGACGGAGTGGGGACGATGTTATATAAACAAAAAGTACTAATATCCCACTCCCATTATGACATGATATAAGCTGTGTGAAATATATGTTCATATATTATGCCTGAGATTAATGAAGAGATGTTCCTATATAAGAGGCAGTACATGATTGTTGAAATGTTTCTCTATGCATCCATAAAGAGTGCAATTGGAGAAAAGACCATTTTAACAGAGATCTATTGTAACTGTATAACTACCTGCCCCCCCTGCCTTGACCACTGGGCCGGTCCACCAGCCTAATTTGCATATACACACAGGGCACCACCTGCAGCTGGGTTGAGTGACAGCTACCCCTACTGGGGGAGGGTGCCACCCACCCTGACTGTGGAGGTGCATGATTGGCTGGCTGTGGACTGCCCAGTCACCTGCATCCCATTGGCCCTCTGACCACACTAGCCTCAAACCAAGATCTTATTTCTAGATTCTGCTTCATACACACTGAAGAGAGATCACTCTACTCCTGGCTCTGGAGGGAGGCACACCTACTCTGGAGCAGGAACCCCAGACACTCTGTCTGATGCTATCAAAATTCAGCTATTCTAATTGAGTGTGTACACAGCCATAGGACTCCTGTCCCATGGGCTGTAGGCACTGCTTTTTATACAGGCTAAAGTAGTAATGAGATATTGTGTGGCTGGAGGGCAAGGGGTGTGGATGATAGGTCACTGGTAGGTGGACAGGAGTTGGTGTTAGTAAAGCACAACTTCTCCACTGTTTATCTGTGTTGATAGACAAGTGATATGAAGGGGAGAGTTTCTGTGGTATTATCTGGTGTCCCAAACGTGGCCGGGCATCCAGTAATATTATAATATGTTACTGGTGCGGCAAACATATACTACTGGTGCTGCAAACATATGCTACTGGTGCTGCAAACATACACTACTGTTGCTGTAGACATATGCTACTGGTGCTGCAAACATACACTACTGGTGCTGCAAACATATGCTACTGGTGCTGCAAACATACGCTACTGGTGCTGTAGACATATGCTACTGGTGCTGCAAACATACACTACTGGTGCTGCAAACATATGCTACTGGTGCTGCAAACATATGCTACTGGTGCTGCAAACATATGCCACTGGTGCTGCAAACATACGGGACGCTATTGTCTAGGATGGGACCTGAAAACCCTGCATTTCGGTCATTCCATGGCGAGCGTCATAATCATTCAATCATTTCGCGCCCCATGATGCGATCCACTAACACGTGCCTACTGTGAAAGTACGACGTCTGAACACTTTGACTTCTGGATACTGAATGCTTTATTCACCATTCAGGGTCCTGAACCGCCCCCACTCTTTGTCTCTGACGTCATCTCATTTACATATTCCTTTGTTCTCCACACGTGCCTGGATGTCTTTTATGCATATATTACACTTACCTGTACTCGTTGGTCTCTTGCCCAGTGAGTTGAGTGCAGCCTGCTACATTATTGTGAAAGCAATATGCACCAAGCTCCTTTTTTAAGCTAACAAAAAACCCTCACAAAACCACTTTAAAAGTCAAATTTCATGATGGCGATATTTGTATTTGTTTTCAGAATGAGTCGGTGTTGATTTAGTAGACGGGGCCTGGTGTGCCTGTTGGTTGATGCTTTATTGAACTAGTCTCTCTCCGGAAGCAGTGCTCCCCCCTCCCACTCCCCCTCTCCCTCCCAGTGTTCCCCGCTCCCTCTCCCTCCCCCCTCCCCACTCACAGTGCTTCCCACTCCCCTCCCCCCCCCTCCCCATACCAGTGTTCCCCGCTCCCCCCACCCCCACCTCACACACACATGCATATTAAATATACAGTAGATCCGGGACCCTTTTGTATTATCGACTGGCGTTAGAGTATTATGCGGCGGAAACCCACCTAGGGACCAACTCGTGTATTCTTTGTGAATCTGATCGTGTTGACAGATAGGGAGTCCTGGCGTTTGTGGGGGCGGGGGAGGGGAGAAGATGGGAAGGAGGTGAGGGAGGAGGGTGAGGAAAAGGCTGAGATGGAGGGTGGGAGGGAGGGTGAGGAAAAGGGCGAGAGGGAGGGCGAGGGAGAGGGAGGGTGAGGAAAAGGGTGAGAGGGAGGGCGAGGGAGAGGGAGGGTGAGGAAAAGGGTGAGAGGGAGGGAGAGGGAGGGTGAGGAACAGGGCGAGATGGAGCGCGAGGGAGAGGGAGGGTGAGTAACAGGGCGAGAGGGAGGGCGAGGGAGAGGGAGGGTGAGGAAAAGGGTGAGATGGAGGGTGAGAGGGAGGGTGAGGAAAAGGCTGAGATGGAGGGTGAGAGGGAGGGTGAGGAACAGGGTGAGAGGGAGCGCGAGGGAGAGGGAGGGTGAGGAACAGGGCGAGAGGGAGGGCGAGGGAGAGGGAGGGTGAGGGAAAAAGGTGAGAGGGAGCGCGAGGGAGAGGGAGGGTGAGGAAAAGGGTGAGAGGGAGGGCGAGGGAGAGGGACGGTGAGGAAAAGGGTGAGAGGGAGCGCGAGGGAGAGGGCGGGTGAGGAAAAAGGTGAGAGGGAGGGCGAGGGAGAGGGAGGGTGAGGGAAAAGATGAGAGGGAGCGCGAGGGAGAGGGAGGGTGAGGAAAAAGGTGAGAGGGAGCGCGAGGGAGAGGGAGGGTGAGGAAAAGGGTGAGAGGGAGGGCGAGGGAGAGGGAGGGTGAGGAAAAGGGTGAGAGGGAGGGCGAGGGAGAGGGAGGGTGAGGAAAAAGGTGAGAGGGAGCGCGAGGGAGAGGGAGGGTGAGGGAAAAGGTGAGAGCGAGGGCGAGGGAGAGGGAGGGTGAGGAAAAGGGTGAGAGGGAGGGCGAGGGAGAGGGACGGTGAGGAAAAAGGTGAGAGCGAGGGCGAGGGAGAGGGAGGGTGAGGAAAAGGGTGAGAGGGAGGGTGAGGAAAAAGGTGAGAGCGAGGAAAAAGGTGAGAGGGAGCGCGAGGGAGAGGGAGGGTGAGGAAAAGGGTGAGAGGGAGGGCGAGGGAGAGGGAGGGTCAGGAAGAGGGCGAGAGGGAGGGCGAGGGAGAGGGAGGGTGAGGAAAGGGGTGAGAGGGAGGGCGAGGGAGAGGGAGGGTGAGGAAAAGGGTGAGAGGGAGGGCGAGGGAGAGGGAGGGTGAGGAAAGGGGTGAGAGGGAGGGCGAGGGAGAGGGAGGGTGAGGAAAAGGGTGAGAGGGAGGGCGAGGGAGAGGGAGGGTGAGGAAAGGGGTGAGAGGGATGGCGAGGGACAGGGAGGGTGAGGAAAAGGGTGAGAGGGAGGGCGAGGGAGAGGGAGGGTGAGGAAAGGGGTGAGAGGGAGGGCGAGGGAGAGGGAGGGTGAGGAAAAGGGTGAGAGGGAGGGCGAGGGAGAGGGAGGGTGAGGAAAAGGGTGAGAGGGAGGGCGAGGGAGGGTGAGGGAGAGGGAGGGTAGGAGGGGTACTGGCTGGGCGAGGGAGGGTGAGGGAGAGGGAGGGTAGGAGGGATACTGGCTGGGCGAGGGAGGGTGAGGGAGAGGGAGGGTAGGAGGTGTAAAGAACGTCTTCACACCATGAGTACTGTAATGTAGCTATCTTTATTTAGAACCTTCTGTAGTGACATCACTCTGTGCCACACTGGGGGTGTTCGGATAACAACACAACTGGAAGACACATACATTACATCTCCCTTTCAATGGAACAGAGGAACAAAATTCAATGGTAACATTTTGTATATATATAAACTACCATCGATAGCAACAGGTCCTTCTCGTGTTATTATAACTAATGTCATAACGCCATATCCCCCTCTTTAAAATAATTCCTATCGATAACAGAATGGTACCAGGTATTGCAAAGATAAAATGCCATGCTCAAATTTACTAACATTCCAGAACAATGTAAATGGCATTGTACATGAATACCTAATACATATAGAGATATTATACATACTATGTTTAAGGAGAGAACCATGAAACATGTAAATGGGAAACTATCGAATGTAGCCCATCATACAAAAACACGACCCATAAAGTAATACAACGAATACATAGTCAGGGTCAGTTGTCACTTCTTAAATGTAGACTTATTTTGTCTCTTCTTCATATGACCTGAACAACGAGCGTATTATTACATAACGTTGTATGCAATTTATAACTGAACATAACAAGGCACTTGCTGGGCAGAACAGAAAGTGGCATAGCAACAACAGTAAACGACTTATATAACATATGAGATTCAAATATTCAATATAGTATTTCATGCACAACATTTCCCAAAATGTTCAAATTAAACTCATGCTTCATATAACAATTTCATCCGTGAACATTTCGTCATATTTTTTTTTGTTCTTTTATAAAAGCATTGAGTCAAAATTCATTTGATAACATCTTTGACATGCAAGACAACTTAAAAACATGTATAAACATAAACATACAAAATGCATACACAGCTGGCTGCATGTGTCGTTTCTTATGTTATCATGAGTTGTGTCCATTCATTGTTCGAACTTAAGTATGTGACGTTACCACTTATTGTACAGCTTTTCCAGCATGTTACTTATTTAACTATAATAATTTCAACCGTGAACATTCTTTTATATTTGCTTAATAAGCATTGAGTCAACATATATAGTCAAGAACATCCATGACATGAAGAGCAACTAAACATAGCATTTATAAAAACATACAAAATGCATACTCAGTTGACTTCATGTGTCGTTTCTTATGTTTGCATGAGTTGTGTCCATTCTTTGTTTGACCTGAACTATGTGTCGTTATTAATTATTGTACTGCTTTTCTGGCATGTCACTTGCTTAATTATTACAATTGCATCAGTGAACATCACCTACAATAACAGTAATGAGTCAACAGCTATTTGACAAGATCTATGACAAGTACGACATCTTACAGCATTTACAAAACATCACCAAAAAGCATACTCAGTTACCTTCATGTGCCATTTCCTATGTGTGAATGTGTTCTGTAAAGTCTTTGTTTGACCTCAAATGTGTGACGTTCTTCATGTATTGTCATGGTAACATACGGAAACAATTTAAAGTTGCACAGTCTAACCAAACCATTCCTAATTCAAAACGTCACAATCGACATACTATGTCTTTGTTTGCATTCTTTGACCTTTTCCACATATATATATTTCTATTACATATAGATATATTTATTAAATATATTTATATACATTATTTTATTTTAATGCATATGACATTAAATTCAATGTTACAAATATCAGTATATCCGGTAGATTCTGCATATTCGGCTTACTCTGGTTTCTATATAACCAATATTTTACACAACTGCAGAATTTAGAGGTTACATAACTGCATGTTGTGATAACATTTTGTCAAACAATTATGTGTTCAACAACAGGCCTTTCTCATAGCGAAAATATTGGCACACACTTCACCATGTAACTCTGACATCCTACAATATAGTAATTTTTCTCTTCACACTAACATTTTGTTATATATATATATTCCTTTGTAATATATATATTGCCATTCGTTCAACATGGGAGTGTCATGCAATAACAGTACTGTCACCTGCATAGTATAAATATATGAATGTATGTACTACTTTTCATACGATATAGCAGATTTAGGTTTTATTTTTCCATCATTAATAACTAGTCCATAACAATATTAAAGGATGGAACCATACATCAATGTTGGGTATTTAAAAAAAAAATGTATATATATTTTTTTATTGAGTATGCAGCTTTAACAAAGCAGACTACCAACTGCTACTTTGTCGCTTTCACTGATTTGAACTACATTCTTTCATGACGTGGCCTCTCGCTGCCTTGGGGGTGTTCGGATAGCAGCACACATTACTTTGACAATTTGATGTATGTAAACGTATATGCTACACGTCATATAATACATAATTAGTTGTATTGTCTTTCAACTGACAAAAGCAATTACCATCACTAATAACTAGTCCATAGCAATATTAGGATGGAATATATCAATGTATGTTTGACACTGCATCTCGTTTCACGTGCCTGAAGTGGCGTGGCGTCTGGTGCTTGCTTACCAGCGCTCCGTGTACTGCTGTAGCTTAGCTGGCTTGACGTCCTGTGCGTCTTTGTTACGGCCGTTTTCGTTCATCTCTGTCGATGATCCGTGCATCTGTGCTTCGTATCATCTGTGTCTGTACCTCTAGGTATCTGTGTATTGTATTGTCTTTTATTCACTATAGCCATTGGCAATGGCATGACGTCCTGCGCGTCATCATTCCGGCCGTTTTCATTACAGCCGTTCGTTTCCGCCGACGATCTGTACATCCATGCTTCTTGGCATCTGTGCAGTCGTGTCTGTGCCTCTAGGCATCCGTGCATCTGTGTGCCATCTTCTCAGGCATCTGTGCATCGTATTGTCACCCGTCACAATAAAGTCTGTGCAGGTTTTGTTGGCGCCCGGGGAGTGGCTGCCCGGCGCGCTGCAGCTACTTCAACATGAAGTTCAAACAAGTGGTACCTTCTCTCTGACCAGGGTGTCGATCCTGGTAAAATGAACTTGTATTATATGTTGGTTGGTGCCCGGGGTGTCGTGGCCCGGTATCCACCAGAAGCAATGGGCCTGAAAGCACCATTGCCTCCACATCTGACACCATATAAAGAACGTCTTCACACCATGAGTACTGTAATGTAACTATCTTTATTTAGAACCTTCTGTAGTGACATCACTCTGTGCCACACTGGGGGTGTTCGGATAACAACACAACTGGAAGACACATACATTACAGGAGGGATGCTGGCTGGGCGAGGGAGGGTGAGGGAGAGGGAGGGTAGGAGGGATACTGGCTGGGCGAGGGAGGGTGAGGGAGAGGGAGGGTAGGAGGGATACTGGCTGGGCGAGGGAGGGTGAGGGAGAGGGAGGGTAGGAGGGATGCTGGCTGGGCTAGGTAGGGACAAGTATAGATTTGCGAGTCATTGGTTTGACTTGGCCGGGATTAAAACCCCAAACCTTCCCCATAGGGAACTAATGCTCTAATCGCTTCGGGCACCGCGCACGGTCCCCAAACCGAGAACATAATTGAATAATTCAGGCGCAAAGCCACGTAAATGAAAATCCAAAAATGTAGTTTAAATAACAAATTTGTATCTGAAAATAATTATAATTTTCACTGATTCCACTTTTCAGATGATCACATGGTTATGGAGCAATGAACAAAACTGTAGGAATATAACAAATATGTACTTTTTGAAGGTGTGATTCTAATGTTTATCTCCATTTTTGGATTGGCGGTTAGGTGGTTTTGCGCCTGAACTGTTCATATTGGTCCTAGTCTTAATCTTGGTCTTACTTTTATTAGTCTTCCATTCACTACCATCATCATTACCTGATAATAACTCATTTTACTTCGTCTGCAGATCTTGGTGTGATATCGTTCTTACATGCCCCGTACCAGTGGGTGACACCTGCATATTTTCTTGCACTCCTGATCCGGGTCGGTTGTACTGGAAGGTTGACCTAGAAAATAATGAACCATGTAAAGTACTTGCTTGCTTATGGGCCTGTCACACTACGACGCTTCTCCCGGCGACCCGTCAGCGTTGAAAATAAAATCTTGCGCGTCGAGAAACGTCAAACTTTTCGGCGGTTTGGGGGAAAAGATCGGCGTCAGCGCGGCGCGTCATGCGCGCGCGGCCAACGTGTGTCGACGCGCTGGGGGAAAAAAAAAAAAGTTTGGCGCGACGTGCTCATATTACCTTAGATGTTGGTAGGACGTAAACCAAGAAAGCAACGATTTGGCGCAACGTGTGCGGACGACCCGCCCGCGCGCGCGCCGTCTGCCTAGCGTTCCCATAATGTTATTCCGGCGCGTCCAACGCAGCGCGACGCGCGCCTAACGTCCTCCTAGCGTTCTTACCCATTTACTCCCGCGCGTTGCCGGTCGCTGGTGGTTTTTGACATGTTCAAAACACTCAGTGACCAATGACGCGCGCCAACGTTGTCCGCCGACCATCAACGTCAAAGATAATGTACCGACGTGTACCGACGCGCGCATAACGCGCCCCCAGCGCGTCTCGATATTTCACTAATTATCGCCCCAAAACAGCACACGTTGACGGGTCGCCGGCGAGAAGCGTTGTAGTGTGACAGGCCCATTAGGGGTGGTTCATAACCATGACGGTTACAGACTGCAGGACTCCAGCATTAGAAAACGGCCCCAATAAATCAGTCCGTTTTTTGGATGAAGAGCAAACTTCAGAGGGTGCGGTTGTAGAAGCGGGGAATTCTTTACAATTATAATAACAATTTGTCAATTATAATAACAAGTTGTTGGAGCAGCACCGGTTCTCTCCGGTCTGATTGTCCTTGGGGTCAGTAAAAGTGTAGGCTCGGCCTTTCTATCAACCAACTATCTAATGGTGAAAACAAGTCTATTCAGACTTATCCATAATAGACGGTATAAATCTTCAAGAAAAAAAAGATGTGGTATAATTTACACTTTCGCACCAATTGAAGCCAAGTGCAATGCATCATTGCCATTGTCAGCTCAAAGTAAACTAAATATAATCCTCCAAATGAGCAATGAGTGCAGTAGTCCCTAACCTAGGCGAGTGGGATCAGATTTAGATATGATTTCATCGGTTTACACGATGTGATTTGTTGAAGTATTGAATTACAAAGTGCCCATCATTGATTGCAAAGTGGCCACGATTGATTGCGACTCATTATTGATTGCTTAGTGCCAATAATTGATTGCCAAGTGCACTTGGGTCAATAGCTTGCCACTGCCGAACACTACATCTGTTATTCTGTCAGTTGTTGTATGTTGGTGAGAGTGTGGGGATACGATCAAATAATGCCAGGTGGTCACAGGCAGCCCACAAGACGACTGGGTTGAGCTTCTTCCCTGAGTAGCTCTCGACAGCTTCTAGTGGAGTGCCTTTAAAAGCCCTGGGGCCAAATGTATGAAGTGGGGTTAGCGTTCCAAACCCGTGGTTAGCGGGGATATCTGGGTTAGCGGCGAAAAGTTGGTATGTATGTGGCCGGGTTAGGGAAACTCTGTGAGTTTAACATCGTCTATGCTAACCCCAAGCCATATCAAGTTTATTGTCGGTGTTAGGGACTGATTAGGCCCAAGTCTATTCAATGCAATCATATTTAACAGAATTGCATACTCAAAACGTGAAATTTCATTAAATTAACCCTAAAATCGAACCGATACTAACGATGCCGCCAATATTAATATTGTCGAATCAACAAATGCAAACAAAACAAATTGCCGCTGCCGCCGCCAAATCGGCAGCTATATATTTGGCCCAAATCTATTCAATGCTATCATATTTAACAGAGTAAGATACTCAAGAAGTGGAATTTGGTCAAATTAACCACAAAATCGAAGCGATATTAACGCTGCTGGCGAATTTTGGTCAAATGAAACCAATAATCGAAGTGATATTAACGCCGTTGCCGCCGCAACGGCGGCGACATTGTCAAATAGCAGTGCTCACCGGGAACAGGCTCAGCAATAACAAGGGTTGCTGGTGCCTGGCGGTGTTATGTACCGATTAGGCCCAAATCTATTCAATGCTATCATATTTAACAGAATAACATCCTCAAAAAGTGAAATTTGGTCAAATTAAACAAAAAGCGATATTAACACCGAATCGGAGGCCATATTGTCAAATAGCAGTGCTCGCCGGCAACAGGCTCAGAGGGATTTCCCAAATCTATAAATTATGCATCGGTTAGCTAACTCCGCCGTGCTTTGGCTACATACATTTCCTGTGACACATATTATTAGCTAACCCGCCGGCTGCCCTTAACACCGGAGCTGATAACAAGTTGTTCATACAGTTGGCCCCTGACCAGTTCTGGATATCTAACAGTTCTGAGTACCTGTGAATAGCTGTGAATAGCGCAGAGCAGCTCAGAACAGCTGTGATCAGCTGTGATCAGCTGTGATCAGCTGTGAACAGCCATGAGCAGCTGTGAGAGGCTGTGTTCAGCTCAGAGCAGCCGTGAACAGCTGTCAATAGCCAAGAGCAGCTCAGAGCAGCTCAGAACAGACATGATCAGCTGGGAGCAGGTCAGAACAGCCGTGAACAGCTGTGAACATTCATGTGCAGCTCAGAGCAGCTCAGAACAGCCGTGATCAGCTGTGAGCAGTTGTGATCAGCTCAGAACAGCCGTAAATAACTCAGACCAGCTCAGAACAGATGTGAACAGGTCAGAGCAGTTCAGAACAGATGTGAACAGCTCAGACCAGTTCAGAACAGCCGGGAACAGCTCAGGGCAGTTCAGAACAGCCGTGAACAGCTCAGAGCAGCTCAGAACAGCCGTGAACAGCTCAGACCAGTTCAGAACAGCTGTGACCACCAGATAGAGAATATAAGGTTCTCCTGTGATATAACCTCCTTAATAGTAGCTAACCACGTAGAATACAGTGGAGTAGTTCCCCTTCCTGCCGCTGTGGCGTCTCCTACACGTTATACATATTTAAATGGCTGCCGGATCTACTAATAGCTAACCACGTAGAATACAGTGGAGTAGTTCCCCTTCCTGCCGCTGTGGCGTCTCCTACACGTTATACATATTTAAATGGCTGCCGGATCTACTAATAGCTAACCACGTAGAATACAGTGGAGTAGTTCCCCTTCCTGCCGCTGTGGCGTCTCCTACACGTTATACATATTTAAATGGCTGCCGGATCTACTAATAGGTAACCAGGTAGAATACAGTGGAGTAGTTCCCCTTCCTGCCGCTGTGGCGTCTCCTACACGTTATACATATTTAAATGGCTGCCGGATCTACTAATAGCTAACCACGTAGAATACAGTGGAGTAGTTCCCCTTCCTGCCGCTGTGGCGTCTCCTACACGTTATACATATTTAAATGGCTGCCGGATCTACTAATAGCTAACCACGTAGAATACAGTGGAGTAGTTCCCCTTCCTGCCGCTGTGGCGTCTCCTACACGTTATACATATTTAAATGGCTGCCGGATCTACTAATAGCTAACCACGTAGAATACAGTGGAGTAGTTCCCCTTCCTGCCGCTGTGGCGTCTCCTACACGTTATACATATTTAAATGGCTGCCGGATCTACTAATAGCTAACCACGTAGAATACAGTGGAGTAGTTTCCCTTCCTGCCGCTGTGGCGTCTCCTACACGTTATACATATTTAAATGGCTGCCGGATCTACTAAAGCTTTCTTTCGGTTCTTGAAACAGCACATTCGCTGTGGGTTATTTAGGACCCAACCATTTTCAGGGGTTCTCTGTGGTCAAATTGCGACTGGGCAATATTCAGCCCTAATGTGGTGTTCTCTGTGGCAGAGTGGTTAGAGTGTCGGACTTTTTTTCTAGGTCGGACTCCTAATCTGAAGGTCGGTGGTTCAATTCCCCGTGCCCCTATCTCTGCCAATTTGGATTTCCACCGCTGTGTATAACTTACAGCGACATCAAAGGCCAGTTGCTCTCATACCATGTCTATGTGGCGTGGGAGGTTCAAAATCCCTCGGGTCAGTAAAAGTGTAGGCTAGGGCTTTCTATCGATAAACTGTCTAATGGTGAAAATAAGTCTATCCATGATAGGCATTATAAATCTTCAATAAATGACTGTCCGCAGTGACATAGGCTAGGGCATATCACACAGACTTGTAAGATAGAGGAAATTCAGCTCTATTTTAAAGTAAATTTGCCACTTTTGAATATGCCTCACAGTCTACGTAAGATCACCCATTCATGTAATGTCACAGAACTGTTAATAATAGCCTGTGGATTTAGGTTATTGTGATCGGCTGTCGTATCGTGTGACTAGTTCCTCCTCATCTATCTGTCAAGCAACGTGAAGAGGTGACAACGGAGCGTAATGTGTGCTTCTTAAAGTTGCATGGTCCATTGAAATATATATTTTTCTAACGAAATACTTATCTACATTAGATTCATTATACCCAACTTAGATTTTGGTGCATTAAATAGTAGTTTGGGACAGCATATATATGCAGAATAAACAGTGAATTTACTACCTCATCCTTACATTGAGGAAGTTATTAGACAGGGAGGCCACAAATTAATTAGGTCAATCTTGTGACCTGATTTGTCTTGCCCTCATTCCAGATACCATATATGGCATTAGTCAGGTTCTAAGACATATACACATTAGTAGGTCAACTCACATCACATGACCATTGCGGGATAGTAATCTGTGTCATACCGAGAGGACTTTTGGAAAGCTTGTCAAAAGTACTTTTGGTTCTTTCAGCTCAAATTGCTTCAAGACTAGCCATTTTTCACCAAAGTGATTCCGGACTAATGATTAGTAGGTAATAACGATCAATTTGATATATTTATTTTTTAAATAAGACAAACGGATTATGCAATCGGACTATGCAACTTTAAGTTTAATCTCTCTTCTTCTCTGCTCTGAATTGGTGTCACAGATCCAAGTGACCCGACCCCTGACCAGCCAGGCCACAGGTAACCACTCATGGTTGGGAGGTGGCCGCTAGTCAGTCGCAGAGGCCATCCACTCAGGGACCGCCTCGAGCTAGCCGGCTGCCACCTGTTGCCTCAGAAGGGCAACAAAGGTCAGTGCAGTCCACGTGTGGTGGTGATGCTCAAGTATGGACTAACACAGTCATTGGAGGCATTCGACTGGGACTTTTCCATCCGCAAGATTTAGGCTCCGCCCAACTGCGCAGTGAACTAGGTTTTCGAATGCAAAGATGACCAGTCAAATGACTTCAGTGGTTTCAGCCGTTCAGAGCTGTTCTCTTTCATTGCAAATGGCTGCCCTGTATGGGGGTGGCCATTTGCAATCGAAAAGAACCAATCAGAGCTGTTCAGTTACATTGCAAATGGATCCCCCCATAGAGGGGAGCCATTTGCAATCGAAAAGAACAGCTCTGATTGGGTGAAGCTACTGATTCTTTCAACCTTTCCATATCAGCCATCTTGAAATCCACCATGTGACCTTATGGATGGAGCCACAAGACACAATCGATTCATAGGTATTGAAACTCACTTCCTGTCCCAATCGAATAGGAATTTGTTAAGAAATATTTTGATATGTGTATAGAAAGGCCCAGTCGAATACGTCCATTATGTTCTGTGTGTAGTAGTCGTGGGTATTAGAGCTGTTGTTGTTGTGGCTTCCTGGCTGTTACTGATATTCTAAATGTGACTTGATCGGTTATAATGGTACTCAGTTGTTCAACTAACTCAGGCTATTCAACTCGGGCTATCTTAAAAGGTAACCGGACGAGATAATGCAGTGGTCAGAATAGCCGCTGTTGGTATGGCAGGTGGTGATCCATCGACAATAGAGTCAAATCAAAGACTTGAAGACAATTGGCATTTGCTGCGTGATGCTTGGCTTTGAACACCTGTCGCTACCTAGCCTGGTTCTCAGCATTAATAGGAGAGGGCGAGCAGTGCTTAGTCCAATATGCAGATAATTGGGACAATGCGAACACAGTAAATATATATTTATGGCTTTTTATTTTTCAATGACTTTTTCTTTGACATTGTCCGTTTCAGATGTTTTTGTAGATCGAGGCTAGAGACGCTATGACCCTTGTAATTTGTATCTTTTGTGGGGTGGGTGGGATGGCAATTTTAGTAGCTGAGGTGTTGTCTCCAGTCGCCGGATTCGAAGTGATCAAGTCCACAGCGTGCAGTCACTTTTATAGAGAATTTGTTCTGGCCAAAAGGGGGCGTATTGGTTTAGTTCGATAAAGCTACGACAGGTGGAAAGTGTCATCTGTGTTGTTTATGTCCGGCTGCCGGTTTAGTGCCAGAATACCCTCTAGTCGGTGTTAGGAGCGCATAATTTAATTTAGTGTTATCAGGAGCCACTAGTCGGCAGCAATGTCAATGCGTTCTTAGATACTGGTAGACGGATCGGTCTGGGTTCATGTGCCCAATTACCCGCCATGCTTAAGCATTACGGACAATGTAACTGAGAGGGATATTATGTCATAGGGCCGACGGCATGGTATTTCACTGTGGCAGCACTATAAAGTTACCATGTGTGTGTGCTGTCACAGGTTGAAATCTGTCCTGATGTGACCGGATGTCAAGCTCCAACAGACAAATACCAATTTAATCACACTGATGGAGTGTTATGTGCATTAGAGAGAGGAGAAAGGAGAGGGGTGTGGTGGGAGGAGAGTGTAGGCGGTGAGGGGGAGGAAGGGAGGAGGGGTGTGGTGGGAGGAGAGTGTAGGTGATGAGGGGGAGGAAGGGAGGAGGGGTGTGGTGGGAGGAGAGTGTAGGTGGTCAGGGGGAGGGAGGAAGGAGGGGTGTGGTGGGAGGAGAGTGATTATTGACTACAAGTAAAGAGTCACCAGCAACTACATAAATACATTCATGCATCTGGCCCTATACATCATTTACATTAATAGACCATTTGTACTCCTTTCGAGACCATTTCACATTCCCCACTAATGCGTTTTATCAAAATATTTTACATTACGTTCGTGTGGGGGCAGCATCGTTGGTGAACCGACCGATTTTAAATGTTCGTCAGGACTTGGCGATTGGCCCATTTGAAATCGCTACACGCACACTTAGACTATTACATATTATACTTCTGCATAATGTAAGATCCCATCGTTCACTAATACGACACCACGTTCATTTATACGTGATACTGTGGGGCCAGTTCGGTGGCTTGCTACGATCCTCATCTAATACACAATATTCACAACGCATGCGCCATCTGACAGCGACAACAAACACTACAGTTGTGGGACCGTTGCCACAGCACATACAAAAGCTATGGAAATTACTAACTTTCAAATGCACGTATGTCAGTCAAGTTTTGGGATATTTTGACAATTCCAAAAGTATATTGCTGTTGGGTCATTGGAGCTTCCAAGAAAAATAAAATTGTCATGTTTGGACCCTTTTGAAAATGTTAGGAGGGTACTGAACTAGTCAGTCACTATTAATACACAATATTCACAACGCATGCGATATCTGATGGCGACGACGAACACTACGGTTGTGGGACCATTGCCACAGCGCATGCATGTGAATATTGTGTATTAATTTGGGATGCGTTGATGTGACATCTTTTCCCAGCAGAGCACTTCGCTCAGAGGGCCCTCTTTCTTTGTTGTGACTGGGAGCCCGGACTGTGTAATGAAATGCCGTGAATAGCGCCTACTACATGACTGGCCTCCATCCCACCAGCCGCAGATCTCGTCTTGTGGACGCTGGATGAAGGAAGTAAAGGTGCATTCACAGTGCCGGTAATACTACATGATGGACCTCCATCCCACAGACGCAGATCTCGTCTTGTGGACGCTGCATGAAGGCAGTAAAGGTGCATTCACAGGGCCGGCAATACTGCATGATGGACCGCCATCCCAGACGGTGCAGATCTTGTCTTGTAGATGCTGCATGAAGGCAGTAAAGGTGCATTCACAGGGCCGTCAAGACTACATGATGGACCTCTGACCCACACGGCGCAGATCTCGTCTTGTAGACGATGCATGAAGGCAGTAAAGCTGCATTCACAGGGCCGTCATGACTACATGATGGACCTCCGACCCACAGTGCGCAGATCTCGTCTTGTGGACGCTGCATGAAGGCAGTGAAGGTGCATTCACAGGGCCGTCAATACTGCATGATGGACCTCCGTCCCACACGGCCCAGATCTCGTCTTTTAGATGCTGCATGAAGGCAGTAAAGGTGCATTTACAGGGCCAGTAATACTACATGATGGACCTCAGACCCAGACGGCGCAGATCTCGTCTTGTAAATGCTGAATGAAGGCAGTAAAGGTGCATTCACAGGGCCAGTAATACTACATGATGGACCTCCGTCCCACATGGCGCAGATCTCGTCTTGTAGATGCTGCATGAAGGCAGTAAAAGTGCATTCACAGGGCCAGTAATACTACATGATGGACCTCCGACCCTCACGGCGCAGATCTCGTCTTGTAGACGCTGCATGAAGGCAGTAAATGTGCATTCACAGGGCCAGTAATACTACATGATGGACCTCCGACCCACACGGCGCAGATCTCGTCTTGTAGACGCTGCATGAAGGCAGTAAATGTGCATTCACAGGGCCAGTAATACTACATGATGGACCTCCGACCCTCACGGCGCAGATCTCGTCTTGTAGACGCTGCATGAAGGCAGTAAATGTGCATTCACAAGGCCGGCAATACTACATGATGGACCTCCGACCCTCACGGCGCAGATCTCGTCTTGTAGACGCTGCATGAAGGCAGTAAATGTGCATTCACAAGGCCGGCAATACTACATGATGGACCTCCGACCCTCACGGCGCAGATCTCGTCTTGTAGACGCTGCATGAAGGCAGTAAATGTGCATTCACAAGGCCGGCAATACTACATGATGGACCTCCGACCCTCACGGCGCAGATCTCGTCTTGTAGACGCTGCATGAAGGCAGTAAATGTGCATTCACAAGGCCGGCAAGATGACATGAATGACCTCCGACCCACACGGCGCAGATATCGTCTTGTGGATACTGTATGAAGGCAGTAAATGTGCATTCACATGGCCGGCAATACTACATGATGGACCTCTGACCCACACGGCGCAGATCTCATCTTGTGGACGCTGGATGAAGGCAGTAAAACTGCATTCACAGGGGCAGTAATACTGCATGATGGACCTCCGACCCACAGGCGCAGATCTCGTCTTGTAGTCACTGCATGAAGGTAGTAAATGTGCATTCACATGGCCGGCAATACTACATGATGGACCTCCGACCCACACGGCGCAGATCTCATCTTGTGGACACTGGATGAAGGCAGTAAAACTGCATTCACAGGGCCAGTAATACTACATGATGGACCTCCGACCCACAGGCGCAGATCTCGTCTTGTAGTCACTCCATGAAGGCAGTAAACGTGCATTGACAGGGCCGTCAAGACTACATGATGGACCTCTGACCCACACTGCGCACATCTCGTCTTGTAGACGCTGCATGAAGGCAGTAAAGCTGCATTCACAAGGCCGGCAATAATGCATGATGGACCTCCATCCCACACGGCGCAGATCTCGTCTTGTAAACGCTGCATGAAGGCAGTAAAGCTGCATTCACAGGGCCGTCAAGACTACATGATGGACCTCCGTCCCATAGGCTTCAACAATAACAGGTTCTGTTAAATTGACCTAGTCGTTCCTTCTATACAGCAACAAATGCTTAATATGTGCACCAGTATGTGTATTGGAGATATTTTATATACTTTTGAGAAAAGAAGAGAGAAAAAGAAAGGAAAAAAGAAATGTTTAAAGAAATTTCTAGAATCACGCAATATCATGTGATACATACTCACCAAATGAATACTTTTATTGAACTGGAATTTTATGCAGTCACCATTGTCCATGTTGATTGCAACATGGGTAATTGAGAGCGCGAAACCACACCACGCAGTAACTATAGACGCGATTGTGGCGCCATCTACCATTGTCTCAGTAACTAAGTAAATGGCCACAGCAGACTCGCCATCTAGCGTAATTCTCATAAACAAATCGTGACGTATTGCGATGCTAACTTACTTCCACCAGAGCATTTCAATCGATCGGACGTGTATTTCTTCATCGTAAATTCACTGTCCCACCCAACCCAACTACTGTTGAAATTTGTCTCTATAGGGTTAAGTGCCTGGAAACCTCAAAAACTCTAACGTCAACAATGCGACTCAGAAACTGTAACGAGCTAGAAAGAAAAATAAATGCCACTTTATACTGTATTGGTTTTGTGTCGCTCAATTACAAGTAATAATTAATTTATTATACTATTTATTCATTTTTATTATCGAACAGCATTTGCATGTGGTTATCATTGCAACTAGTAGTTTCATTTATGCACCAACAAATTGTACTGAATGGTTGGAAGACCAGTGCTCTAGCGCTGACAAAGGCATTATTCACTGAATAAACTACATTTTAGTGAATAAGTTGGCTATGTAAGATCAAATGTAAATAAGTGTTCTTTTGTTTGTTTTGAGAATGTAATGCTTTTGTCTGACTATGCAGCTTCAGTTCAAGTTGAAGAATGTAAACATTTTATTTAACGGAAATACTTTGATGAAAGAATCACATTTAGAAAACTAAAATACTTACCTATTGTCATGCTACATTTTTGTTATTCTTTTAAATAATTTTTTTATAAATTGAGGCTGTATTTATACTGTCCATAGCATATAAGCCCGGGTATTCAGGCTTGTTTTCAATGCTGGCCAGCTGTAGTCTTGGTGTTATCTTATCACACAGTAGCTGCCAATAAGGTATTTGATTGCCTGCATTTCAGTAGCAGATAGATAGTTGGTTGGTCTGGTTAGTAGTCTATGTTAATATTTTAGGATTTTCTTGGCATATATGTGTTTTATTGTTTCTACTCTTACTACTAGACTAGCCTACATATTGAACTTAGATACAAGTTCACAACTTATGCATCTACATGTCACAAAAAGGAAACTTTGTTCTATTTAACAACGCTTCTAGAGTGCTTTGGTTTTTTTCTGGGTGAAGAAAGCACAGTCTGCAGCAACTGTATATGCTGGCCTTAGTTTCAGCATTGACCTCCCTTTATACTGCGTATATACTTGTATATACGGGTGTATCGTGCATCAGGTTGGGAGCTGCTGTGGGCTCCGGTAGAGATAGGTGCAATCTGCCAGGTTAATGCTTAGTTTGGGCGGAGAGTTGAGATGTGCTAGTCGGTGCCACCATCGAGATCGGCGGGTTCTAGTTCAATCCGCCAGGAGGCGTCTGGTTCCCCTTCCACCTTGAGCTTGTTTCAGCTCGTCACTGCCCACCCGTCCAGCACCGTAGCCACTTATCGGTGCCTGCTCCTCTTGGTTTTTTTTTTCCTTCTCTTTTCTTTTCTTCTTTATGTTCTTGTTCTGTTTATTCTAATTGATCAGTAGGGCGGGTTTTCCCAGCCATTTGCCTATATAGATATATAATTGAAAGGTGGATCATAGTTGTTGATGTAATAAATGATCATATCAGCCAGTCTACCATTGTTGCTTGTCCTTACACAATATATAATACCAACAGACTTCAAATCAGTAATACATGTAAATGTACCAATAGAGTAATACTTTTCTAGAGTTCTTATCTCCAGTGGTTATATTTTATGTAGAACCTTAGAACAATCTCACATTAAATATCACTTCACTTAATATACATAATCTACCATGATTTCACAACTTAGTTTGAATATTATGCATATGTATTTACCAACATGATATAATGAATTAGGTATTATTAGAGAGATTTTATAGGGCTACTTATATAATTGGAATATTATTATAATGACTTTATAGAAATAACTGGATGATTTAAATATGATTAAAACAGTTTTGTTAATGCTTCACATATGAGTTTCATGAAAAGGAGATATTTTAGAATTTATTTAAGCTATTATTTATTTAAGAACCAGACTTAAAAAGTCAGAATATTTTACAACACCGAGTCACCTACACCCACAGTCAGTATTAATCATGAGGGTACATCTCAATTTGGCATCTACCGTGTGACCTGCCTTTTGCCCGGGCCTACCTCTGGTTGGGTAATTGGAAGTGATCCCTCATTAAATGGATAGGCAGCGCTGTGATACACCTGGATTGCATGTACACAGTTAATGATGCTTGACACACACATACATACATTCATACATACATACATACAGGGTCATAGCTCTAGGGATTACAGGGGGGGGCGTCATTCACCTGGATCACAGATACACAGTTAATGATGCTTAACACACACATACATACATATAAACATACATACATACATACATATAAACATACATACATACAGGGTCATAGCTCTAGGGATTACAGGGGGTCGTGTGATTCACCTGGATGGCCGATACACAGTGTATAATGCTTGACACATACATACATACATACATACATACAGGGCCATAGCCAGGGATTACAGGGGGTCGTGTGATTCACCTGGATGGCCGATACACAGTTAATGGTGCTTGACACATACACACATACATGCGTACATACATACATACAGGGCCATAGCCAGGGATTACAGGGGGTCGTGTGATTCACCTGGATGGCCAATACACAGTTAATGGTGCTTGACACATACACACATACATACGTACATACATACATACAGGGCCATAGCCAGGGAGTACAGGGGGTCGTGTGATTCACCTGGATGGCCGATACACAGTGAATGATGCTTGACACACACATACATACACACATACATGCATACATACATGCATACAGGGTCTTAGCCAGGGATTACATGGAGTCATGTGATTCACCTGGATGGCCCATACACAGTGAATGATGCTTGACACACAGATTCACACGTACATACATACAGGGTAATAGCTAGGGATTTTCATTTTGGAAGTCAGATCTGTTTGGTAGGGGAAGAACAATTCTTGGAATGAACAAGTGCCCAATGTGTGAGGCACTAGGGGAGATGTGGGTATCCATCCCCCCCTCCCAAGGACATTTTGAAAACTACAGGCTCTGAAATACCATTTCCAGGCATTTCAGCCAGGTTCCAACAATCTGGGGTCCTTTTATTTGCGGGGGAGGGGTGGAGAGGGAGAGGGTAAACTTCTCTCCTAGTCCCCCCGTTAGCTACGACACTGATATATACTTATGGGAGTTAGCGTCCAGACAACCAACTTGCTGTAAACCCAAGGGCCGCGTCATTTACGACATGTAATATGTATTAAGTCCAGTTCGCCTTGTAGCGATGAGATAATTATGTTCGGATAATATGGTCTAATATATATATATATATATGTATATATATATATATATATATGAGATGGTTTCAAAAGGTGCTAGGCAATATGGGACAAAACTTTGTCCATTGTAACGATCAACATACTATCTGCTTTATGCATTCGCTCAGGATAAACTGATTTGTTTTTTACATGGTGTTTCACAATCCCAATAGAATACATATTGATTTGAAGCAAATGTCCTTGTGTTTTCAGTGTAACTGTTTCTGTGCTGTTTTGTGTCAATCGTTACAATGGACAAAAAAAAAGAAGAGCTATCACCTTTTGAGACAGGCTCATATATATATATATATATATATATATATATATAATACATACGTGGCAGGTGCTCTGATCTTTCAGGCACCGGGCCGCATAGACAGGTAGGTGTGGTAGGAATATCACCTCAGAGAGCCTAGATATGGCAGTAGTTAAAGAATGGCATGAAATTTGGGTTTGAATCCCGCTCTAGGCGCAATGCTCCCTTTTTTTTCATCACGACGACGACAATGGAACCATGACCAGAATAGTGGACAGGCTGTGTGCTTGGTGAACCTACACAACACTGGTGCAATGACCAGGATCTTGAACAGGGTGGGGCTGTGTGGTGAACCTACACTGCACTGGGGCCGTGACCAGGATCCTGGACAGGTTGTGGGCTGTGTGCTGAACCTACACAATACTGTACCGTGACCAGGATCCTGGACAGCCTGTGTGTTCTGTGGTGAACCTACCCAGCACTGATGCCATGACCAGGATCCCGGACAGGCTGTGTGATGTGTGTTGACCCTACATAATACTGGGGCCGTGACCAGGATCCTGGACAGCCTGTGTGTTCTGTGGTGAACCTACCCAACACTTGGGCCGTGAACAGGATCCCGAACAGGCTGTGGGTTGTGTGGTGAACCTACACAACACTGGTTCTATGACCAGGATCCTGGACAGGGTATGGGCTGCATGTTGAACCTACACAACACTGGTGCCATGTCCACAGGCTATGCGCAGTGTGGTAAACCTACACAACACGGGTTCCGTGACCAGGATCTTTCTTGGACAGGGTGTGGGATGTGTCGTTGGCGTATATCATATGGAAGTTTATTTATTGTCTGTATCTGTGTAATGATCAGCATTAAACAACTTATTTGACTTAGGACGTTTAAAGGACATGATTTGACAGAGAAATGTATTCTGAACAGCTCTCTCAGGGACGGAGCCACATCGTCGATTAGGTGTGGATGATGACTGCATCAGGCTAATGGTTATAACGCTTTCTCCAGAATGGCAAGATGTGTAGGTTCGAATCCCATTCTAGGTGCAATAGTATGGCCGAGTGCCTTAGGGGGCGCCAACAGGCGTGACAAGCAAGTACTAGATGGTCAATGATAACTTCCATGAATTTATACTTGGATAATCCTATTCCTCAATTTAATGTAAATTTCAACCTGAATTGAATTGACATGACTGGCAACACAGATGCCACGAATTTTTCTGTGTGAGTGTGATTATAGCCCCTTGTTTCCGACATGGTGATAAGTCATCAGAAATCAATCAACCAATCAATCATCCAATCAATCAGAGTTAGGAACTAACAGATACTTTAATTTAAATAGAAATGCAATGGAATGAGCCACCACACTTATTCAGTGTCATTGGTGGAGACTCTGCGACGGGAAGCCCGACACACCGGCACCACCTGCCTGCCAATCACACACACCGCACCACCTGCCTACCACTCACACACACCTGCACCACCTGCCTACCACTCACACACACCAGTAACAACTGCCTGCCACACACACACACACCTGCACCACCTGGCTACCACTCACACACACCGGTAACAACTGCCTGCCACACACATACACCGGCACCACCTGCCTGCCACTCACAGACACCGGCACCACCTGCCTGCCACTCACAGACACCGGCACCACCTGCCTGCCACTCGCACACACCGCATCACCTGCCTTCCACTCACACACACTGGCACCACCTGCCTACCACTCACACACACCGCATCACCTGTCTACCACTCACACACTAATGTGTGTGAGTGGTAGGCAATTGTTACAGGCGGTGTCAGATCGAAAGCGGACCTTTTGATACGCAATGGCACTCTCAGGTTTGAAGCCACCTGGCCCTTTGAACTTGGACGACAACATAGCAGCAAACTTGAAAGCGTGGATCCACGCATACAATATTTACGCCACAGCCGCCGGAGTACTCAGCAGGAGCGAAAAAGTACAATGCTGTGTGTTTCTGCATGTCGCAGGAGCCGAGGCTCAGAAAGCCCAGTAGTAGGCAGGTGGTGCTGGTGTGTGTGAGTCGTAGGCAGGTGGTGCCCGGTGTGTGAGTGGTAGGCAGGTGGTGGTGGTGTGTGTGAGTGGCAGGCAGGTGTTGCCGGTGTGTGGGAGTGGCAGGCAGGTGTTGCCGGTGTGTGGGAGTGGTAGGCATGTGGTACTGGTGTGTGTGAGTGGTAGGCAGGTGGTGCTGGTGTGTGTGAGTAGTAGGCAGGTGGTGCCCGGTGTGTGTGAGTGGTAGGCAGGTGGTGCTGGTGTGTGAGTGGTAGGCAGGTGGTGCTGGTGTGTGTGAGTGTCAGGCAGGTGGTGCTGGTGTGTGTGAGTGGTAGGCAGGTGGTGGTGGTGTGTGAGTGGTAGGCATGTGGTGCTGGTGTGTGTGAGTGTCAGGCAGGTGGTGCTGGTGTGTGTGCGTGGTAGGCAGGTGGTGCTGGTGTGTGTGAGTGGTAGGCAGGTGGTGCCGGTGTGTGTGAGTGGTAGGCAGGTGGTGCCAGTGTATGTGAGTGGCAGGCAGGTGGTGCTGGTGTGTGTGAGTGGTAGGCAGGTGGTGTCAGTGTGTGTGAGTGGTAGGCAGGTGGTGCCGGTGTTTGTGAGTGGCAGGCAGGTGGTGCTGGTGTGTCTGAGTGGTATGCAGGTGGTGTCAGTGTGTGTGAGTGGTAGGCAGGTGGTGCCGTTGTGTGTGAGTGGTAGGCAGGTGGTGTATGTGTGAGTGGTAGGCAGGTGGTGCCAGTGTATGTGAGTGGCAGGCAGGTGGTGCTAGTGTGTGTGAGTGGTAGGCAGGTGGTGTCAGTGTGTGTGAGTGGTAGGCAGGTGGTGCCGTTGTGTGTGAGTGGTAGGCAGGTGGTGCCGGTGTTTGTGAGTGGCAGGCAGGTGGTGCTGGTGTGTCTGAGTGGTAGGCAGGTGGTGTCAGTGTGTGTGAGTGGTAGGCAGGTGGTGCTAGTGTGTGTGAGTGGTAGGCGGGTGGTGTCGGTGTGTGTGAGTGGTAGGCAGGTGGTGTCAGTGTGTGTGAGTGGCAGGCAGGTGGTGCCGGCGTGTGTGAGTGGTAGGTGGGTGGTGTCGGTGTGTGTGAGCGGTAGGCAGGTGGTGCCGGTGTGTGAGTGGCAGGCAGGTGGTGCCGGTATGTGAGTGGTAGGCAGGTGGTGCCGGCGTGTGTGAGTGGTAGGCAGGTGGTGTATGTGTGTGTGAGTGGCAGGCATGTGGTGCCGGCGCGTGTGAGTGGTAGGCGGGTGGTGTCGGTGTGTGTGAGTGGTAGGCAGGTGGTGCCGGTATGTGAGTGGTAGGCAGGTGGTGCCGGCGTGTGTGAGTGGTAGGCAGGTGGTGTATGTGTGTGAGTGGTATGCAGGTGGTGCCGGTGTGTGTGAGTGGTAGGCAGGTGGTGTATGTGTGTGAGTGGTAGGCAGGTGGTGTATGTGTGTGAGTGGTAGGCAGGTCGTGCCGGTGTGTGTACGTGGCAGGCAGGTAGTGCTGGTGTGTGTGAGTGGTAGGCAGGTGGTGTTGGTGTGTGTGAGTGGTAGGCAGGTGGTGCTGGTGTGTCTGAGTGGCAGGCAGGTGGTGCTGGTGTGTGAGTGGTAGGCAGGTGGTGCTGGTGTGTGTGAGTGGTAGGCAGGTTGTGCCAGTGTTTGTGAGTGGCAGGCAGGTGGTGTCGGTGTGTGTGAGTTGTAGGCAGGTGGTGCCGGTATGTGAGTGGTAGGCGGGTGGTGTCAGTGTGTGTGAGTGGTAGGCAGGTGGTGCCGGTATGTGAGTGGTAGGCAGGCGGTGCCAGTGTGTGTGAGTGGTAGGCAGGTGGTGTATGTGTGAGTGGTAGGCAGGTGGTGCCGGTGTGTGTGCATGGCAGGCAGGTGGTGCTGGTGTGTGAGTGGTAGGCAGGTGGTATCTGTGTGTGTGAGTGGTAGGCAGGGGGTGCCGGTGTGTGTGAGTGGTAGGCAGGTGCTGTCGGTGGTGTGAGTGGTAAGCAGGTGGTGTCAGTGTGTGTGAGTGGTAGGCAGGTGGTGTCGGTTGTGTGAGTGGTAGGCAGGTGGTGTATGTGTGTGAATGGTAGGCAGGCGGTGATGGTGTGTGTTAGTGGTAGGCAGGTGGTGCTGGTGTGTGTGAGTGGCAGGCAGGTGGTATCTGTGTGTGTGAGTGGTAGGCAGGTGGTGCCGGTGTGTGTGAGTGGTAGGCAGGTGGTGTCGGTGGTGTGAGTGGTAAGCAGGTGGTGTCGGTGTGTGTGAGTGGTAGGCAGGTGGTGTCGGTTGTGTGAGTGGTAGGCAGGTGGTGTATGTGTCTGAGTGGTAGGCAGGTGGTGATGGTGTGTGCTAGTGGGAGGCAGGTGGTGCCGGTATGTGTGAGTGGCAGGCGGGTGGTATCTGTGTGTGTGAGTGGTAGGCAAGTGGTGCTGGTGTGTGTGAGTGGCAGGCAGGTGGTGCTGGTGTGTGTGAGTGGTAGGCAGGTGGTGTCAGTGTGTGTGAATGGTAGGCAGGTGGTGTCGGTGTGTGTGAGTGGTAGGCAGGTGGTGCCGGTATGTGAGTGGTAGGCAGGTGGTGCCGGTGTGTGTGAGTGGTAGGTAGGTGGTGTATGTGTGAGTGGTAGGCAGGTGGTGCCGGTGTGTGTGCATGGCAGGCAGGTGGTGCTCGTGTGTGTGAGTGGCATGAAGGTGGTATCTGTGTGTGTGAGTGGTAGGCAGGTGGTGCCGGTGTGTGTGAGTGGTAGACAGGTGGTGTCGGTGTGTGTGAGCGGTAGGCAGGTGGTGTATGTGTGTGAGTGGTAGGCAGGTGGTGATGGTGTGTGTTAGTGGTAGGCAGGTGGTGCCGGTGTGTGTGAGTGGCAGGCAGGTGGTATATGTGTGTGTGAGTGGTAGGCAAGTGGTGCTGGTGTGTGTGAGTGGTAGGCAGGTGGTGTCGGTGGTGTGAGTGGTAAGCAGGTGGTGTCGGCGTGTGTGAGTGGTAGGCATGTGGTGCTGGTGTGTGAGTGGTAGGCAGGTGGTGCCAGTGTGTGTGAGTGGTAGGCAGGTGGTGCCGGTGTGTGTGAGTGGTAGGCAGGTGGTGCCGGTGTGTGTGAGTGGTAGGCAATTGTTACCGGTTTGTGTGAGTGGTAGGCAGGTGGTGCTGGTGTGTGTGAGTGGTAGGCAGTTGTTACCGCTGTGTGTGAGTGGTAGGCAGGTGGTGTCAGTGGTGTCAGTGGTAGACAGTTGTTACCGGTGTGTCTGAGTGGCAGGCAGGTGGTGTCGGTGTGTGTGACTGGTAGGCAGGTGGTGCCGGTGTGTGTGAGTGGCAGGCAGGCGGTGCCAGTGTGTGTGAGTGGTAGGCAGTTGTTACCTGTGTGTGTGAGTGGCAGGCAGGTGGGGTCGGTGTGTGTGAGTGGTAGGCAGGTGGTGCCGGTGTGTCTGAGCGGTAGACAGGCAGTGCCGGTGTGTGTGAGCGGTAGGCAGTTGCTACCAGTGTCTGTGAGTGGCAGGCAGGTGGTGCAGATGTGTGTGAGTGGCAGGCAGGTGGTGTCGGTGTGTGTGAGTGTTAGGCAGGTGGTGCCGGTGTGTGTGAGTGGTAGGCAGTTGCTACCGGTGTGTGTGAGTGGCAGGCAGGTGGTGCAGATGTGTGTGAGTGGCAGGCAGGTGGTGTCGGTGTGTGTGAGTGTTAGGCCGGTGGTGCCGGTGTGTGTGTGGCAGGCAGCTGTTACCGGTGTGTGTGAGTGGTAGGCAGGTGGTGCCGGTGTGTGTGAGCGGTAGGCAGTTGTTACCGGTGTGTGTGAGTGGCAGGCAGGTTTGGCTTCAGAACCACACTGACACTTTCGCTGGTTACCGGCCTAAAAACGTCAATTCCTCCGCTAACCAACAGAGTAGCTCAGCCATTCCCCACATTGGCAGGAAGCCACGTGGTCAGGCTGCAATCCACGGTATGCTTACCACTCACTTACCCTACATTAACGCCAAGCATTCAGTGCCAACAAACAGTCACTTCATGAGAGATCGAAACATTGTCGTGTCGGCTCTTAGTCTGAACTGACCACTTCACCTTCAGTAAACAAACCACCTTTATGGTGCCTTCTTTGTCTATGTCGTGAATTATGCATTACACAATATAACTTATGCATAAGTAATCAAATCTCCTTCCCTCCTCCCTCCTTCTCCCCCCACCTCTTTCTCACCTCCAATCCTCCCCTCTCCCCTGCTCTCCTCCCATCCAGCCCTCTCCTCCTTCATTCCTCCTTTCCTCCGCTCTTTTGCTCCTTCCCTCTTCCATTCCTCCCCTCCCCCTGCTCCCCTACCTCAGTAAGGGGAGGCTAGTGGGGGGAGGTTAATCCTCTCCTCCCTGCTCTCTACCCTTCATCTTCCCTCCACTTCTCCTCCATACCCTCACTTCCCTTTCCTCCCCTCACCTTCTATTCCTTCAACTCCCCTCTTCCCCTCTTCCCTTCCTCTTCCTTCCTCCCCTTCTCCCATCCCCCCCTCCTCCCCCCCTCCACCTTTCCCCCACCACCTCCCTTCCCCCTCCCCTCTCCTGCCCCCTCCCCCCAACTGTTGTGCAAAACTTGTAGTTATGCAGATACAGTTTCCACAGCATTGTTGCCCCCCCCCCCCCCCGCACCCTTCCCCACCCCCACCCACCCACCTAGAATCAGAGTCAAGCCTTCTCCATTAACAGCACAATGCCACCATTCCACACTTACTGAGTTACGTACACCAGCTGTGAACCAAATGGCTCTGAGAAGCCTCTCCTCGCCAGCCCTTGTAGTACTAGTAGCTTTTTTTATTCACAACAGATTTACTACAGCTCTAGAAGACGACTGACTCCCTTAGCAGCTATCCGCTAACCGCCTGCACTGAAACAAAACAACGGAATGTGGGTCTGTTTGTTGTTTTACGTCCGAGCAACATCTAAAGGCATATCAGGATGGGTACCAACTTGTGACAGTGTGCACTCATGGCGACTTTGTAGTGCCGCCTCACTGGGAGACCAGGCCGCCAGCACCATGACTTGATATCCCACTCAATCACATTATCCTGACACTGACCCAACCAGTCCTTGTCCTATACTAATAATGCCAAATTCCTGGCTAGGAAGTGACAAGTATCAATTTTTAAGTCATTGGTTTGACTCGACCAGTGTTCGAACCATCACAAGGGAACAAGCGAGAACACCATACCGCTCCATAAAAAACACAAGGCAACTTATTTAAGAATCATCTCTGAGGTCGTATGCTCCTCCATCACTGTTATTGCAAACAAATGGCACAACAGGAACTTGTTCATCAACATTTAAATATTGTTTTATTTTTGTAATAAATAATTGATCTGACTAGTTCAGTTCTCAGTGTCAAGGAAACTGGTATTCCAGCACATCCATTTATTATTTCCTCACCGGCTAGCGTTAAACGTTAAAGTTGCATGGTCCGATGAAATATATATTTTTCAAAACGAAAATACTTATCTACATTTGATTCATTATACCCAACTTAGATATATTTGTGAATTAACTAGTTTGCGACAGCATACAGAGAAGAAACAGTGAATTTACTACATGATCCCATTATATGCTTACTTTGAGGAAGCCATTAGACAGGGAGGCCACAGATGAATTAGGTCAATCTCGTGACCTGAATTGTCTTGCCCTCATTCCCAGTACCATGTATGGCATTAGTCAGGTTCTAACACATACATATTACTAGGTCAACTGACATCACATGACCATTTTTAGCTGAAAATAATTTTAATTCTCACTAATTCCACTTTTCATATGATCACATGGTTATGGAGCAATCAACAAAAGAGTAGGAATATAAAAATATTAAGTTTTTGAGGCTTTGATTCCAATATTTATCTCCATTTTTGGACTGCCGTTTACGTGGTTTTGCGCCTGAACTCTTCATATGTTGTAAATAACTGTATTGGCATATGACTGGAAGACTGGTGTCATGGCGCTGACAAAAAAAGACTGGATTCAATGAATAAACTATATTTACAAACAAAAATCCCGTACCTGAACCATAGCTTCACCAGTTTATCTTCTGGCAACCTAAGTTCCATTTTAACCGAGTCTAGATCACTGAAGAACTGGGTCGACGAGAGGGCAAAAACATGGCGGACTGCTTAGTAGCAGACCACCCCGCTCCCAGGCTGCTTCTCACCTCCTCCCATGAGTGACCTTACTATAAAAAGGTTCTATCTGATAAAGTGACCGAATTGGTGTTATGGATCTAAAAATGTTATATCTACAAAAGGCTATCATGCAGATACAGTTTCCACAACTGTTTCTCAACTGGTATTTTTCACTGGGATATATTAAAAATAATATTGTTCTATCTGCTTTGCTAGCATGCAGTTACACAGGTTCAGTCCTCATTATCTCGAAAACACCATTTTGTCAGATAGAACCTTTTTATAGTGATGCGCGAAAAGGAGGAAGGCAAGACAGGGGTGGAAAAAGAGACGTTTATTGAGCGCCTCAGGAAATACAGAGGACAGGTTAGATACAATGGTAGAAAAGGTAGGCGGCTCATGAGGAGCAATGCAATATGACAAGTAAACAGGGGCTCATAAGGAACAATGCAATAATGAGGATAAAGGGCTCATAAGGAGCTGGTAAGAGAGTCAGTGTGGGGCTCAGATGGGTAACGGGGAAGAGAGGTAAATAAGGAACAAGGATAAAATGAAGATGAGCGGAGTAACTAAGGAGCAGAGTTCAAAAGTCAGTGGAGTGAGGGGGTGCCGAGGAGCCCTCCACCAGAAGGAAGAGAAAGAAGAGAAAAGAAGAGAGATGGGTGGGTGGGTGGAGGAAAAGGGGAGAAGTCTGGAAGGCGGCAGGAGGGCGAGTGCCTGAGGGAGGCCGGAGGCGGCCTTATAAGGGAAAGGAGGAGGGCGACAGCAGGTGAGGTGTGAAGGCTGCTGGCCCGGGGGAGGGGGGGGGGAGAGGTGGCGAGCAGCGGGCGTCGGGTGAGGCGCGAATGCTGCGCGGCAGAGGGGGGGGGAGGGAGCGAGTCGCGGCGGCGTCGGGCGAGGTGTCAAGCTGCGCGACAGCCGGGGCGGGGGAGGGTCTCCTCCTTTCCTCGCATCAAACGTAATGCTACGCATTACGACCGATGCGCGAAAAGGAGGAAGGCAAGACAGGGGTGGAAAAAGAGACGCTTATTGAGCGCCTCAGGAAATACAGAGGACAGGTTAGATACAATGGTAGAAAAGGTAGGCGGCTCATGAGGAGCAATGCAATATGACAAGTAAACAGGGGCTCATAAGGAGCAATGCAATAATGAGGATAAAGGGCTCATAAGGAGCTGGTAAGAGAGTCAGTGTGGGGCTCAGATGGGTAACGGGGAAGAGAGGTAAATAAGGAACAAGGATAAAATGAAGATGAGCGGAGTAACTAAGGAGCAGAGTTCAAAAGTCAGTGGAGTGAGGGGGTGCCGAGGAGCCCTCCACCAAAAGTAGGAGAGGGCTTGAGGCGTGCCCGAGGTGATGATCCGAGGCGGGGGTCCGGGGGTGGAGGTCTGGGCGGAGAAAGCTGGCGGCGCGCCCGAGGCGGAGCAGGTGGGGCGGGCCGGCCGAGCGGTGGGCCGTGTCGGGGGTCAGGCTCCCTCTCGGGGCGGGGAGTGTCAGGGGCCTGCATCGACAGGGAGCGGGCGGCCAAAAAAGGGAAGGCCCGCTCCTTGGCGGGATCCGGTGAGGAGGTCCGACCAGGGTCGATCAGGGGGGCAGCGAACTCCTCGGGGCTGGATGGGGTGGTGGTCGGGGTCTGGGCGGAGTTGAAGGCGGTGTCGTGAGGATCGGTGGCAGAGGGTTCCTCCTGAGGCTGGGCTGGGATGCGGTCCGAGGTGTGATGCCCGAGGTGATGATCCTCGGCTGGGGCTTGGCGGCGCTGCGTTCGATGGTCACTGGGAGGTTGTCGGCTGGGCTTGCGGGGCTGTCGGCAGTGGTGGGGGTGAGGCGCCGGAGGGGTCCCCCCGGGCCGGCCGGGGGGAGGCCGGCGGATCAAAAATCCGCCGAGGTGGGGGGGGTCTGGCGCTCACGGGCTTGCTTGGTGATGCAGTCGGCCTCGGAGTGCATAGTGAGTACGCGCCTCACGTTTGCGCAGTAGGCGCATGCGTGACGGCGCTTGTCCCGCGCCTCGCCGTGGGCTTCCCCGACGGAAGCCCGATCGCACGAGGCGGGGTCTCGGTTCCAGGCCGGGCAGGGAGCCCCGTGAGTGAGCCTGTCGTAGGCGACTCGGGCGTCGACTTGGACTCGGGTGAAGTGGGGGGCTCGGTGTGGAGGGTCGAGTTGGCGGGGTGCGATGGCGGTAGTCTGCTGAGGTGGCATGGCTATACATTCGACCCTAAGGAGGTTCAGGGCCACTGGGTCGTGCCACCCGTGGGGGAGTCGGCCGTCCGCGATCCAAGTAAACACCATCTCGGAATAATGGCGGACGGTCGCCCACGGGTAGACGAGGTGATCCTGGAGGACGGTGAGGATGTGGTGATGTAGTCCGGGGGCGGAGTGGGCGGGGAAGTCGGGGTGGTTGATGAGGGAGAGAAGGGCGAGGTTGTACTCGTCCTTCGTCGCTTCCCCCTCTTCACCGACTTCCTCTCCGCCCCCCTCTGCACAAGGTCACAAGGAAACACATAATCGACCGGGATACCTTGCCGCCTCACTGAGTGGCGCGCCTCGGCGGAGGCCAAGATCTCCCTGACGGCGTCGGCTGCGGATACCGGGGTGTGCTGTGCAGGCTCCTGGTGGTAGGCCGGGGATGTCGGCAGGGGAGCATGGCCGCTGATACCGCTCGTACTGCGGATGGGCGGCTCCCGGCAGGGCTGCTGGCGGCGGCGGCGGCGGCCTGGGACCCACCGAGGCGCGCGCCCGAGGTGTGGCGGCCGGGGCGGCCCGATGTCTGGGCGCGGGGGAGGGCGCCTCGGCGGTGGGCCGCGCCTCCCCGTTCTGCATGTCGTCGATCCGTGCGTGTAGGTCCCGTTGATCCAGCCGCATGCGCTTTAGTTCCTCCAGGATGGCGTCGATGCCCGAGGCGTGTGAGGTGCCCGGCGGTGAGGGGGTCGCCGGGGCGGTGGGGGATGACTCGCCCCGCCTCGGGGTTGTAGCCGGTCCCGGGGTGCCGTGGGCGGCTGCCCGTGCGCCCTTTCGTCCTTTTCCCTTTCCTGGCATAGTGTAGAGGTCCGAGGTGAGCCAAATAGGAAAAGGGGAGAAGTCTGGAAGGCGGCAGGAGGGCGAGTGCCTGAGGGAGGCCGGAGGCGGCCTTATAAGGGAAAGGAGGAGGGCGACAGCAGGTGAGGTGTGAAGGCTGCCGGCCCGGGGGAGGGGGGGGGGGAGAGGTGGCGAGCAGCGGGCGTCGGGTGAGGCGCGAATGCTGCGCGGCAGAGGGGGGGGGAGGGAGCGAGTCGCGGCGGCGTCGGGCGAGGTGTCAAGCTGCGCAACAGCCGGGGCGGGGGAGGGTCTCCTCCTTTCCTCGCATCAAACGTAATGCTACGCATTACGACCAAGGTCGTGAAATAGCAGTTAAATATCAGAGGAAGTGGATCACCAGAACAAAGATCAGAACAATGACCAGCACCAGATAGCAGCGACAAGCAAGTACAGGATACTTACATAATACCAACCCTCTCAGCGGGGAGGCTGATAACTAAAGGCCCTGTCACACATCACCTCATTGGGGGAAACGGACAGAAACCGAACAAAGTCCGGTTTGTGTCCATACAACTTTTGAACATGCACAAAACTAGGAATGGATGCCACTGGATTGACGTCTATGGTTCTTGTCTGGTTTGAATTTGTTTCATCCATTGGCTATCCGTTCCTGTTCGTTTCATGTCCGTTTCATGTCCATTTCATGCCCGTTTCATGTCCGTTCGTCTGGCGTCCTTTGACTCGATGTCACAACACTTTGACACATTTAAATACATTTTGATACTTACCACCACTGGACTAGAGAATTCTGTTCATTGCTCAATCCGGCATAGTGTGACAGGCACTTAACACATGTATATATATATAAACAAAACCCATAGTTATAGAGAGGGAAAATGAATTCACCAGAATCCAGAAACCGGAAACAGCTGTTTCTGCGGAATTGATATAAACCGGTCCCAGTGTCTTCTCCCATGTTTTACCTATCAGATTCACCAGAAACCAGAACCGGGTACCAGCCGGGTATTAGTTAAAGTGCTGCTGAAACTGGTTCTGGGCAAATCGGTGCTTCTAGATTGTATCCACTGATGACCAGCGTGATGCAAATAGTGATCAAGCTGGTTCCCTGTTCCACCCTGAATACTTACTGTAAAACATGGAAGAAGGCATTGGGACCAGTTTATATTTTTCTTTTATGATTATTAAAATGTTCTTAAATGGAATAATATATGCTTCTTTTAATCTATTACCAACAAATTTCCTATGTTGATAAAACATGAATTTGGAAATTAAGTACAAGGTGCTTAATGACTAGCGGAAACAAATACGCAAAATGTGGGGGGTCGGTCTTAAGCTTTTTTATGGGGGGGGGGGGGTACATTAGTTGTTTAAGCAGGGGAAATTTCAATTGCGGACGATTGGTCTTCCTCAATCCACTGCTCCTTGCCCTATCCTAGTAATGCCGAGCGCCTGGCCAGGAAGCGACATGTTTCAATGTTCAAGTCATCGGTTTGATTCAACCAGGGTTCGAACACATGACCCCACGGTCTATGGGAGATGGACGCTCTAACCCATTCAGCCATCCCATCTATCGCTTATTTATATTACGCATATAGTGATACATTCTGTAAGGATGTCTAAATAATGATCTAGTAAGCATGACTATACGCCCCCACACCTACATGCGCCCTACACACCTTCCCTCCACACACCCACCCACCCACCAACCCACAGACCCAGCGTCTCATTCCGGAACCGGAAGTCGGGTGAGGACAGCGCTGCTGATCGGTTCCCGGCTCAGGCGAGATTACCTGCCCGCTAGGTCTTCAGATAGCCTCCCTAGTCACGTGTTTGCGAGTTACCATGGTAACCGACCATCGCATTCTTCGTTATCACTCCGAATACAGCAAGCATCAGGGCTGAGGCACCGGTCTTTCGGCATATCTGGAAATATGATTAAAACTTGGTGGAATGGCTTCTTGGATTGGGGGTGGGGTTGTGGGTGGGTGGTTGGGTGGGGGTTTATGTGTCTTCGTGCAATTTATTTTCTGTTTTCGAAGAATAGAGAACATAAGTCATGTCAAGATCATGCAAAGCAGAATCTTGAGTGCGGTAGGAGGGAAGGTGAGGGGTGATTGGTGCAAGGCGCAAGGCTTTCGGCAGTAGCTGCGGTGTAACTATGGTTACTGCGGGATTTTGTGTCTCGGGTAGTGGATATCTGTCCGCAGGTTGACATTTCGTGTCGGGTTGGTCTGTTCCGCTCCGCTGAAGATTATTCATACCGACCCACCCACGGGGAGGCTAAGGACTAACACGTGTACATATATGGATAAACAATACCTGTATTCAGAGGTGGGAAATGAAATCACCAAAATCCTGCAAACGGAAACGGAAATAGCCCTGTATGGGTGCCACCGTTTGTAAACTTGTGTTGAATAACAGAATAATCAAAATCCAGCAAACGGAAACAGAAATCGCTCGTCGAGCTTAGGTACACACCAAATGGGGTGGATGACAGCAATTGGCTTAACGCCAATTTTATTCATAATTAAAAGAAATAAAGAACAATTTGGCATAAACTTGGATGCACAAATACAATATTAATAGTTTATTCCATGGAAACAACGGCTGTATTCGATTATCACAACTGCGATTCGGGTCACCCGAGTTGCTACAATTTCAAATCGAACACCACGAGTGGAGTAAAAAAATACATGCGCAATAATAAAATACTTTGCTGTAGTTATATCGGGGGGGTCGGTCCTAAGCATTGCTTATTCATATTAATAGTTGGTCACTTTGTGAAGTCAGCCTGTTTCACGCGGATCATTGCTTGTCATTGGAATGCTACAGGATGGAATGAGAGCCGAAGCATCATCTAGGAGCCCTGGTTTGGTCTGACTGCCTTCGTCTCCTACTGGGTCTCCTTTGGGTGGCTAGTCTGAACAGTATATAACTGTCAGTTGCCTCGAAAATGGTGGCCTCCATAGGGTGCAGCCATTTGCAATTGAAAGAACAGCTCTGATTGGCTGAAACCAGTGACACAGGTGGCCATTTTGGAGGTGCTTTTTGCGTCCTATCTGAAAAGCGTGACGTCTCAGAGTCAGACTCTGAGGCGCACCCTGATGCAAATTGATCAATAAGACGTTGCGGAGCTGTCTCAGAGTTGACTCTGAGGTGGTCCCTAAAGGTGGCCCAGGTAGCCTAGTTTGTAGGTAATGTAGGATTGCTGTTGTCAATGCTGAGTAGCAGTTTGGTCCAATCTTCTTCCCATGCGGATGTTCCCAGAAGCAAAGATAAACTTGCTTTGAAGAGCTCTCTATAGAGAGAAACAGGAAAACAGAGAGAACAACAGAGAAACAAAACGCGAAACAGAGACGATGGAGAGAAAGAGAAAGGAAGAGAGATGGACAGTGAGACAGAAAGAGAAAACAGCAAGAAATGGAGAGGAACAGAGAGAAAACAGAGAAAACAGATAGAAAACAAAGAGATAACAGAGAGAAAACAGAGAGAAAACAAATAGAAAACCGGCAGAAAACGGACAACAACGGAGAGGAACAGAGAGAAAACAGAGAAACCAGAGAGAAAACAGAGAGAAACGGAGAGAAAACAGAGAGAAAACAGAGAGAAACGGAGAGAAAACACAGAGAAAACACAGAGAAACGGAGAGTAAACAGAGAGAAAACAGAGAGAAACGGAGAGAAAACAGAGAGAAAATATAGAGAAAACAGAGAAAAATAGGGAGAAAAGGAGAGAAAACAGACAGAACGGAGAGAAAACAGAAAGGAAACACAGAGAAAACACAGATAAACCACAGTGGAAGAGAGAAAAATAGAGAGGAACTGTGGGAAACAGAGCAACACAGAGCAAGCCAGTAAAATAGAGAATCAGAGAGAAACAGAGAGGAATAGAGAGAAACATAGACCAACAGATAGGAACATATAGAAACAGAGAGGAAGAGAGAAAAAGAAAGCGAAAACAGAGAGAAACTGAGGAAACAGAAACAGATAGGAACTGAAAAAAAAACAAAGTGAAAACAGAGAAACAGACGAAATATAGAAAGAGAGAGAAACAACGAATTTGACAGGTTTAAATTGGGTTTAACAGAGATTGACAAACGCTCTAGGTTATTTAATATTTGTTTGTTTTTGTGTGTGTTTTTTTGGTGACAATGCTTTTGATTGCCCGTTGTTGTGTGGGTTGATTATTCCAGGCATGTGCCGCCATGGCCAGTACACTTCTCTCATAAATTTTGGTGTTACTTATTGCTGTCAGTAGCACTGGGGCTGCCATTTGCCTGGTGTCCCTACAGGGGCTTGCTGTGTAACCTGGTTTTGTGGTGTAATGGTGTGCCAGTATTTTGAGGTGCGTTTCCCTTCTACTCGTTAGTAGTGTTGCATTGCATTTTTTGTGTAATTCGATTGTGGGATATCTTTTGTTCACATGAAGGCATACTTTGAGGGCTCTATTTTGTAGCACCTGTAGTTTGTTTAATAGTTTTGTATTTCCTCCCATGTATACTACATCGCCATAGTCAAAGTAGGGGAGGATCATGGCTAACAAGTAATAAGAAAATAAAGTGTCTTCTGGGAAACACCGAACTGGAACAAGTAGACAACTACCGATATCTGGGGGTGGATCTAGACAGACACCTAAATTATGACCTCTGTATAACAAATACTATCAAAAAAGTAAACCATCAAATATGGCTACTGGCTAAACTGAGATACTACATGACTGAAAGCATGGCAATTAAAATATATAAAGGCATGATCCTCCCCCTACTTTGGCTGTTTGCGCTGGAGGTGGTTTTTAGTGTGGAATTGGGATTTGTATTTAAAGCTACTCAGCCTGCATTATGTGGTCACCTACCTTAATTTACTGTTGTTAATTTATGCTACTGACAAATAGGGAGACACACAGTTTGATGGGTTTCAAATTGGGTTTAACAGAGAGTGACAAACGCTCTAGGTTATTTAATATTTGTTAATTTATGCTACTGACAAATAGGGAGACACACAGTTTGATGCGTTTCAAATTGGGTTTAACAGAGAGTGGCAAACGCTCTAGGTTATTTAATATTTGTTAATTTATGCTACTGACAAATAGGGAGACACACAGTTTGACCGGCTTCAAATTGGGTTTAACAGAGAGTGACAAACGCTCTAGGTTATTAAATATTTGTTAATTTATGCTACTGACAAATAAGGAGACACACATTTTGACGGTTTTCAAATTGGGTTTAACAGAGCGTGACAAACACTCTAGGTTATTTAATATTTGTTAATTTATACTACTGACAACTAAGGAGACACACAGTTTGACGGGTTTCAAATTAGGTTTAACAGAGAGTGACAAACGCTCTAGGTTATTTAATATTTGTTAATTTATGCTACTGACGAATAGGGAGACACACAGTTTGACGGGTTTCAAATTGGGTTTACTAGAGAGTGACAAACGCTCTAGGTTATTTAATATTTGTTCAGTTATGCTACTGACAAATAGGGAGACACACAATTTGAAGGGTTTCAAATTAGGTTCAGCAAAGAGTGACACATAATCCAGGTATTTAAACCGGGCGCAGTGGAAGGTCGGGAGTTCGGTTCCCGGTCGAGTCAAACCAATCACTTTAAGATGGATATCTGTTGCTTCCTAGCCTGGCACCCAGCATTAATAGGATAGGGCAAGGACTGGTTAGCTCAGTGTCTGGATAATGTGACTAAGTGGGATATCGGGTCATGGTGCCGGCAGACTGATTTCCCAGTGGGGCAGCACTATAAAGTCACCATGCGTGCACACTGTCGCAAGTCGGTACCCGGCTTGATATGACCATAGATATTGCTAGGACGTAAAACAACAACAAACAAACTAGGCATTTAATTCAGTAAAATGTATGCTACTCAAATGCTGTTAAATGACCAGCTATATCTGACAGTGGTTGTTGATTCCTCAATAAAAAAACTATAAATAATGTTGATTAGGTCACTAGTTTTGATACTGGTCAATAGGTTGCTTTTTCCAATGGATCTTAATCCAATGACATGTTGAGTTTTCTATGTCTGTTTTTTGCGCCACCTTTGTCGATGTCAATATTTATTCTGAATAATGTTGCAAATCCACTGGTCTTGTGGGCAAGTGTAACCGCAGTTATTTATATTGTTTGCACGTAATAGATACATTGGAATGACAATTACACAGTTATTAAGTAAAACATACAAGACTCGTTGAAATGACAATTGAACATTTATAAAATGAAATAATACAAATGCTATAGGGATCACAGCTGAACAATTCTTAAGTGAAATATATGAAGAGTTCAGGCACCAATCCATGTAAACGCCGATCCAAAAATGTAGTATAAATAAAATATCTTTACCTGAAAATAATTGTAATTCTTAATAATTCCACTTTTCTTATGATCACATGGTTATGGAGTACAAATATAACAAAATTAACTTGGCGAAGGTTTGAATCTGATGTTTATCTCAATTTTTGGATTGGCCTTTACAGGGTTTTGCACCTGAACACTTCATATCAATTTTATGGGAATGACAACTGAAAAATTATTAAGTAAAATATACAAATGTTATGGGGATAAGAGTTGAACTATTAAGTGAAGTATTCAAGAGTACAGTCAGACTGCAGTCAGTAAGTCACTATTATATTAATATCAAACTATATCTGAAGTGTTCAGGCGCAAAACCCCGTAAACACCAATCCAAAAACTGAGATGAACATCAGATTCGAACCTTCAAGTAAATTCTTTTATATTTGTACTCTTTAGTTCATTGCTCCATAACCATGTGATGATAAGAAAAGTGGAAATATTGAGAATTACAATTATTTTCAGGTAAAAATCTGTTATTTAAACTACATTTTGTCGTTGGCATTTACATGGATTTGCGCCTGAACTCTTCACCTTATCTCTATGTTATGGATAGGTAGATACCTATTACATTGTTGATTGGCCAGCTTAGGTAGATGCTCAGACCGGTAGCGTAAGCACCAGGGAATCAATGGTTGGAGGTTGGGTTACGGCTCCTCATTAGGAAAGTGTCACTATGGCAACAGGTACAAAAGCAGTTTCTCACGTAGTACTAGTAGATGGTGAAGATACATTTACTTATTAAGTGGTAGGACAGTGGTGGGACTTAGTGCATTCTGGGACAGTCATCTGGGAGCAACCCCAGGGGGGGGGGGGAGGGAAGGGGAAGGGGGAGGGAGGAGGGGAAGGGGGAGGAAGGGGATAGGGGAGGGGAGAGAGATGGGGGAGAGGAGATGGGAGGGGGAGGGGAGATGGGAGGGGAGAGGAGGGGAGAGAGGAGGGCGAGAGAGGAGGGGGAGAGAGGAGGGGAGAGGAAGGGAAGTGAGGAGGGGGAGAGAGGAGGGGAGAGAGGAGGTGGAGATGGGGGAGATAGGAGGGGGGAGAGAGCAGGGGGAAAGGGGAATGGAGAAGGGAGGGCGAGAAGGGAGGGGGGAGGAGGGAAGAGATGAGGAGGGGAGGGGAGAGAGGAGGGCGAAAGGGGAGGGGGAGGGGAGAAGGGAGGGGAAATATGAGGGGGAAAAGGGAGGGGAGGGGATAGAGGAGTGGGAGGGGAGATGGGAGTGGGAGAGAGGAGGGGAGAGGGGAGGGGGAGAGGGAAGGGAAGGGGGAGCGGGAGAGGAGAGGGGAGTGAAGGGGGAGGGGACAGGGGAGGGGGAGAGAGGAGGGGGAGAGGGGAGGGCGGTGGTGAGGGTTGTCTGCTGTATCCTACTGGCCGGCCCATGGGTGTCCGCTATACTAACAGGAAAGCTGCGCACCAACCATGGTCTGACGGTCCGTGTGGTTAAACTGTGGCTGTTGGTGTCAATCAGCCCTAATGACTGTCCTCAGTGATGTAGGTCAGCACATTCATCATCATCATGCTGTCGGTCGCGATGCGACAAAGACTTCTTTCATTACTTGACTACCGCTCTCCATTTAGCTCTCTCATTTCATGAAAGCTGCCTGCAAAAGTGTTGAAGTGCTGCTGGCTTTTGCAAGTTACCAGCGGTACTCTCTCGGCGGGCAAATAGAGGTTTCACACCGGCAAGAACATGTCCAGACAGGCGCAAAACTATTTGTCCCTGCAGTGGCAGGTCGGGAGATGTTGGGAGTATCATACATCAACCGCCCTTGATGCTGTCTCAGTGACATGGTTTTCTGTTCAGGGTTTGCTCCCTTAGCCTTTGGTTCTGTCAAGAACCTGTACCACAAGGCAGTGGTTTACAACTCTGCAGGGCAGGGGCGTCAAACTCCCTGAGGTATTGCAATACCTGCATACCAAGGTCAGTACTGGTACTGGTACATTACATTACCGACCTGGAAAGAAGTGCAAACCTTACTATCACGTAAAGTCAATTTGATGGTTTTTAAGTATGCCATATAATCTCCCCTTCTCCGTGTGATGTCACAGAACTACTACATAATATTTGTTTGTTGTTGTTTTACGTTCTAGAAATATCTAAGGTCATATCAGGACGGACTACATAATATCCTAAATCTGAAGGTCTTTGAATATGCCTTATAACCTATATAAATTGTGCCACTATTTCCTTGCGTGACGTCATCATTATCATCATCATGCTGTCAGTTGCAGTACGGCAAAGACTGCTTTCATTACTTAACCGCCACTTTGTGCAGTTGTACATTTCATAAAAGCTGCTTGCAAAGTGTTGAAGTGCTGCTGGCTTTTGCAAGTTACTAGCGGCACTCTCTCAGCGAGCAAATAGAGGTCTCACACCGGCAAGAACATGTCAAGACAGGCACAAACTATTTGTTCCTGCAGTGGCTGGTCGGGAGATGTTGGGAGTTCCATTCATCACTGCCCTTAATGCTGTCCCGATAACATGGTTTTCTGTTAGGGTTTGCTCCCTTAGCCTTTGATTCTATCAAGAACCAGAACTTGGTTTACAAGTTTGCAAGGCAGGGGCGTCAAACTCCCTGAGGTATTTTAGCACCTAAGGTATCCGAGGTACTGCATTACCCTCATACGTCATAGAACTACGAATAATAGCCATGCAGTACTCAGAGTCTAATGGTGTTGGGCAAACCAATCCCCAACATACTGGGTTCAAGCTCAAATAGCGCATTCTACATGTGATCTTTCATTAAAGCTGCATAGTCCGATGAAGTATCAAATTTTCAAAACGAAAGCAATTATCTCGATTTAATCCTACATACCTAACTTAGATACTGATGCACTTTTAAGCATTTGTTTCAAAATAGAATGGAATACTGAGGCAGTTTAAGAGAAGCTGTTACTGCTGAAGCCTTCAGTGTGCTTGCCAAAACTAAGTTGACATGTTTGTACTTCAAATATCTCAAAACTGAGCCATCTAAAATATATGTTACTTCAAATTAAAGGAAGATAGATTGTAACAATCAATTTAACGTATTTATCTCAGAAAAATTTCATCAATTCAAAACCATCGGACTATGCAACTTTATGATACAGTGGATATTCATGTAAGGAATACGAGTCAAAATCATTTGACAATGTTTTTAGTATGAAACCACAACAGCTGAATAATATTATTTCATGTTTTTTTTCTTTTCAGGTGAGCCATGTTTGTGAAGTTGAATCGTCAGGTTGGAGTGATGAGTACATTTGTTATCATCATCATCATCATCAATCCTTTAAACATAATGGTCACTGGGACACCACAGATGAATTTGCAACCAATTGTCTCCAGTTGTCCTAGATAAACGATTCACCCTGTACTTGCAGTACATGGGTGAATACCAACCCTATACAAAAGCGTGCATGCCATATAAGTCCAAGGTATTTGGAGTCGCGCGCTAACCCTAGGGCCATTGGGGCGGATCGGCGCGACTGTGTCGCCACCTATGAGCTTTTGGGACACTAAAACCACCTAAATGTCCCGGGCTGCTGCTGCTGTATTTTTCATTTATAAAGCATATCTGTTCAAAATGGCTTAGAAATAGTGTCGCGGGGATGATCAAAATTGGAAATATTGTGCCTAGAGTAGGAACCGAACCCACCACTTTCGCATTCTGGGCTAGGGTCTTCACCATTACACCACCTAGAGGCTGCCTGATGTCATCACCCTATCCCGCCACCTGTGTAATATGGCTCCTTGCCTGACTGAGAGTTTAGTGCAGACCATCACACTTGTACCCCTGGAATTGAATTTATTTTGTATATCCAAGTGTTAACTTTAGAGGTGTGGAGGTCGGCAGGTTTCAGAAGGGCGGTGAAGAACAGAGACAAGTAGAGAAAACTACAGAAAGGTGGAGAAAACTAGAGAAAACTGGAGAAAACTAGAGAAAACTGGAGAAAACTAGAGAAAACTAGAGAAAACTAGAGAAAACTAGAGAAAGGTGGAGAAAACTGGAGCAGACTAGAGAAAACTGGAGAAAACTAGAGAAAACTGGAGAAGACTAGAGAAAACTGGAGAAAACTGGAGAAGTCTAGATAGAGAAAACTGGAGAAAACTAGAGAAAACTGGAGAAAACTAGAGAAAACTGGAGAAAATTAGAGTAAACTAGAGAAACCTGCAGAAAACTAGAGAAAGGTGGAGAAAACTGGAGAAGACTAGAGAAAACTAGAGAAAACTAGAGAAAACTAGAGAAAACTAGAGAAAACTAGAGAAAACTAGAGAAAACTGGAGAAAACTAGAGAAAACTAGAGAAAACTGGAGAAGTCTAGATAGAGAAAACTGGAGAAAACTAGAGAAAACTAGAGAAAACTAGAGAAAACTAGAGAAAACTAGAGAAAACTAGAGAAAACTAGAGAAAACTAGAGAAAACTGGAGAAAACTAGAGAAAACTGGAGAAGTCTAGATAGAGAAAACTGGAGAAAACTAGAGAAAACTGGAGAAAATTAGAGTAAACTAGAGAAACCTGCAGAAAACTAGAGAAAGGTGGAGAAAACTGGAGAAGACTAGAGAAAACTAGAGAAAACTAGAGAAAACTAGAGAAAACTAGAGAAAACTAGAGAAACCTAGAGAAACCTAGAGAAAACTGGAGAAGACTAGAGAAAACTGGAGAAAACTAGAGAAAACTGGAGAAAACTGGAGAAAACTAGAGAAAACTAGAGAAAACTGGAGAAAACTAGAGAAAACTAGAGAAAGGTGGAGAAAACTGGAGAAGACTGGAGAAAACAAAAGAAAACTAGAGAAAACTAGAGAAACCTAGAGAAAACTGGAGAAAATTAGAGAAAACTGGAGAAAACTGGTTTCACTCACCCAACGACCCTCGTGGTTAAGTGATTGATGAAGATTATCCGGCCATTAGACATGCATATTAATAATAACAGAGAGCGTGTATATAAACAGATGAGAGGGACAACTCCCATACTAGAGCATGTAACATCTGCAGACTGTGGCGCTCCAAGTGGTGGTTGTTGAACAGTATATGACACAGCTGTCAAACTCAAGGCATTGTCAATGGCCGTGAGCAATCTTCATACAGAAAAAGTGAAATATCTTTAAAACTACACCACCTAGAAACAAACTGATTGGAATACACATAGAAAACATGTTTACCAGCAAGATTATATTAAATTGATATGGTTAGGGTTCTGGATTTCTATTAATCTGGAATAAAACTGACGTTTTTCACTACGCGTACTGCAAACTCAAGGCATTGTCAATGGTCGTGTGCAATCTTCCTACAGAAAAAGTGAAATATCTCTAAAACTACACCAAATAGAAACAAGCCGCTTAGTACACATATAGAAAACATGTTTACCAACAAGATTATATTGAATTTATAAGGTTAGGGTTCTGGATTTCTATTAATTTTGAATAAAAACAAATGTTTTGCACTGAGCGTACCGGCAAACTCAAGGCTTGTTCAACACTAACCGCCAGGAACGCCACTGTAGCCTGTGTTACCGTTTTTCGCGGGAGTTGTCCCTCTCATCTGTTTATATACACGCTCTCTGATAATAAGCACGTAACTATGGAAACACCTGACGTCGCTGCTGCATGCTGCCACAGTGGCACCACTAGATGAGCGCGGGGTGGAGTGGGGGGGGGGGGGGACCAGTGTAGTAGTGGACTGACAGGCCGAGTAGCGGGCAGCTGTAAGAACGGTGCTCACAGGCTGTCCGGGAAGGCTCCCTGACAGGTGTGTGTGTGGGGGGGGGGGGGGGGGGGGAAGAAGGGGGTTGTCTTCCTATGACGTCATCTGTGACGTCACAGTGCCCTTCGCGGCCCGGCCTTGGCCGCCCCCAGCGGACTGCTCGGAGACCGGTCTGTTTTTTAAAAAACTCTTTTAATTATAATCTCTAACAAGTAATCCTTTCAATGGCGTTCGTAGAGGGTTTTGCGTCCTAGCAGCATCTAAGGTCATCTATGGTGGGTTTGTTCCTTGGGGGTTTACCATCCTAGCAACAACTGGGGTCGTGTATGATTTGTTTGTTCGCTGGTGGTTTGGTGGGATTTTACGTCATAGCAACATCTAAGGTCACATGCGGTTTGTTTGTTGGGGTTTACCAGATAGCAACATCGAGGGTCATATATATATATATATATATATATATATATATATAGGTCATATATGGTTCGTTTGTTCATTGGGGTTGTATGTCCTTGCAATGTCTAGGGTCATATATTGTTTGTTTGTTAATTGGCGTTGTATGTCCTTGCAACATCTAGGGTCATATATGGTTCATTTGTTCCTTGGGGTTGTATGTCCTTGCAACATCTAAGGTCATATATAGTTCATTTGTTCATTGAGGTTGTATGTCCTTGCAACATCTAAGGGCATATATGGTTCATTTGTTCATTGGGATTGTATGTCCTTGCAACATCTAAGGTCATATATGGTTCATTTGTTCATTGGGGTTGTATGTCCTTGCAGCATCTAGGGTCATATATGGTTTGTTTGTTCATTGGGGTTGTATGTCCTTGCAACATCTAAGGTCATATATGGTTTGTTTGTTCATTGGGGTTGTATGTCCTTGCAACATCTAAGGTCATATATGGTTTGTTTGTTCATTGGGGTTATATGTCCTTGCAACATCTAGGGTCATATATGGTTCCTTTGTTCATTGGACTTTTACACCTTAGCAAGATTTATGGCGATGTACAGTTTGTTTATTCGATGGGTTTTGCGTCCGAGCAACATCTAAAGTCAGAAATGGTCTTTGGGGGGGAGGGGGGTTACCTTCTAACCACATCCAAGGTCATATCACGTCTGTTTTTTCCTTGGGGATTTTATGTCCAAGCAACATTTACTATCATATGCGGTTTGTTTGTTCGGGTATTTTGTCCTAACAACATCTAAGGTCATGTGAGGATGGGTAGCGACTTGCGACAGTGCACGCTCAGGGACACATTATAGCACTTCCCCATTGGGAGGCCATGCAGTTCGGCCCGTGACCCGATATGGCGCTCAGTCATATTAATTCTGACACTGATCAAATCAGTCATATCACTATCATATTACTGCCGAATGCCAGGCTAGGTGGCGCGACAAGTGTCAAGTTTGTAAGTCGTTGGATTGGATGGGTTTTAGTTCCCGCTCGAATATGGCCTATGCTGCCGACATGGCGTAAAGCAACCACCAATCAATCAATCAATCAGTCAATCAGTGCCCTCTGGGGAAACCAGCCAATGCTCTTAAGGCCCGGTCACATACATGTTAGAGGACGCAGGTGAACGTAGTGGAGGCTAACGTAGTTCAATGTAGTTCAACGTAGTGCAATGTACCGGCATCCATACTTCTCCATGATGAGAATGTGATAAGAACGTCTGTGGGCCGTGAGTTCCGATTTAAGCTTTGGACATGTTCAAAAGATAGGTACGTTTGAGACAGACATAGCCTCCGTGATGATAACGTACTCGAGCATATTCTAGCATACTCTAGCGTACTCTAGTGTACTTCTTAATGTACTCTAGCATACTCTAGCATACTCTAGCATACCCTAGCATACTTTGACCCACACAAAACCTTGGCCGTTTTGCCATGGTCACATAGCCGTTAGTGGATGAAGTCGAATGGGTAACATAGTTCAACGTACTTCAGCCTAGTTGGACATACCGGGATCTGTACCGTAACGTACCGGGATCCATACCGTAATGTATTTATCCGTACTATTAGATGGGTGATTAACCAAAACCTGCTGTACCTTAATGTAGATTAAGGTAGTGATAGCATGTTTGACCCAGGTTAATCTATCCTACGTTCAACTACGTTCAACTACGTTCACTAACGTGTATGTGAGCAGGGCTTTACTGTTCTTACATTCGCCCATCTCGACTGGCCACTCTCGCGTAAACAAGAACACAAAGCACAACAATGAATAAGAAACGGTCACAAAAGCTGCTAACCATGAAAGCGCTTGCAGCTTCTCCGTAGTCAAATCAGCCGACTGAGTAGCGTATATTATTAGCCTACTCAGCTGACATGGAGGACGCTAGGTATCAGCTCGCCCCTTCTTCCACAGCCAAGAACAAGCGAACACTTACACAACTGACACCCATCCTAATTAGCGTGGGTGTGTGTGAGGTTTGTTTGTTTGTTGTTGTTTTACGTCCTAGCAACATCTAAGGTCATATCAGGACAGGTACCGACTTGTGACAGTGCACACTCATGGTGGCTTTATAGTGCTGCCCCAGACCAGACCAGACCGCCAGCACCATGACCTGATATCCCACTCAGTCACATTATCCTGACACTGAGCCAACCAGTCCTTGTCCTATCCTAATAATGCCAAGCGCCTGGCTAGGAAGCGACAAGTATCAATTTTAAGTCATTGGTTTGACTCGACCAGGGTTCAAACCCACCATCCCACGGTCTACCAACGCTCTAAGTCTAACTCATTCGGACATCCCGCCTGGTGCGTGAGGAGTTTGACCTGATGAAGTATGTGTTGTCGTAGATGTAGTGGTCTGCACTGACCTCTCAGGCAAGGAGCCACATGCACAGGTAGGTGTAGGTAGGGTTATTGCATCAGGCAGCCTAGGTGGTGAAATGGTTAGCAAACTGGTGATTAGCCCGAACTGCAAGAGGTGTGGGTTCAATTCCTCTAGGCACAATATTTCAGATGTAATCACATGTAATCACCCCCACGACAGTAGGGGAGGTCGGATGGGTGGGGGTTGAGGTGGGTCGTGGTATTGGTTACGGTGTGGTAATGCTGGGTGGGGGGAGGTGTAGGGTGTTGGATGGGAGGAAGTGGAAGTGGGTAGTGGTATTGGTTAGGGTAGCAATGCTGTGTGAGGGAGGAGGGGGGGGGGGGTTGAGGTGGGTAGCGGTATTGGTTAGGGTGTGGTAATGCTGGGTGGGGGGAGGTGTGGGGTGTGTTATGGGGAGAGAGGTGGAGGTGGATAGTGGTATTGGTTAGGGTGGCAATGATGTGTGGGGTAGGAGGTGGGGGTTTGGGTGGGATGGCGTTGAGGTGGGTAGGTAGAGGGGAGGGTGGGATGTGAGCGGGGGTGAGGTATGTATGGGGGTGAGCTGAGTGAGTGTGGGTGAGTAGGCTTGTTTTTGCGTTTGGGGAGTTTTCAGTCGCCTTGGCGTGCTGAAGGCTGCAAATCTGCAGCACTGAATGGGCCAGCTGGTCGGGAATTGGCTTCCGATGGGTTGTGGTGAGTAGGGTGGGTTGGATGGGTGGAGAAAGGGGGGGGGGGGGGTGAGGGGTGATTGTCGTCTGCTCTTGGCGTTCCATTTCCTTGAGAATGACACAAGCCTAATTAACGTGTCTTAGAGATAATGCGTATGGCGAAGTGACACGCACACGCATATACAGTTACAGGAGGCACACGTGAACATGCATTCATTGCCATGGATGTAGTGATATATGTTTACCAGCATGTATGTGTCAGCAGGTGTATATCAACAGGAAAGTATCAAACGGCTGCAACTATTAACTTTCATGCATACACCATTATGGAACAACAGGTGGATATCAACAGGTCTATATCAAGAAGGGTGTATCAACATATGGATAACAGGGGTGTATCAACCGATGTATATCAACAGGTGGAAACCAATGGCTGGATATCAACATGTGGATATCAAAACTTGTATATGAACAGGTGGATATCAACATGTGGATATGAACAGGTGGATATCAACATGTGGATATCAACAGGTGGATATCAACAGCTGCATATCAATATGTGGATACCAACAGTTGCATATCAACAGGTAGATATCAGTAAGGATATCAACAGGTGGATATCAACAGGTGGATATCAACAGGTGGATATCAACAGGTGGATATCAACAGGTGGATATCAACAGGAATGTATCAATAGGTAGATATCAACATGTGTATATCAACAAGTGTATATCAACATGTATATATTGACAATAATGTATCAGAAGGTGGATATCAACAGATTGATATCAACCAGAATGTATCAAAATGTAGAAATTAATAGCTAGATATCAACAAGTGGATATCAACAGGTATATATCAACACAAATGTATCAATAGGCTAGTCTAGTAATAAGAGTAGAAAAATAAAAACATATATACCAAGAAAATCCAAAAAAAACTAACATAGGCTACTAACCATACCAACCAATTATCTATCTGCTACTGAAATGCAGGCAATCAAATACCTTATCAGCAGCCACTGTGTGGTAAGATAACACCAACACTACAACTGGCCAGCATTGAAAACAAGCCTGGGTACCCGGGCTTATATGCTATGGACAGTATAAATACAGCCTCAATAAAAAAAAAAAAAAAAAAAAATAAAAAAAAAAAAAAATAGGTGGATATCAACATGTGGATAACAACAAGAATGCACTAAGCGGTGGATATCAACTGGTAGATATCAATAAGAATGTATCAATAGCTGAATATAAACATGTGGATATCAACAGGTATATATCAACATGTGGATATCAACATGTAGGTATCAACATGTGAATATCAACATGTGAATATCAACATGTGAATATCAACAGGTGGATATCAACATGTTGATGTCAACAGGTGGATATCGACATGTGGATGTCAAAAGGTAGATGTCAACATACTGAGATCAAACAGTGGATATCAATAAGAATGTATCCAAACGTGGATATCATCAGGTGGATATTGACATATGGATATCAACAGATGAATATCAACAGGTGGATATCAAAATATGGATATTAAGATGGATATTAAGATGATAAACAGGTGGATATCAATAGGTGGATATCAACAGGTGGATATCAACATATCAATATCAACAGGTGGATTTCAACATGCGGATATCAACATGAATGTATCCAAAGGTGCATATGAATGGGTGGATATGAACAGGTGGGTATCCACAGGTGGATATCAACAGGTGGATATCGACAGGTGGATATCAACAGGTGGATATCAGCAGGTGGATATCAACATGTGGATATCAACATGTGGATATCAACATGTGGATATCCATCCATTGATATCCACCTGTTGATATCGACATGTTGATATCCACCTATTGATTCCACCTGTTGATATCCACAAGTTGATATCCACGTGTTGATAGTCACATGTTGATATCAACATTTGGATATCAACACATGGATATCAACTTGTGGATATCAACATGGGGGTGTCAAGAGGTGGATAACAATAGGTTGATATCAACAGGTGGATATCAACAGGTGGATATCAGTAGGTGGATATCAGCAGGTGGCTAACAACATGTGGATATCTGCAGGTGGATATCAGCAGGTGGATATCAATAGTGGTTATCAACCGATGGATATAAACAGATGGATATCAACAGGTGGATATCAAGAGGTGGTGTATCTCAGTATGTAAATATCAACAGGTGAATATCAACATGTGGATATCAACATGTGGATATCAAAAGGTGTATATTAACAAGCATATATCAAAAGATGGATATCATCATGTAGATATCAACACTTGGATATCAACAGATGGACATCAACATGTGGATATCCACATGTGGATATTAACAGGTGGATGTCAACATCTGGAGATCAATACGTGGATATCAACAGGTGGATATCAATAGGTGGATATCAACATGTGGATATCAACATGTGGATATCAACGGGTAGATATCAGCATAGGTCTATCAACAGGTGGATATAAACATGTGGACATCACCATGTGGATATCAACAGGTGGATATCAACAGGTGGATATCAACAGGTGGATATTAACAGGTGGATATCAACATGTGGATATCAACAGGTGGATAATATGTGGATATCAACAGGTGGATCTCGGCATGTGGATATCAACATGTGGATATCAATATTTGGATATCAACATGTGGATATCAACAGGTGGATATCAACATGTGTATATCAACAGGTGGATATCATAGTCGATATCAACCTGTGGATATAAACAGATGGATAGCAACAGGTGGATATCAACATGTGGATAGCAACAGGTGGGTATCAACATGTTGCTATCAACAGGTAGATATCAACATGTGGATATCAACAAGTGGATATCAACATGTCGATATCAACAGGTGTATATCAGGGTGTGAATATCAACATGTGGATATCAACAGGTGGATATCAACAGGTGTACATTCACAGGGATATATCAAACTGAAGTATATTCCTCAGCATATATGGATAGTGATAAACCCTTTATGGCGTGTAATAATGCCTGTAGTGACTATTCAACAGATCTGTATTAAAAGGGTAGGAGAAGGGTGAACTGAGGGGGTAGAGAGTGGACCGAGGAGAGAGTAGGGAGAGCGAGGAGGTAGGAGGGAGAGCTGGAAGGGGCGAGGAGGGAGAGCGAGATGGAGAGAGGAGGGAGAGCGAGAAGGAGAGAGGAGGGAGAGCAAGATGGAGAGAGGAGGGAGAGCGAGAAGGAGAGAGGAGGGAGAGCGAGATGGAGAGAGGAGGGAGAGCGAGAAGGAGAGAGTAGGGAGAGCGAGGAGATAGGAGGGAGAGCTGGAAGGGGAGAGGAGGGAGACGAAGAAGGAGACAGGAGGGATAGCGAGAGGGAGAGAGGAGGGAGAGCGAGAAGGAGGGAGTAGGGAGCGCGAGAAGGAGAGAGGAGGGAGAGCGAGAAGGAGAGAGGAGCGAGAAGGAGGGAGGAGGGAGAGCGGGAAGGAGAGAGGAGGGAGAGCGAGGAGAGAGGAGGGAGAGCGAGAAGGAGGGGGAGGGAGAGCGGGAAGGGGAGAGGAGGGAGAGCGAGAAGGAGAGAGGAGGGAGAGCGAGATGGAGGGAGTAGGGAGAGCGAGAAGGAGAGAGGAGGGAGAGCGAGAAGGAGAGAGGAGCGAGAAGGAGGGAGGAGGGAGAGCGGGAAGGAGAGAGGAGGGAGAGCGAGGAGAGAGGAGGGAGAGCGAGAAGGAGGGAGAGCGGGAAGGGGAGAGGAGGGAGAGCGAGATGGAGAGCGGAGGGAGAGCAAGAAGGACACAGGAGGGAGAGCTAGAAGGAGAGAGGAGGCAGAGCGAGGAGGAGGGAGTGCAGGAAGGGGAGAGGAAGGAGACCGAGAAGGAGAGAGGAGGGAGAGCAAGAAGGAGGGAGTAGGGAGAGCGAGAAGGAGAGAGGAGGGAGAGCGAGGAAGGAGAGAGGAGCGAGAGAGGAGGGAGGGGGAGTACGGGAAAGAGAGAGGAGGGAGAGCGAGGAGAGAGGAGGGAGAGCGAGAAGGAGGGAGGAGGGAGAGCGGGAAGAGGAGAGGAGGGAGAGCGTGAAGGAGAGAGGAGGGAAAGCGAGAAGGAGGGAGGAGGGAGAGCGGGAAGAGGAGAGGAGGGAGAGCGAGAAGGAGAGAGGAAGGAGAGTGGGAAGGAGGGAGGAAGGAGAGTGGGAAGGAGGGAGGAGGGAGTGCGGGAAGGAGGGAGGAAGGAGAGTGGGAAGGAGGGAGGAAGGAGAGTGGGAAGGAGGGAGGAGGGAGTGCGGGAAGGAGGGAGGAGGGAGTGCGGGAAGGAGGGAGGAGGGAGAGCGGTAAGGAGGGAGGAAGGAGAGTGGGAAGGAGGGAGGAGGGAGTGCGGGAAGGAGAGAGGGTGGAAGTGAGGAGGGACGAGAGGGAGAAAATCGAAAGCAGAAGGGGAGAGTTGGGGAAGAGAGCTGGACGAGAATGGGAAGAGAGAGAGGGAAGGGTGGAGGGGATGGTCTTTAAACAGTCAATATCAAAATCTGGTTGACATTTTTACTTTTATTTGTACATAATTGACTACACATTGATATAAACAAAGAACATACTAGATAGACAGTGGTTCTGCTTTTGTTGATCATTGTAAGACGGCAGTGGTCTGGACGGGAGAGCCCACGTCGTTAAGGTACTCGCTTCCCATGCAGAAGGTGATGGGTGTGATTCCCACTCGCATCAAACCAATGACATACTAAGTTTACACTTGTCACCGTATACCCTGCGTAGGGTAGGGCAAGGACTGGTTTGCTCAGTATTAGGATAATGTGACTGAGTGGGATATCGGTGTCATGGTGGGCAGCACTAGAAAGACATTATTATTGCGTGCTGTCACAAGTCAGCACCCTCCTGGTGTGACATTGGTTGTTACTAGGATGTCAAGCCCCAACAAACGGATGCGGTGAGGCATAGTCCTATGCACATTGCAAGAGTAAGTAAGGTTGACAACCTAATTCTCACACAATGACGCCCTGGGGGGTCAGGGGACGGGGGTCGCGGGACAGTAAAGGCCCTGTCACACTACGACGTGACTACGTCAGCGTAGGCACAACGTGAAAATAATGATATTACGTTGACGTTATGGGCGTAATATGCAAATTGTGGACGTGAGCGTAACGTGAAAGTAACGTCGGTGTAGGTCGTGTCCTTAGCTGTAACGTGACAATGTTAGGGGGGAGGGGTAATTGGCGACGTGACCGGGCGTTAGTGTAACGTGAGCGTAACGTCGCCGTAACGGGTGTGACGTGGACGTAACGTGACCGTAACGCCACCGTAACGTGACCGTAACGTGACCGTAACGTGACCGTAACGTGACCGTAACGTTACCATAACCGTGACCGTAACGTGACCGTAACGTGACCGTAGCGTGACCATAACGTGACCGTAACGTGACCGTAACGTGCAAAACGCTGCCCACACGTTGCTCCCACCCGGGCCGTCGGTCTGACGTGACATAACGTGACTCTAACGTCATTTACGCTGCTATAACGATCGCGGAACGTCAACCTAACGTCATCCCGACGTAACGGCTTCACGTCGAGATACGTCGAAAGTTTTGAACAGGTTCAAAACCTTGACGCGCGCCGACGTAACACAACGTAACATGACGTAGCTCGACGTCACTCTAACGTCATTATGACGTCATCATAACGTAACCCAACGTACGGCAACGTAATGACGAAAAATCATCACGTTAGGCTCACGTTGGCTCGTTACGTCGTAGTGTGACAGGGGTATAAGCTTTAGAGTGACTGGTTGGGGTAGGAGGTGTTCAGTTTACAGAGTATGTTTACATGTTTACAGAGTGTGTTTACATGTTTACAGAGTGTGTTTACATGTTTACATGGTTTGTTTACATGGTTTGCTTATCCGTGTAAAGGGTTTGTTTTCCGGTGTACAGTGGTTTGTTTACCCGTGTGCAGGGTTTGTTTGCATCTTTACAGGATTTGTTTGCATGTTTACAGAGTTAGTCTACATGTTTACAGGATTTGCTTACCTGTGTTCAGGGTTTGTTTACCTATTTGCAGCGTCTGTTTACGTTTTTAACTGCTCTGTTTACGTGTTTACAGAGTTTGTTACACATGTTTACATAGTTTGCTGACCTGTGTACATGGTATGTTTACATGTTTACATAGTTTGTTTACACGGGCGACAGAGTTTATTTACATGCTTACAGGGTTTGCTTACCTGTTTATATGGTCTGGTTACATGGTCACAGAGTTCTTTTCCATGTTCACCTGTGTACAGGGGTTCTGTACATGTTTACAGTGTATGTTTACATGGTCTGTACATATTTACAAAGTATCTTTACATGTTTACAGGATTTGCTTACCTGTTTACATGGTCTCTTTTCATGTTTACATAATTTGGTTACATGGTCACAGAGTTTGTTTACATGTTTATAGGGTTTGCTTACATGATTGCAGAGTTTATTTACATGTTTACAGAGTTTGTTTTCATGTGTACAGAGTTCGTTTACATGTTTACAGCGTATGGTTATATGTATACAGAGTTTGTTTACATGTTTACAGGTTCTGCTTACATGTTTACCTGGTTTGTTTATATGTTTACATGGTTTGTTTTCATGTCTACATAGTCGGTTTACCTGTTTACAGGGTGTGGTTACATGTTACAGGATTTGTTTACATGTTTACAGGGTTTGTTTACACGTTCACATAGTTTTTTTTTTTTTTACATGTTTACATAGTTTGTTTACATGTTTACATAGTTTGCTTACAGGTCTACATGGTTTCTTTACATGCTTACAGGGTCAGTTAAATGCTTACATAGCTTGTTTACATGTTTACATAGTTTGTTTACATGTTTACATAGTTTGTTTACATGATTACATAGTTTGTTTACATGTTTACATAGTTTGTTTACAAGTTTACATGGTTTCTTTACATGCTTACATGGTCAGTTACATGCTTACATAGCTTGTTTACATGTTTACAGAGTTTGTTTACATGTTTACAGAGTTTGTTTACATGTTTACAGGGTTTACTATGGTCAGTTTAGTTTCGACCTTCCACTTCAAGGAGTCAGGCACGTTTACATATTTTAAATATTTGTTTTTCTTTGAATGTTAAAAGGCTGCTGCTCTCACTGCGAACCCCCAGGACTCCCCACAATCCATCTCCGCTTCTGATATGTTCAAAGACCCAATGTTTTTTGGGGGTTTTGGTGTTTTTTTTACATGTTTTGAGTGCTGCAGTATTGGTCTCCCAATGACATGCATTGCAGATTTGTACACAATAAGTATGGTGTTCTGTGGCAAAGTGGTTAGAGTGTCTGACTTTTTTCTAGGTCGGACTCCTAATCTGAAGGTTGGTGGTTCAATTCTGCATGTCCCCCCCTACCTCTGCCAATTTGGATTTCCACCGCTGTGTATAACTTACAGCGTCATCAAAGGCCAGTTGCTCTCATAACATGTCTATGTGGTGTGGGAGGTTAAAAATCCCTTGTGTGGGTAAAAGTGTATGCTTGGGCTTTCTATCAACAAACTGTCTCATGGTGAAAACAAGTCTATTCTGACTTATCCATGATAGGCGGTATAAATCTTCAAGAAAAAAAAAGTATGCATGCAGAATCGCTTATAATATAAAAGTGTCCTTTCTCCGGTTTGAACAACAGATTAGCTATCAGATATCTTGTTTGCCTGTGAAATGTTTGCGCTACATGATTTCGCAGGATATTAGTTATTGATACTATCTTGGCTTTAGTCTTATATCAATAGTAGTATACATAATTGCAATAAGTTTATGATGTGTATCGTAGTAGTCATGCTTTTCCTGTGTTATCAGGTGACAATATGAGTGAGAATCACCAACCCGCTCTCTGGCGGCAGCAGGAAGAACCAATGGTGTGGGCCGCAGCCAGCCATGCAGAATCCTGTGTGGAAAATGTCTCAGTAATTACTGGGCAATATTTCCACCAGTAACCCGCCCTCTGGTGGCAGCGGAAGAACTAATAGTGTGGGTAGCAGCTCATTGGTTAGCAGGCTCTGTGGTAAAGTCCTTATACCAGTTATAGAGGATTTCCACCACCAACCCGCCCTCTGATGGCAGTGCAAGAACTAATGTGGATATCTGTTCTCTGTGCTGGCATGCTCTATGGAAAAGGTCTTAGTTATAGACGATTTCCAGCAGTGACCAGCCCTCTGGTGGCAGTTGCGTGTTTGTGTGTGGCAGTCAGGATACCACGGTACATGGAAAAAGGTATATTGGAAACATGCCCTACTCGATATTACACGAAAATCTCGCTAAGTTCTCGCGTACGTGATCACCCCGTCCGAGAATACCGCGCATTTCTACATACCAGCACACAGACACACCCTCGAAATTAAAAAATAAATAAAATGAAGAAGACAATATTTGGCCCTACCCCCCCCCCCCCCCGACGCACGCAGGAAGAGAGTAGGAGTCTGAGACCGGTGTTGGAGACAGATGATGTGGAGTCCTAGGGTGGGGAGGTGCGTGGGGTGGGGAGGTGAAGGTCAAGGGGTCACGAATGACGTCAGAAGTGCTGACAAGTGGTAGGCGGGGTGGGGGGATGGGTCAGGAGGGTATTTAGGTCAGTACTCGGGCAGCTCAAGGGAGTGGGGGTGGCGGTGGCGGTGTGTGTGGGGGGGAGGTGTTAGTGTGTGGGAGTTTGTGGGAGGAGAGGCTTGTCGAGCAGCTCATGGGAGTGGGGCTGGGGGTAGGGGCTGGGGGTGGCGGTGTGTGGGAGTGTGTGGGAGGAGAGGCTTCAAGGAGGGCCAGGTGGAGGTGGGTTGAGTTGGGAGGGTGGAGGGAGGAAGATGGAGTGTTGAGTGGGGTGGGGACATTGTGGAGGGAGGGCATGATGATATTGGATGTGTGAGGGGGACAGTCCGGGGGATGATATTTTGTCGGGAGGGGGGGGGGGTGATATTGTGTGCGCGGGGGGATGGGGACTGATAGTATTTATTGTATGTCAGTGGGGCGATTGTGTGGGGAGGCGGGCTGATGATAGCGTGTGTGTTTGCAGGGAGGTGAGGGGTGGAGGACATGTGGTGATGTGTAGTGGTGGTGTGTGAGGGAGAGGACATGTGGTGATGTGTAGTGGTGGAGTCTGAGGGGAGGAGGACATGTGGTGATGTGTAGTGGTGGTGTCTGAGGGGGGAGGACATGTGGTGATGTGTAGTGGTGGAGTCTGAGGGGAGGAGGACATGTGGTGATGTGTAGTGGTGGTGTCTGAGGGGGGAGGACATGTGGTGATGTGTAGTGGTGGAGTCTGAGGGGAGGAGGACATGTGGTGATGTGTAGTGGTGGTGTCTGAGGGGGGAGGACATGTGGTGATGTGTAGTGGTGGTGTGTGAGGGGAGGACATGTGGTGATGTGTAGTGGTGGAGTCTGAGGGGAGGAGGACATGTGGTGATGTGTAGTGGTGGTGTCTGAGGGGGGAGGACATGTGGTGATGTGTAGTGGTGGTGTGTGAGGGGAGGACATGTGGTGATGTGTAGTGGTGGAGTCTGAGGGGAGGAGGACATGTGGTGATGTCTAGTGGTGGGTGTGAGGGGGAGGACATGTGGTGATGTGTAGTGGTGGAGTCTGAGGGGAGGAGGACATGTGGTGATGTGTAGTGGTGGGGTGTGAGTGGGAGGACATGTGGTGATGTGTAGTGTTGTCTCTGAGGGGAGGTGGTTATTGCCTTCTGTAATAAGGCGTTGTGGGTTGGTTGCTTTTGTTTACATGGTTGTTTACGTCCTAGCAACAACTGACGTCATTTCAACCCGGGGTGCCAAACTGTCTTGGTGCGCAGTCAAATAGACACTTCATAGTGCTGTCTCACTTGGAGATCATTTCACCAGGGTCGAATATCCCACTCAGTCACAATATCCTGGAATTGAGCCGTCAACCAGTCATTGCGCTAAGTTAGTAATACCAAGCACCAGCCCAGGTAGCGAGCAAGTACACATTGTGTAAATCATTGTTTTCACTCGACTGGGAATCGAACCCACGCCCTGCCGCACGAGAAGCCAGCGTTGTTAGTACTTAGCTATCCCATGTAGTCACTTCTTACCTGATAATGAGCAACAAAGACGTACACACTCAGGTATGAACTGGGTTAGTTTGTATCAATGCGCAATCTTAGTGCATGTAAATGGAAATGTCAGGGGGAGCGGGAGATAGCTCAGGCGGTAGAGCGTACACCTGTGAAGGTTTGGATCATCCGATTGATCCTGTGCTGTACTGACGGTGAAAAATGCTTTCTCACAGACATGACAGCACATACCACAGCCTTTGATGAACCATTTGTGGACCACCGGTTGGAACGGAAAATAGCCCAAACTGTGGGTCCACTGAGCAGGATCGATAGGATGACTGACACATACACAGGTGGACACTCTACTGCCTGAGCTACGTCCCGCTCCCCCTTATTAAAAAGTATTCAAAACAAGTAGGAATATTATTTGAAATAATGTATCGCCTCGTGGTTATAACTCCTGGCTTGACACAATTTCAATCCAAATAGTCAACACAATTGCTTAGTGATTGACAGGTCAGTAACGATAGCAATAGTCCCTTTGTTTGTAACCAGCTGGTACATGGTCAGAATCAAAACCCAGGGGGCACCACTCGGTGAGAGTCCTGATAAGTCGGCACACTGAAGGGCTGCTCTTGGGTGGTTCGTAACCTTACCAAAGTTACCAGCTGCAAAACTGCAGCAATATAGAAAGGCACCGATAAATCGCTCCCATCTTTGGATTGAAGATTAAACTTTAGGTGGGACGTTGTAGAAGCAGGGATTTCTTTACAACAATTTAATGAAGCCCCACCCAAGCAAGCAACTCCTTTGATCAGGGGAAGGAGTAAGCCTGGGAGAAAAACAAAGAAAACGGTAGTATAGAGGAAAAAGAAACGAGGAGAGTTGAGTCAAAGGGATGTGTCCCCTTGCTCTTTGGTGAGCAGTTGGCGAGCCAGAGACACGGACAGAGTAAGAGGTAGAAAGTGAAATGCTGGCCAGCTCCCCCTCCTGGAACTCTTTTCAGACATAATCAAGGAGGAGCGTAGCGGAGAGGTGATACAAGAGGTGTGGATGAAGTGCAGTCCGGACAACAAGTGCGCTGAAGGGCCGTAAACATCAACATTGGTGGCAGCACCACGTGACCTCTTGAAGTAGGTCACCCACTCCAAATAAGGGCCAGTTGGGGTGGGCGGTGGAGGAGAAAGGTCTCAAATTGCCAACCGACCGGTTCGTCCTGTTGCCGAGAGTCTGACCTTTAAGGACTGACGAGTAGCAAGGGCGGTGTGGGGGGGGGGGGGGGGGGGGGGGGGGGGGGGGGGGGGGGGGGGGGGGGGAGGGAGGGGGCAGCAGGGGGAGGGGAGGGGGGAGGGCGAAGCGGAAGGGCCACATCGTTCCATTTGGGAGAAAGCTGATCAGTGGTTGGCTGATTTCTGCAGATGGTTTCTTCAGGACACGCATAATATTCTCCTGGATATATATGAAGAGTTCACGTGCAAAACCATGTAAACGCCAATCCAAAAATGGAGATTAATATTGAAAACGTAAAATTGTTTATATTCCTACTTTTTTTGTTCATTGCTCCATAACCATATCATCATATGAAAAGTGGAATTAGTGAGAATCAAGATTATTTTCAGGTAAAAATTTGTTATTTAAACTACATTTTTGGATTGGCATTTATTTGGTTTTGCACCTGAACTCTTCATATATATATATATATATATATATATATATATATATAATATATATATATATATATATATATTTTACCTCGGTATGCCGCCTCTGGCTAGCCGTAGGCTAGGGAGAAGGAAGCACATCCGGGTCCAGCAATTAGCATAAGTAACTCACAACGGGAGGACGTTTGTGAGTTGCTCCACAGGATTTATCTACTACTACTGCTTTTATCCAAAAGTAAGTACTGTTTTCTTCGATAACTTTGTTTATCATGCTCTATAGCATCTTTTTATGAAAGTTCAGAACTTTCTTCAGTCCTGTTTGGACTTTGTACGTTTTTTAACTTACGGATAGAACATTGCGTGCCGCTGGCACAAACGAAACCGATACTGAGTTCTATCGACACCTGTTTTTCAGACAGGGAGAAATGGCAACCCGAGTTGCTCATTTCCTAAGAAAAGTCTCCCGGATCCTAATAGAGGATGATGTTGGGGATGCTTCTGGGTGTTTTTTATAAACACCCCTGACCGGTTTAAGGCGAACCTCCGAGTTTCGTAATATTTTCTCCAACTTGTTGGCGCTGTAGCCACAGGTGGGAGAAGTGTACGGAACAGAGAGAGGGGCCGATCTCACGATCGATGCCCTCCGTTTGGTTGGTTTCGTTACCACACACCTACGGCAAATTTAGCTTCACGCCTGTACTGACACGTTGCAAACACACGTTCTCTGTACCATGTTCCTCAACCCAGTTTACTGGCTTACACTTGTGTAGTTGAGATGATTCCGGGTTAGTAACGCTTGGTTTCGTTACAGTTCCCGATGGCCACTCGCCGGAATAAGCCGCCCGCTGCAGCGGTGGGTGTCCCCCCGACGGATTACGATTCGTCTCCACCGGCTACGGCTCCGCCGTCCCCACATCCTGGGGCTCATGCCTCGGATCAAGACAGTGATCACGCCCCTCAACCAGTGGGGTGGGAGGCGAAAATGGCGGAGATGATGGAGGAGAAGATGCGCCTTTTCCAGGCGCAGAACTTTCCAGATCCTTCCCAAATCCCTGATGAGGATTGGGAAGACTTTTCTGAGGACGAAGAGGACACGCTTTCGGCACCTGAGGTTCCGAAACCGAAAGCGCGCGGCAAGAAACGCCGCCCAGTGAGCAGTTCTGGTGACGAGTTCACAAAGAAAGCGAAGTCTAAGCGCTCCAAAAAGTCCAAAAAGAAAAAGAAGAAGAAGAAGAAGGACTCTTCTTCAGACTCGTCGTCCGACTCTTCTTCCACCGAGTCGGATTCCGACACGGAACGAGCGGGTGTCTACGCCAAAATAGGCGTTAAAGCTGGCAAGAAAATTGTCAAAAAGAAAGCTCAGAAAGTGCGCACCACTACCATGATGCGCAAAACGGTGAATAGCCATTTCACTACGTTTTAAACCGATCGAAGTCATCAACAAGTTGACTGAGCAGATTTCAGGAGTTAAGGGCATTCCTGCTTCGGTTTTCAAAGAGATGGATTCCGGCATTCATCTTTCCGACGAACGCCGTCGTTATGAAACTTCCCTCTGCCTTATCCATAAGGCAGTTTTGGGTGCCTTGACGTCTGTTATCCCTGTGGCTAACAGGATGCAGACAGAGAACAAGTTCTCGTCTTTGGCGCGGGTTATGGACCGGGGCATAGCTTTGTTAGCAGCCGCTAGTAACTACATGACCCATCGAAGATTTGAAAAACGTTTTCAAATCGGTCACCACAGATGCCGGAAAAGAGGTTGCCCGCTCGAACAAGGTAACGGACCATGATGGTAAGGAATACACCGTGTATTCCGGACCTACCCCTATCAAGAGCAAACCCCTAGATAAATCCAAGATGTTTGGGGGTCAGCTAGCTTACCTGTACAAACAGGTAGAGGTCGACTACAAGAGTGCTAAAAACACTGAAGCAAAGAGTCGTCGCTTCCAAAACCCAGCAGGGTTCAGAAAGTCTAGGACGGATTTTCGATTCCGCAGAGGAGGAAGGCCGTTCAGGGGCGGGACCGTCCTTCCAGTTCAACCAGCGAGGAAGGGGCCGAGGCGACAGGCCGGCCTCAAACTGGAACGACAACCGCGGCTACAAGAGGGATTTCGTTCCCAAGCCCCAGTTCCCGAAACAAGGCAACAAGTAGAGATTTCCACACAAACAGTGCTGCCTCCTGACCCTACAATGGTCACGGAGGAAACTCAAACTGAAGTAAGCCTTTTTCAAGCAGGGAATGTTTCTAATTGTTTACATCAATGGCAACAGTTAACCACTAATCCAGAGGTCCTGAATATTGTTAAAGGCATTCACATCCCTTTCACACAATTGCCTATACAAAAGAGAGCGCCTTTTCCGTATCAGTTTAATTCACTAGAAAAATCTCAGCTAGATCAGCAGGTTCTACTGTTTGAGTCTAAGGGCATTGTCAACAGAGTTGAACATACTGAAGGGGAATATATTTCCAATATCTTCTCTACTCCTAAACCTGATGGTTCAATCCGAATGATTTTAGATTTAACTCAGTTGAATGAAATCATTGAATACAAACATTTCAAAATGTTTTCTTTAGAAACAGCTCGTGATTTAATTACCCCAGGGTGTTTGCTAGCGAGTGTTGATTTAAGGGATGCGTACTACACTATTCACCAGACAGATCGGAAATACCTACGTTTTCTCTGGAATGGCCAACTTTTTGAATTTACATGTTTACCTAATGGTTTGGCCTGCGCACCGCGTCTGTTTACTAAGTTGTTGAAACCAATTTTTGCACACATGGCAAAATTGGGGCATTGTATGTTTCCATACATAGATGATTCTTTTATTATGGGCCAATCTTTCACGCAATGTGAACTCGCTGTTAAAGATTTATGCAACATTTTCACCAAATTGGGTTTCTTCATACATAACAAGAAATCGGTTTTTTCTCTCTACTCAGGAGCTTAAGTGTCTCGGGTTCATTCTGAACACCACGGCTATGACCCTTTTCGCTTACACGCCAAAAGAAAGATAAGCTTTACCGCACAGCGATACAGCTGTTAGACACTTCTAGGCCAAAGATTAGACAGGTCGCGGTCCTTATCGGGGTCATGGTTTCGTATAGTCCAGCTATTCTATACGGAGCGGCACACATAAAATCCCTCGAAATTGATAAAAATTTGGCGCTGGCCCGCGCAAAGGGAAACTTTGAAAAGACCATGTTTATTTCGGAGAACGGCCTAGCCGACATTGATTGGTGGCTAAACCACTTTGACCATTCCCCCAATCCCATTAGAATGGGAGAGCCTGACACTACCGTTTACCACTGACGCGTCTCTCCAAGGGTGGGGGAGCACATCAAAATGATGTAGCAACGGGAGGAAGATGGCTAGAATCGGAACTCCCCGATCATATTAACGTTCTAGAACTAAGGGCCATTTACTTGGGATTAACCAGTCTAGTAAAAATACCCAAAAAATAATGTACGTATCCTCACGGATAACACCACAGCTATGGCTTATGTCAGAAATATGGGAGGTACAAAATCGATTAAATGTAATGCAATGGCACTTCTCATTTGGAACTGGGCTCAAACCTTTGATGTCTGGTTAACTGTTAATCACATTCCAGGCACACAAAATTGTCTAGCTGACAAGATGAGTCGCCAGTTCCATGATCACTTAGAGTGGTCACTTAATCCATCCATTTTCAAACACATTTGTCACACATGGGGTTCACCTCAGATCGATTTGTTCGCTTCGCGTAATAACTTTAAAATTCCAAAATATGTTTCGTGGCACCCGGAACCCAATGCTTGGCACATTGATGCCTTCTCCCTAAAGTGGCGACATCATTTCTTTTACATTTTCCCCCCTTTACTATCATTAGCAAAGTCGCCAGAAAGATTCAAATGGAGGGGACTCACGCCATACTCATCGTCCCCGAGTGGCACACGCAACCGTGGCTACCGACGTTACTAGCCACAGCCAAAAGCAGCCTTCGCTTCCCAAGATTCCGAGGAAACCTCAAACATCAGGGACCACTAGAACGCCACGGAAACGTGTCGACAACTCCGTTGGTGGCATTCCTTTTTTAAATAAATATTTAGAACAGTTTGGCTTAGACAAAATTACACAACAGCGTTTGGTTGATGATGCGTGGAGAAAAGGAAACGGTGAAAATGTATACTACGTATTTAAAGAAATGGGGTATTTATTGCCTGCTTAAGAAAGTTAAGCCAATGACTCCCACAGTATCCCAGGTAGGACTCTTCCTACGTTACCTAGAGGACGAAGGCCTAGGATATGGCGCTATTAACGCTGCCAGATGTGCTCTGTCGATAATCCTACCGCGGTCGGTTAATGGACAAACAATGGGTAAACACCATGTTATTTGTTGGATCATACGATCAATTTATCAGAGGAATCCGCCTAAACCCAAATATAATAGGTTTTGGGATGTTTTCTCTAGTGTTCAACCTCTTCAAGAAATGGCCAGAAAAATAAGTTTTCTGGACGTTAAACTTTTAGGTTTCAAAGTCGCAGTTTTGCTTCTCCTGGTCACTGGACACAGAGGCCAAACTATAGTTGCCCTGTCGCTGAATGGTCTAGAAATTGACAGTAAAGAGGCCACGTTTGATTTATCAACTTTATTAAAAATCAAACCGATTAGGTGACCCCCTTTCTACGATAGGGGTGTCCAGCTTCACTCAGGATCGCAAGTTATGTGTCGTATCTGCGATACAAAATTATATATCCAAGACAAGATTAATAAGAAACTCAAGACAGCTATTGGTCAGCTTTATTAAGCCACACAAGGCCATTTCCAGGGATACCCTCGCCCGATGGACAATGAATGTGTTAAAACTGGCGGGAGTAAATACAGACAGGTACTCATCGCACTCTACACGTGGTGCAATGGTGTCCAAGGCAAGATTGCTAGGCATCTCCGTTAAACGGATCCTAGCTCACGCGGGATGGAAAACCGCTACTTCGTTTGCTAGACATTACCACAAACGACTAGAGAAGCCTCAGCCTATAGCGCACAGGCTACTCACCAACTGAAAGAGAGAGGTAAGAAAAAACATTGGTTTTTCCTCTTTTTTGCCATACAAATCGCTTTTCCATTGTTGCATACATAAGACATAATCACTAAAGAATAATAACAAAACAAGAATATCAGGATAAAAATTATTTTACGTAAAGGTCTCCCTAGCCTACGGCTAGCCAGAGGCGGCATACCGAGGTAAAATAGATTAGTTAGACGAATCTTACCTGGGTATAGATGATGGATAACTATTGTTTTACCGAGGTAGAAGCCTCGGTTAGACGTGGGCGAGGGCCCACCCACCACGCCCTGCCACGTCTAGTCAATCACTCAACTTTAGCATGAGGTCACTTGACCTTAGGTTGTTTTTTAGAATCATTTTTATCCTGAATTAGTAGGTAAAGATTGCTGGACCCGGATGTGCTTCCTTCTCCCTCGCCCACGTCTAACCGAGGCTTCTACCTCGGTAAAACAATAGTTATCCATCATCTATACCCAGGTAAGATTCGTCTAACTAATCTATATAACAGCATTGCCCACAGCTGTGGATCCATTTGTTCAGTCAAAATTCATTTATGCCACCAAAGCGCATTATTTATCAAATGTCCATTTTTACCATAATTGTTTCTGCTTGCACATGGTTAGACACAGTGTTAGCATTTCACTTGATTAGAAGTTAAGGCCTCCCCCACCCCGCCTTAACCGTTCATGATTGGCCTCAGAGTCAGAACTTTCACACCCAGCCCTGCTGCCTCCCTCATAAACCTACCTGCCACAGTCCATCGGCACCACTCACTTGCTCTCCGGACCCGGCCTTGTCCATGCCTCTTCTATCACCTCTCCGCTGCGCTGCGCTCTTATTTGATTATGTCTGAAAAGAGTTCCAGGAGGGAGACCTGGCCAGCATTTCACTTTCTATCTCTTACTCTGCCTGTGTCTCAGGCTCGCCGACTGGTCACCACAGAGCAAAGAGACACGGCCCTTTGACTCAACTCTCCTCATTTCTCTTTCCTCTATGCTACCCTTTCTTTTTTGTTCTCCCGGGCTTACTTCTCCCCCTGATCTAGGGAGTTGTTTTCTTGGGTGGGACTTTGTTCCGTTTTCACTGTTTCACTTTGTTCTTGCCTTGCCTGCAGATCCCACTGTTTCCCATCCCTTCCTCCTGAAACATCGGCTACTAGACACGAGTGCACAGCTACAATCGGACCAGAGTTATCGGGTACCGCTCCAATGACTCTTCATTATTGTTGCAAAGTACCCCCGCTTCTACAACCACCCCCTGAAGTTAAATCTTCAATCCGAAGAACGGACCGATTTATCAGGCCCGATTTCTAATTGCTGCAGAGTTGCAGCCTGTAACCATCAAGGTTACAAACCACCCAAGAGTCAGTCCATAGGTACTTCCCAGTGAGCCGACACAGCGATCACCCTTTTCAGTTTCTTCCACCCACCTGCCCCTCTATGTGTACTCTCAGACTTTACTTCTGTTATTATTGCGGTGACCCTGGACACATCAGTCCTCCTAGTGTCAATAAACTTCCTTGTTTTACCTTCACTTCCTTCTTGCTATTGATTCGATTAATACCACCATCGTGTGACCTTCCTGCCTCTTTGCGCACACTGTATACTCCAACTATCACACCGTTACACATTCTGTATACTCCAACTAACACACTGTTACACATTCTGTATACTCCAACTATCACACATTTACACATTCTGTATACTCCAACTATCACACCGTTACACATTCTGTATACTCCAACTATCACACCATTACACATTCTGTATACTCCAACTATCACACATTTACACATTCTGTATACTCCAACTATCACACCATTATACATTCTGTATACTCCAACTATCACACATTTACACATTCTGTATACTCCAACTATCACACCATTACACATTCTGTATACTCCAACTATCACACATTTACACATTCTGTATACTCCAACTATCACATCATTACACATTCTGTATACTCCAACTATCACACCATTACACATTCTGTATACTCCAACTATCACACATTTACACATTCTGTATACTCCAACTATCACACATTTACACATTCTGTATACTCCAACTATCACACCGTTGCACATTCTGTATACTCCAACTATCACACCATTACACATTCTGTATACTCCAACTATCACACCGTTGCACATTCTGTATACTCCAACTATCACACCATTACACATTCTGTATACTCCAACTATCACACATTTACACATTCTGCATACTCCAACTATCACATCATTACACATTCTGTATACTCCAACTATCACACATTTACACATTCTGTATACTCCAACTATCACACCATTACACATTCTGCATACTCCAACTATCACACCATTACTCATTCTGTATACTCCAACTATCACACCGTTACACATTCTGTATACTCCAACTATCACACATTTACACATTCTGTATACTCCAACTATCACACATTTGCACATTATGTATACTCCAACTATCACACATTTACACATTCTCTATATTCCAACTATCACACATTTACACATTCTGTATACTCCAACTATCACACTGTTACACATTCTGTATACTCCAACTATCACACCATTACACATTCTGTATACTCCAACTATCACACCGTTACACATTCTGTATACTCCAACTATCACACATTTACACATTCTGTATACTCCAACTATCACACCATTACACATTCTGTATACTCCAACTATGACACATTTACACATTCTGTATTCTTTGCACGTTATGCTCCATGTATCATATTCAACATTTAGAGCGCTTCACTCTGCTCGCCATAACCGTCGCAAGCATCAGTCCATGTAAGCCCCTCCCACTTCTCCCACACTTTGATATCAGTCGATGTAAGACCCCTCCCACTTTTCCCACACTTTGATATTAGTCCATGGAAGCCCCCTGCCACTTCTCCTACACCTTGACATCAGTCCACGTCAGCCCCTCCCACTTCTCACACACTTTGATGTCAGTCCATGTAAGCCCCTCCCTCTTCTCACACACTTTGATGTCAGTCCATGAAAGCTCCCTCCCACTTCTTCCCCACTTTGATGTCAGTCCATATAAGCCCCTCCCACTTCTCACACACTTTGATGTCAGTCCATGTAAGCCCCCTCCCACTTCTCCCACACTTTGATGTCAGGCCATGTAAGACCCCTGCCACTTCTCATCCACTTTGACACAGTCCATGTAAGCCCCTCCCACTTCTCACACACTTTGACGTCAGTACATGCAAGCCCCTCCCACTTCTCCCACACTTTGACACAGTCCATGCAAGCCCCTCCCACTTCTCACACACTTTGACGTCAGTCCATGCAAGCCCCTCCAACTTCTCATACACTTTGACACAGTCCATGTAAGCCCCTCCCACTTCTCATACACTTTGATGTCAGTCCATGTAAGCCCCTCCCACTTCTCATATACTTTGATGTCAGTCCATGTAAGCCCCTCCCACTTCTCACACACTTTGACACAGTCCATGTAAGCCCCTCCCACTTCTCCCACACTTTGACATCAGTCCATGTAAGCCCCTCCCACTTCTCCCACTTGCAGTCCTAGCCCTCACTCTCCCTTGACATCAGTCCATGTAAGCCCCCTCCCACTTCTCCCAAACTTTGATGTCAGTCCATGCAAGCCCCTCTCACTTCTCACACACTTTGACACAGTCCATGCAAGCCCCTCCCACTTCTAACACACTGTGACATCAGTCCACGTAAGCCCCTCCCACTTCTAACACGCTTTGACATCAGTCCATGTAAGCCTCTCCCACTTCTCCCATACTTTGATGTCAGTCCATCTAAGCCCCTCCCACTTCTAACACTTTGATGTGCCTTGTGGCGCCCTTAACCGGTGCTCGCCAGAACTAGGCAGGTTGTGACTGGTTGATGCAGTCGGAGACCAGGCCTTGTACCGCCCTCAACAATTTTAAAATATTGTAACTGATATGACCTCAAGTGTTGCTAGGAGGAGGGATCTCAACCTCAGTAGTCATCGAGATACACAGTCACAGGTGACCTTCAATAAACTCACACATTCAACATCATCATCATCATCAATCTCTTAATCGCAAGGGTCGGTGGGGCATCACAGATGACTTTGCAACCTGTATTCTCCGTTTGTCCCTGTTCTCCGCTGTCCTCTGGCAATTGCCAAACTCCAGGCCTTAACCGTCCTGATGTTGTCTTCCCACCTCTTCCTTTGTCAATGCCATCAATATGGAAGTAGGTGAGAATGCCTTTCACGATATAGCACCATCACAAAGTAATGACCAGTGACAGGTGCTGAACAGTTTAACAAACACTCCAACAAAGACAGGAACATTACTGCAGTCAGAAACAAAACCCAGGCGTTTATGACCAGGTTAAAATTGAAGAGCTCAGGCACAAAGAATCCAAAAAGAAAATTAAGAAATGATGGAAGTGAGATATAGATAAATAAATATGTACGGCGTAATAAATCAGGGGAAAAAACCAGTAACTAAGCCATAAAACATAAAAAAACGAATAGGAGACACCATAGTAAACAAACTATGCACACAAATATAATTTAATAAAACAAAAACAAATTGGAAACTCCCTGATTTTTCACCATAAACATGTTTACAGAGATTATTGATAAAGGAAATCAATCAATATGGATTATGACAACCACTGCACAGCGGCGAAAACAAGTGCATGCGCTGAACCGTTATGAACAGAATAAACAATCACACCAACAACAAAACCAACTAAACGCCGATCCAAAAATTGAATTAAAATAACAGATTTTTACCTCAAGGTAATTTTAATTCTCACTAATTCCACTTTTCGTAAGATGAAATGATTATGGAGCAATGAACAAACAAATAGGAATGTAAAAAAGAATTAATTGTTTGATGGTTTGATTCCAATGTTTATCTCTATTTTTTGGATTGGTGTTTACATGGTTTTGTGCCACAACTATACAGGGTATGCACTGACGTCACGCTAAACGGAAGTGCGGCCATTGTGGCGATAGTAACCACAATAATAAAGGCTGTCACACTGCAAACTCAATGGCTATGAGCAATCTACCTACAGAAAAAGTTAAATATCTCTAAAACCACATCACCTAGAAACGATTGATTGATTGATTGATTGATGGGTGGTTGCTTTGCGCCATGTCAGCAGCATAGGCCATATTCACGGCGAGAAATGTTTGTTTTTTGTTCAAACCATCGCTTTTACATGTAAAAGCAGACAATCAATTATGTGCCAATAGACACTCATTAAATTAGAAAGCTCACAATCATATATTTGTGGTCACCTAGAAACAAACTGATTGGAATACACATAGAAAACATTATTTAACAACAAGATTATATTAAATTGATATGGTTAGGGTTCTGGATTTCTATTAATTTTGAATAAAACTGACGTTTTGCACTCGGCGTACCTGCAAACTCAATGCATTGTCAATGGCTGTGAGCAATCTTCATACAGAAAAGGTTAAATATCTCTCAAACCACATCACCTAGATACAAACTGCTGAGAACACATATAGAAAACATGTGTAACAACAAGATTATATTAAATTGATATGGTTAAGGTTCTGCATTTCTATTAATTTTGAATAAAATAGACGTTTTGCACTGCACGTATCGGCAAACTCAATGCATTGTCAATGGCTGTGAGCAATCTTCATACAGAAAAAGTTAAATATCTCTCAAACCACATCACCTAGATACAAACTGCTGAGAACACATATAGAAAACATGTTTAACAACAATATTATACTAAATTGATATGGTTAAGGTTCTGCATTTCTATTAATTTTGAATAAAATAGACGTTTTGCACTGCACGTATCGGCAAACTCAATGCATTGTCAATGGCTGTGAGCAATCTTCATACAGAAAAAGTTAAATATCTCTCAAACCACATCACCTAGATACAAACTGCTGAGAACACATATAGAAAACATGTGTAACAACAAGATTATATCCAATTGATATGGTTAAGGTTCTGCATTTCTATTAATTTTGAATAAAATAGACGTTTTGCACTGCACGTATCGGCAAACTCAATGCATTGTCAATGGGTTGTTTACTAGTTGATATCGCCACAATGGCCGCGCTTCCGGTTGATGACGTCACATGAATACCCTATATTGGCATTTATGCGGTGTTTTTCCTGAACTCTTCAATTAGTTCAGGCACAGAGCCATGTAAACGCTAATCCAAAAATGGAGATAAACATTTCAATCAAACCTTGAAAAAGGGTGTTATTTTTAATATATCCTAATTTTGTGTCCATTATTCTATAACCATATGGGCATATGAAAAGTGGAATTACTAAGAATACAAAATTATTTTCAGGTACAAATCTTTTATTTAAACTACATTTTTGGATTGGCGTGTACTTGGTTTTACGCCAAAACTCTTTAATTTGAGTTGGTGGATGTGTTGCGGTGTCAGTAGTGAGAAGAAAACGGGGAAATGAGGGGCTTACGAGGGTGTCAGAGACAGCAGAGACAACAGCGCTGATTGGTGGGGGAAAAGGGAGACTCAATAGGCGAGTTGGGTGTGAACGCAAGAAAGGGAGTGGCTGAGGGAGTGCCGAGAGCCAAGTGGATCAGGGCAAGGTGAGTTGGGTGTAAAGGGTTGTGTGCACTGGTTCTCCGCAAATCACACACAATTTGTAACTATGGCACACTGGTACTGGCACCACCAGTCCTGTACCACTTTAAACTTAAGCAAGTTTTTAACTGAACAAGGATAATACCAAAGACCCTATGATACTTAGACAGCTCACTCCCTATCTCTCCCATGGTAATGTAAGTTTTGCAGTGCCACCTTGTGGTGGGTTTGATCAGCCCGGCTGCTGGTTGGTGTTTCACATGTAAACACATACAATTATATTATACATGAGATAGGTAAGTATGAATACACATCAATATGAAATTGCTATGAACAAATACACATCATCATCAGCATCATCATCAGCATCACCATCATCACACAACTTTCACATTCATATATACATTTATACATATAATATAGCACCTGTTTAACCAAGAGAACAGCCAGCGCACCAAGTGGTGGGTTTGATCATTTTGATTACGCAGTACAGGCTGAGTGAGCCGTCTTAGTCTTTGATAATACTCAATAATAATGGCCTGTAGCGTTGACACAAGAAATGATAGCAGTGCACTGATTGAACTTTACACTCTATCTGCAAATAACAGTTTGTCATTGTTGTTTGTTGTGGTTTTACATCCTGGCAACATCTCAGGGTCATAACAGCATGGGAACCAACTTGTGAGTGTGACAGTGCGCACTGATGGTGACTTAATAGTACTGCCCCACTGAGAGACCAACCCACTGCCACCATGACCTGATATCCAGCTTAGTCACATTATCCTGATACCGAGCAAATCATTCCTTGGCCACTCCTATTAATACCAAAAACTCCAGGCTAGGTCAGGACAAGTATAGATTCTGTAAGTCATTGGGTTGACTCGGCTGGAATTTGAACCCTGGACCTTCCATGTGTGAAGCCCGTGCTCTTACCAGGTTGGCCTCGTCCGGTGTGCATCATGTACTTAGTGTATACAACAAAACAGACCCCTTCTCTTGCCTGTGTCTTCCTGTCCAAGGCCTCTGCCATAACGCATCATTTCCATACTGCATGATTTTGAGAGAAAAAGAAAAGCAATAATGCCATTGCAGTGTAAAAGCATTGCAAATCGAAAGGCTTCTTTTTGTTTCACCGGAACAAGTGAGAGATTGTTGACGGACACTTTCTCAGTGGGATCTATATTGATTATTTGGGGGTGGGGGTGGGGGTGGGTATGTCGGTGTATATGTGGGGGTGGGGGAAGTATCGATCCACCATACCTAGAACAGCTTGCCTGGATGGCAGTCGCTTAATGCCCAGTGTCAGGATAATGTGACTCAGTCGGATATCGTGCAGTGATGCCCAGTAAGCAGCATCCCGTTAGGTGCAGCACTATACAGCCACCATTAAGTGGGCAGTTGGTGGCCACCCTATTATGATCTGAGGTGTTGCTAGGACGTTAATTTCCTATCGCTCAACCATTTACTGTTTATGGGGTTTTCTCCCCTTTCTCTTTCCTCCACTGGTCTTTTATTTGCATAATCTGACCTTGATTTTTGTATATCATTCTGTACCAGAGCATTCAAGAACCTTGGGCAACTAGATGTTTTGAGGATTTGTTGTATATGTAATATACATAATATGTATAATATGTATAATATATATAAGTTATATAAGTTATATAAGTTATATAATATAAGAGATGGCTACGCCCTCATAAGAGAAAAGACAGGCAAGCTGTTCTAGGTACGATGCATCGATACTTCCCTCACCCCCACACATACATATATAATATATATAATACATATAATACATATAATACATATAATACATATACTACATATAATATATGTGTATTATAATTGATTATAATAATATAAATAATGAAGCATAATTCAAGGTTTAATCATATATTATTATTACTATTGTACGATATTATATGTATTAGGAGTCGCGGGTCAACCCTCAAACGGAGCGCGTGAATGGAGCGCCACCTGTGTAGTGCCGAAACCTGTCTCACTTCTGTTACAATTTTCTTCAATACGGACGTCTCTCTGCTCAGCTACAGCTACAGCTAAACATAATATGCCATATTGCGACTCGTGTGGCACATCGGACAAATCAGACAAGTGATGTAAGAAAAGAAAAGGAAAAAGGAAAGGCAGAAAGTTACCCCCCCATGAGAGTTACAAAGGGAACTACGGCAATACAAACAGCAGAAATGTCAAAAACAGACTCCCGAGAGAGTTCCCCTGACATATCAGGGAAAATGGGGTCACTCACTTTAGAGGAAGAAGAAACATCAACAGAAGCAGATTGCTGATATGGCTTTAGAAGAAAGGTAGCGGAACTGCCGGAGCGACGAGACGTGATGAGACGAAGACGACAGGGGCGCCAATGCAATGACAGGGAATCGTCGGGGCACACGACGATGCCCTTGAGGGCCGACCGGCCGATGAGCGGTACCATGACGGTGTCGGCGGGGGTCGCCATGGACAAACACCCCAACTATGGGGTGGCAAGGGCATGGCAGAGGTCACGGACCAGAAGACGACAAAGAACACCCTCAGACTGCAGGAGCAGAAGCACCAGCAGCACCAGACGGCACATACATATAATATATATAATATATATAATATATATAATATATATAATATATGTAATATATTATATATTATATATATAATTCACAACACAACAAGACAAGTACAGTGGACAAACACTTTATTAGGACAATGCGAACAATAGATTTCAATTATTTCTGATTAGATCATTTGTTCAAATAGTCACCCTAGTAAGTCACAATGGTTTATGTGTAAAATTTCAATGTAACAGCATACTCATTACTCTGTCTGGAACAACTAATGCAGTATCTACTAGGATATATGTTAATATATTACTTCAAAGGGTCAACTTGCAAGTTACATTTAAGTCAGAGTGTGATAGTATTATATTATTGGCTTATGGCCAGTAGGTTCTTTATCTATATATATATATCTAGAGGGTAACTTGCTCACAGTAAATAACTCCAGGTATTCACTTTTTACTTTCTTAATGCATATCCGACATTCACAGATAGAACCCTCCAGGCTGCACCTTTGTCACTCAGCCCTAATAATTGGTAAAGCCTCGGTGTGTAGGGTGGGTGGGAGATAAAAAATAGATACTCCAGGCTCAGGTCGTGACAGTATGGAAGTTAAATCGTAACTGACCGCTAGGCTTGTTTAGATTTGTGACGTTAACTTTATGTTATTGCTACTTTGTGTATGTAGCCTGGATACATGTTTATGGTTATGCCAGGACATAGTTACTTTTGGCCACCGTCACACTCATTGTCGTATTGTGAATTATTTATGTTACGTCATAACATACACAATATATATAATATATAATATATATAATATATATAATATATATAATATATATAATATATATAATATATATACTATATATAATATATATACTATATATACTATATATAATATATATAATATATATAATATATATAATATATATAATACATATAATATATATAATATATATAATACATATAATAAATAAAATATATATAATATATATAATATATATATTATATATACAATATGTGATATATAAGCAGCATGCGAGTATAAAGGTGCAGAAGGGAATTCTTATTGTTATTATTGTCTATTACTATTGTTGTACACTCATTCTGGGAGGAGCACGCTCCTCCACCACTGACTGGTGGCGCCACCACCAGCACTAATCCCAACCAGGAACGAGCAACTCTGCCATTCGCGCCCGAGAATATATAACATGTATATTAGGTTCATCATTATCACATACCTTACTTCAGTTTGAAGTAACGTTTCCTCTAAATATTCTAACTGTAGACAGACAAAGTTACTTTTGGCATGCACACTGAAATGCTGGAAATGGAGAAAAGAAGACAGCTTGAGAATCCAGTGCTTACCTGTTCACAAGTAAACCTTTTTTTTGTAATTGATTATTGATTTGGTTTGTTGAGCAGGCACTACCTGCCGAATGAGAAGCAGACACTCTTACCGCTAGTCCATGCACCCTGGTTTAGTTACCTTAGTGGCGATAGTTGTGGGGAGGGTTGTCTGCCGACGGTTGCACCATTCTTGTCTGTTTACTATGCTCTATGATTTATGCGCTACGCTGCTGGTTGTGACGCTAGTGTGACCCAGCTGTGTGGGAGGGGGAGTGCAAGGAGGAGGGGAGGAGGGGAGGAGAGGTATGCAGAGCTCCCGGGGCGCAGGTGGGTTGGGTGGCAGAAAGGTGAGAGCAGGTAGTCCTGTGGGTTTGGGGGTGGGTGGGTATGGTGTGGTGGTGAGGTGGAGGTGTGTGTAGGAGTGGGTGATGGTGTGGATGTTGGTGTGGGGGTGCGTGGGTGTGGGGGTGGTACTAGCCATAAAGCAGGTTAAGGCTGAGTCCGTATGTTACTCATGTTCACTGTACAACAACGTACACAACGTACCTTTAGTATCAAACAGGATTTGCATGCCGTTATTATTACAACTGATAGTTTCATTTATGTATCAAGGAATTGTACTTTATACCCCTGTCACACTACGACGAGAATCGAGCCATACGAAAGCCTGTACGAGGTGATTATACGTAATTACGTTGACGTACGTTTGGCATACGTTATGATGAACGACAAGAATGAACGTTAGACTGATGACGAGCAACAGTCACGCTCGCGACGTGATTACGTACGGCGGTGCGCGTCAAAGTTTTGAACCCTGTTCAAAAACTTTCGACGTAATCTCGACGTCAAGCCGTTTTAAATCGGGATGACGTGACACTGACATTAGGTAGACAGTTGACACAATCGTTTAAACCAGTGTAAATGACGTTAGAGTCACGTTTTGTCCACTCGTCACGTTATGTCACGTCAGCGGACGTTACACCGACGTTTTCAAACGTTACAGCTAACGTCACAACGTTAGCACCGACGTTACACCGACGTTACACCGATGTTGCACGCCATGGTTTACCGTCACTCCTTACCACTACGCTAGGCCGACGTTACGCCGGACGTTACTTCATGTTTACGCTCACGTTACAACTACGTCGGCAATTTCACGACTAGAATTTGCCATATCACGCTGCATAATCTTCGACGTAACTAATAAATTATTTTTCCACGTGTGTGCCTACGCTGACGATGTTCGACGTCCGTAGTGGCGACAGGGCCAAATAGACGTACGGAAAAGGACCAATGCTTTAGACGCAGGACAAGAGATTTACTATTCGATGTAGATAACATACACTTTTAGTAAAAAAAAGATATAAAAAAATCAACCAGACGGGATGGCCGAGAATGAGTTTAGAGCGTCCGTACTCCCCTGCATGGTAGATTGTGGGTGTCCGAGGGATCGAGTCCCAGTCGAGTCAAACCAATGACTTAAAATTGGATACTTGTCGCCTTCCTAGCCAGCACTCGGCATTATTAGGCTAGGGCAAGACATTATTAGGATAGGGGCACGGACTGGTGTGTCAGTTTCAGGATAATGTGCATGAGCTGATCGCAGCCTGGGTTTCCCCAGGTGGGACAGCAAGCTATAAAGTTGCCATGAGTGCGCACTGTCACAAGTCGGTACCCGTCCCTGATTATGAACCTTAGATGTTGCCAAGGACAATAAAACAACAACAAACAAAAACAAACAAATGTGACAGGGCCATACGTCTTAAGTCTGTGAATGGATTGATATTGTAAATTCAGCTGATTGTGTGGGCTAGCTGCATATATTGTAAATAACTGTATTGTCACATGGCTGGAAGACCAGTGCCGCGGCGCTGACAAAAGACTTTATTCAATGAATAAACTATATTTACAACAACAAAAAATAAAAAAATATCCACAGGCCCACCAACACATCCACACAGAGACAGCACCCACAGATACCTACATACACTCACATACACACACAAACTTACATAGTACCAACACACATACATACCTACACATACACTTACCGAGTATACACACTACGTACACACATACGTCAAAACATATACCTACACCCATACTCATATACTTAAACGCACTTACACACACAATATATTCACACATATACCTACACACACAAACATACTTACATACTTGCAATATGTTTCATACACTACATACTGGCACATGTCCACACATATACCATCACATATATGAAAATACTTACACACATGCACACACTGACCTACACACATGCACACATACCTACACATATTTACACACACTACATACTGACACATGTCTACACATATACCATCACATATATGAAAGTACTTACACCCATGCACACACAGACCTACACACATGCACACATACACTTACACACATTTATACAAAATATCCATTACACACATTCACACACTACATACCCACACATACACATATGTTACACACACTACATACTCACACATCCACACATATACCTACACACATACATGCTTACATACACTACACACTCACACATCCACACATATCCTACACACATACTTACACACTACATACTCACCCACCCACACATATTCTACACACATACTTACACACTACACACTCACACATCCACACATATACCTACACACATACTTATACACTACATACTCACACATCCACACATATCCTACACACATACTTACACACTACATACTCACACACCCACACATATACCTACACACATACTTACACACACTACATACTCACACATCCACACATATACCTACACACATACTTATACACTACATACTCACACATCCACACATATACCTACACACATACTTACACACTACATACTCACACATCCACACATATACCTACACACATACTTACACACTACACACTCACACATCCACACATATCCTACACACATACTTACACACTACATACTCACACATCCACACATATACCTACACACATACTTACACACTACATACTCACACATCCACACATATACCTACACACATACTTACACACTACATACTCACACATCCACACATATACCTACACACATACTTACACACTCCATACTCACAAACCACACATATACCTACACACATACTTACACACTACATACTCACACACCCACACATATACCTACACACATACTTACACACTACATACTCACACATCCACACATATACCTACACAATACTTACACAATACATACTCACACATCCACACATATACCTACACCACATACTTACACACTACATACTCACACATCACCACACATATACCTACACACATACTTACACACTCCATACTCACACATCCACACATATACCCTACACACATACTTACACCACTACACAAACTCACACAACTAACCACACATATACCTACCACACATACTTACACACTACAAACCTCACACAACCACACATATACCTACATCACATACTCCACACACACTACACTACTCACACACATCCACACATATACCTACACACATACTTACACACTACATACTCACACATCCACACATATCCTACACACATACTCACATACTTACACACTACCTACTCACACATCCACACATATACCTACACACATACTCACACACTACCTACTCACCCACCCACACATATACCCACACACATACTTACACACTACCTACTCACCCATCCACACATATACCTACACACATACTCACATACTTACACACTACCTACTCACACATCCACACATATACCCACACACATACTTACACACTACCTACTCACACATCCACACATATACCTACACACATACTCACATACTTACACACCCACACATATACCTACACACATACTCACATACTTACACACTACCTACTCACCCCGGTGGGGCAGCACTACAAAGTCACCCGTCCTGATATGACCTTAGATGTTGCCTAGGATGTAAAACAACAATAAACAAACACTCCATTGTGTTGTTTCAGTGCAGGCATTAGCGGATAGTCACTATGGGAGTCGTCTTCTGGAGCTTTAATGAATCTGTTGTGAATATAAACAAAATACTACAAGTGCTGGCGAGGAGAGGCTTCTCAGCGCCATTTAGCGAGCAATGCGATTTCTCACAAGGTGTTTGGTGCCCGTCGTAATATGACCTCAGATGTAGCCAGGATATAAAACCCCAACAAACAATCGAAAAACATTGTAGCCATGGCAATGAGCAAAAGCAATCAGATTGTGCTTTGAGTGAGTCCCCAGGTTTAAGGCCACTACCGCACCTTGATCAGTCTGACCTAATTTGTTTGCTCAGAAAGCGACCATCACAGCGATTTGACGGACCAGAGTTGAGCGTTCGTCTCCCCTGTTAGTAGATATTGGGATTCGAACCCACGGGTTCGAACCCTCCGTCGAGTCAAACCAATGACATAAAAATTGATACTTGTCACTCACTACCTATCCTGGCACTCAGCATTATTACGATAGGGCAAGGATGGGTTGGCTCAGTGTCAGGATAATGTGACTGAGTGGGATATCAGGTTATGGTGCTGGCGGCCTGGTTAGCCAGTGGGGCAGCTAAACTGGAACAACCAAGCCATGACTGACCGCGACTGGCCGCGACTGGCCGCGACTGACCGCGCCTCAATATGATTGGTTGGAACTGCCCACTTTGTCGGGGGTGGTCCAATTTGATTTTCTAGGTGGGTGCTCCATACATATGAAATAGACTGTACTGACCTCTTGGGCAAGGAAGCATATAGATAAAGGATTCACCCTGTACTCGCAGTACACGGGTCAATACCAGCCCTATATAAAAGCGGTTGAAAAAGAGGGCAAATGAAATGAGAGCCTAATTTCACAATCTAAGAAGCAACAATTATTCTTTTTATATGTCTTAATATTTACCTGCTACCTTTGAGTTGTCAAATATAATAAAACATATAGTTTAATAGAATTTAAAGTTGAAATTGATGGCGTTCAATGGCCGCCATCTTGTCTTTTTTCATTCTTTCCCATTTCACCAACTCTGTGCCGATATAAATATCCATTTGATATTGGAACCAGGCATTCTACTTCCTGTTCCATACTATTTTCGCCCGTATTTACACTATGTTGTCATTCACTCGTGTACCACAAGTACAGGGTGAATCTTTTATCTAGGAACCATATTGACAGGTGGGCCTGGATAGGGTGTTGATTGAAGAGAGTGACTCCCTGTCATCACCCCTGAACCACTCAGGATACTCATTAAAGTTGCATAGTCCGATGGCGTTCGATTTTTTTCCAATATTCTTTTAGATAATTTTATCAAACTGATCATTATAACCTAATAATCATTATTCTGGGGTAATATTGATGAAAACATGCAAATTTGGGAGCAAATTGAGCTGAAAGAACCCGAAATCATTTCGGCAAGCTTTCCAAAAGTCATATAGCTATGACACAGATTACCATCTCACGAGGGTCATGTGATGTCAGTTGACCTAGTAATGTGTGTGTCTTACAACCGGACTAATGCCCTATATGTTATCTGGAATGAGGGCAAGACAAATTAGGTCATGAGATTGACCTAATTTGTTTGGGGCCTCCCTGTCTAATGGCCTCCTCAAAGTAAGTGTCCAATGGGATGAGGTAGTAAATTCACTGCTTATTCTGTGTATGCTGTCACAAACTAGTTAAGGCACCAATAAATCTACGTTGGGTACAATGAATCAGATGTAGATAAGTATTTTCATTTCGAAAAATGTATATTACATCGGACCATGCAACTTTAAGGGGCCCGTAGGGAACATTGCACCTAGAGCGAAACTCGAACCCCAATGCTGCCATTCCGAAGCGAACGTCCTAACCATGAGCCCATCTAGGGCTCTCTGATCCAGGTGCATACCTGTATATGTGGCATTTCACCTGGGAAGGTCGTTGTACCTCAATGCACAATCCACCAACCCACACCTACTTATGTCTGTGGCATTTCACCTGGGGATGTCAGTGCACCTCGCTACACAATCCACATACCCACACCTACCTGTGTATGTGACATTTCACCTAGGGAGGTCAGTGCACCTCACTACACAATCCACATACCGACACCTACCTGTGTATGTGGCATTTCACCTGGGCAGGTCTGCACCTCACTACACAATCCACATACCCACACCTACCTGTGTCTGTGGCATTTCACCTGGGGAGGTCTGCACCTCACTACACAATCCACATACCGACACCTACCTGTGTATGTGGCATTTCACCTGGGCAGGTCTGCACCTCACTACACAATCCACATACCCACAACTACCTGTGTCTGTGGCATTTCACCTGGGCAGGTCTGCACCTCACTGCACAATCCACATACCGACACCTACCTGTGTATGTGGCATTTCACCTGGGGATGTCAGTGCACGTCGCTACACAATCCACATTCCCACACCTACCTGTGTCTGTGGCATTTCACCTGGGCAGGTCTGCACCTCGCTACACAATCCACATACCCACACCTACCTGTGTATGTGGCATTTCACCTGGGGAGGTAAGTGCACCTCGCTACACAATCCACATACCCACACCTACCTGTGTATGTGGCATTTCACCTGGGGATGTCAGTGCACCTCGCTACACAATCCACATACCCACACCTACCTGTGTATGTGGCATTTCACCTGGGCAGGTCAGTGCACCTCATTACACAATCCACCTAACCACACAAACCAAATATAAGGTGCCCCAGAGAGAGAGCCCTGTATTGGTCAGCTTGCGATGTCCCAAAATATCTGAACACACAGCATTGTGTGTCTGTACCGTTAACCGCCAGGGGGCGTTGCACTAACAATACGACATGCACTTCCCATTAGCCACCAAACACTACATAACTCTTCACTCTTCACTTTTCGCTCTCACAGCATGACGCTGTCAATAATTGATGAGATCCGCTTGGAGCGTTGTATGTCGCTGAAACGCATCGAGGCAGATTAAAGCCACCGCCATTTGTAAACCAACATTCCAACTGACCGCCTGGGTCCCTCACTACCACCGCCTCCCCCTCCCATACCCCTGTCTCCTCTTTCCTGCCCATCAGATCCACATGGTAGGAACTGATGACCTCGCAGAACCAGATATCTGAGAACTAATTCCCCCAAGCCGGGCTTGTAGGAATGATTTTTGGTAACACCGATGCATGGCAGGAACCATCAACGATGCTTTTTTGGGTGGTAGATTAGTTGATTAAGGAGGGGAAATTTCAATCGTAAACGATTGGTCTTCCTCATTGCCCTATCTTAATAATGCCGAGTGCCTGGCTATGAAGTGACAAGTATCAATTTTTAAGTCATTGGTTTGACTCGACGACGATTCGAACCCATGATCCAACTATCTACCAGAATGGGAGACGGACGCTCAACTCATTCGGCCATCCCATCCAGCCATCGGACGGGGTGGCCGAACTGGTAAGAGGAGAGCAATAGAGGCATTCTAGTGTGTGGGAAGGCTTTAATTCAGTGTGTACTGCAGGGTGGCTTTAATTCAGTATGGACTGCAGGGTGGCTTTAATTCAGTATGTACTACAGGGTGGTTTTAATTCAGCGTGTACTGCAGGGTGGTTTTAATTCAGTGTGTACTGCAGGGTGGTTTTAATTCAGTGTGTACTGCAGGGTGGTTTTAATTCAGTGTGTACTGCAGGGTGGTTTTAATTCAGTATGGACTGCAGGGTGGCTTTAATTCAGTGTGTACTGCAGGGTGGTTTTAATTCAGTATGTACTGCAGGGTGGTTTTAATTCAGTGTGTACTGCAGGGTGGTTTTAATTCAGTGTGTACTGCAGGGTGGTTTTAATTCAGTGTGTACTGCAGGGTGGTTTTAATTCAGTGTGTACTGCAGGGTGGCTTTAATTCAGTATATACTGCAGGGTGGTTTTAATTCAGTATGTACTGCAGGGTGGTTTTAATTCAGTGTGTACTGCAGGGTGGTTTTAATTCAGTGTGTACTGCAGGGTGGCTTTAATTCAGTGTGTACTGCAGGGTGGTTTTAATTCAGTGTGTACTGCAGGGTGGTTTTAATTCAGTGTGTACTGCAGGGTGGTTTTAATTCAGTTGTACTGCAGGTGTTTTATTCAGTGTGTACTGCAGGGTGGCTTTAATTCAGTGTGTACTGCAGGGTGGTTTTAATTCAGTGTGTACTGCAGGGTGGTTTTAATTCAGTGTGTACTGCAGGGTGGCTTTAATTCAGTGTGTACTGCAGGGTGGTTTTAATTCAGTATGTACTGCAGGGTGGTTTTAATTCAGTATGTACTGCAGGGTGGTTTTAATTCAGTATGGACTGCAGGGTGGCTTTAATTCAGTATGTACTACAGGGTGGTTTTAATTCAGTGTGTACTGCAGGGTGGCTTTAATTCAGTATGTACTGCAGGGTGGTTTTAATTCAGTATGTACTGCAGGGTGGTTTTAATTCAGTATGTACTGCAGGGTGGTTTTAATTCAGTATGGACTGCAGGGTGGCTTTAATTCAGTATGTACTACAGGGTGGTTTTAATTCAGTGTGTACTGCAGGGTGGTTTTAATTCAGCATGTACTGCAGGGTGGTTTTAATTCAGTATGTACTGCAGGGTGGTTTTAATTCAGTATGTACTGCAGGGTGGTTTTAATTCAGTGTGTACTGCAGGGTGGTTTTAATTCAGTATGTACTGCAGGGTGGCTTTAATTCAGTATGTACTGCAGGGTGGCTTTAATTCAGTGTGTACTGCAGGGTGGCTTTAATTCAGTATGTACTGCAGGGTGGTTTTAATTCAGTATGTACTGCAGGGTGGTTTTAATTCAGTGTGTACTGCAGGGTGGTTTTAATTCAGTGTGTACTGCAGGGTAGTTTTAATTCAGTGTGTACTGCAGGGTGGTTTTAATTCAGTTTGTACTGCAGGGTGGCTTTAATTCAGTGTGTACTGCAGGGTGGTTTTAATTCAGTATGTACTGCAGGGTGGTTTTAATTCAGTATGTACTGCAGGGTGGTTTTAATTCAGTATGTACTGCAGGGTGGCTTTAATTCAGTGTGTACTGCAGGGTGGTTTTAATTCAGTGTGTACTGCAGGGTGGTTTTAATTCAGTGTGTACTGCAGGGTGGTTTTAATTCAGTATGTACTGCAGGGTGGCTTTAATTCAGTGTGTACTGCAGGGTGGTTTTAATTCAGTATGTACTGCAGGGTGGTTTTAATTCAGTGTGTACTGCAGGGTGGCTTTAATTCAGTGTGTACTGCAGGGTGGCTTTAATTCAGTGTGTACTGCAGGGTGGCTTTAATTCAGTATGTACTGCAGGTGGTTTTAATTCAGTGTGTACTGCAGGGTGGCTTTAATTCAGTGTGTACTGCAGGGTGGTTTTAATTCAGTATGTACTGCAGGGTGGCTTTAATTCAGTGTGTACTGCAGGGTGGCTTTAATTCAGTATGTACTGCAGGGTGGCTTTAATTCAGTATGTACTGCAGGGTGGCTTTAATTCAGTGTGTACTGCAGGGTGGCTTTAATTCAGTATGTACTGCAGGGTGGCTTTAATTCAGTGTGTACTGCAGGGTGGCTTTAATTCAGTATGTACTGCAGGGTGGCTTTAATTCAGTATGTACTGCAGGGTGGCTTTAATTCAGTATGTACTTCAGGGTGGCTTTAATTCAGTGTGTACTGCAGGGTGGCTTTAATTCAGTGTGTACTGCAGGGTGGCTTTAATTCAGTATATACTTCAGGGTGGCTTTAATTCAGTATGTACTGCAGGGTGGCTTTAATTCAGTGTGTACTGCAGGGTGGCTTTAATTCAGTATGTACTGCAGGGTGGCTTTAATTCAGTGTGTACTGCAGGGTGGCTTTAATTCAGTGTGTACTGCAGGGTGGCTTTAATTCAGTGTGTACTGCAGGGTGGCTTAATTCAGTATGTACTGCAGGGTGGCTTTAATTCAGTGTGTACTGCAGGGTGGCTTTAATTCAGTATATACTTCAGGGTGGCTTTAATTCAGTATGTACTGCAGGGTGGCTTTAATTCAGTATATACTTCAGGGTGGCTTTAATTCAGTTTGTACTGCAGGGTGGACTTAATTCAGTGTGTACTGCAGGGTGGCTTTAATTCAGTGTGTACTGCAGGGTGGCTTTAATTCAGTGTGTACTGCAGGGTGGCTTTAATTCAGTGTGTACTGCAGGGTGGCTTTTAATTCAGTGTGTACTGCAGGGTGGCTTTAATTCAGTGTGTACTGCAGGGTGGCTTTAATTCAGTGTGTACTGCAGGGTGGCTTTAATTCAGTATGTACTGCAGGGTGGCTTTAATTCAGTTGTCATGTTAATCATTACTGCAGGGTGGCTTTAATTCAGTATGTACTGCAGGGTGGCTTTAATCAGTTTACTAGGTGCTTATTCAGTGTACTGCAGGGTAGTTTTAATTCAGTGTGTACTGCAGGGTAGTTTTAATTCAGTGTGTACTGCAGGGTGGCTTTAATTCAGTGTGTACTGCAGGTGGCTTTAATTCAGTGTGTACTGCAGGGTGGCTTTAATTCAGTGTGTACTGCAGGTGGCTTATTCGTAGATGCAGTGGCTTTAATTCAGGTACTGCAGGTGTACGTTGTACTGCAGGGTGTGTACTGAGTGTTTAATTCAGTGTGTACTGCAGGGTAGTTTTAATTCAGTGTGTACTGCAGGGTGGCTTTAATTCAGTATGTACTGCAGGGTGGCTTTAATTCAGTGCGTACTGCAGGGTGGTTGTAATTCATTCTATCTCCATGTTGCCAGTTCTGTACATGCAGGTCTCCTGATTGAATGTTGGCAAACTGCACTTGGCAGCCGATCTTCCCTGCGGATCTTTGATCCTTAAATAGCCTCCGCAACTCTCCCACTCTACATGTCACAATAATTATTTCAGACTTTCAAAGGAAATCCTTTCATCAGCAGTTTTACTGATGATTTACAAATGTGCATCTGAAGGGTCATTAAAATAAGGGTTATATAGGGACCAGAGATCCTGTTTTTGTATTAATTAAAAATAGGGAGAAATACTCTATACTATTTTAAAAACCTGTTGTCTGTATATTTTTCTTTTGCATACAACATTTTATTCGGCTGAGTATGAGTCTTTTCTCAAAACCTAACTGCTCATATTTTTGGTCATTGACATTTTTACAGATATGTTTTTTTTTAACATAGCATCGGTTTTCTCAAACATCTTTCAATAATCTGAGTGGCGTTTAAAACAAGGAATTGGATATAACTCGACATAGCTCCCACTCGCACCCTGCCCTCTGGTGGCAGTGACACGGACTAATGTGGGTAACAGCTGACTGTGCAGTATGCTGCTTGGAAAAGGTCTTATAGAGGATGTCCCTTACCAACTCGCCCTCTGATGGCAGTGGCAAGAACTAAAGTTATGGGGAGCAGTTAACGGTGTAGTATCTTCTGTGGAAAAGGTCTTATAGGAGATTTCCACCACCAACCTGACCTCTGATGACTCTGGTAATAACTAATGTTGTGAGTAGCGGCTTATAGTACATTAATCTCTGTGTAAAAGGTTTTTGAAATTGACTGCATATGACATTTCTTCAAGTTATGTCCCGGAAAATTCCTGGAATTGTGCTGGAATGTTGCAGCCTTTGATCACTGATCTACAGAAGTACTTCTTTAACCGCAGGTGCCAGGACACCATAGCGAAGGCCTATCGGTACAACGTCCGCCTTCTATAGGGATAGCATTGGTTCGGTCCCCAATCGAGTAAAATCAAGGACTGCAACAGAAAGGTTGCATTTAACATTAGCGCCCTTCATGCCTTTGTACATTAGTAGGACAGAACAAGCCGGGGACTGCCAGGATGATGTACCTGAGTGAGATATTGTTCCATGGTACAGATGGCATGGTAGTTCGGTGCTGCAGTATTATAAATATGATTAGCGTGTACATTGCTGCACAGTCCAAGTTGAGTGCTTTAAAAAAAACAACAGCTGCTAGTGACCGTGTGAGCAGCTTTCAGTGACTGTGAGTACCTGTCAGTGACAGTGAGCAGCGGTTAGTGACAGTGTGAGCAGCTGTCAGTGACATTGTGAACAACTGTCAGTGACAGTGTGAGCAGCTGTCAGTGACAGTGTGAGTAACTGTCAGTGATAGTGAGCAGCGGTTAGTGAGAGCGAGAGCAGCTGTCAGTGACTGTGTGAGTAACTGTCAGTGACAGTGAGCAGAGGTTAGTGAGAGTGTGAGCAGCTGTCAGTGACAGTGTGCGCAGCTGTCAGGGACAGTATGAGCACTTGTCAGTGACCGTGTGTGCCACTGTCAGTGACAGTGTGAGCAGTTGTTAGTGACAGTGTGAGCAGCTGTTAGTGACAGTGTGAGCAGCTGTTAGTGACAGTGAGCAGCTGTTAGTGACAGTATGATCAGCTGTCAGTGACAATGTTATAAGCTCTCAATGACAGTTTGACGAATGAAATATCTAAAAAGATAGAAAAAGACACCAAAATCAAACCGTGTGGGTGATATCCCATAATTCTCCGGGACGTCCGGAATGTCATTCACCTGTCCAAGAGTCTATTAGCAAGAGAAACAGGAGAGGCGTGGCCGAAATAGAAAGTCAAGAAATAGTGAGGCCTAATTAACATTCTGAGCTGTCCCCGGAAGATAAAATAAAAACAGTTAATGAATTGAAAATGTTGCTTTCAATCAAAGGCTTAAAGGTGCAGTAACATGACCAAAACAACCTTACTTATTCATCATTATCATGATCAGAATTGAGTGCTCAGAATGTGTACATCTTGAAATAACCTAAGATGAATAAGCAATGCTTCGGACCGACTCCCGTTAAATGCTCAGAGAATTGTATATTTATTTATTTATATATCAACATGAGTATATTTTTAACCAATCGCTGTCGTTATGCGATTCAACACGAGTATACAAATGGCGGCCTCCATATGGCTGTTTCCATTTCCGTTTGCTGGATTTTGGTGATTTCATTTTCCACCTCTATGAGTATGGGTATTGTTTACGTATATATATATATATATATATATACATAAACAACACGTGTTTGTCATTAGCCTCCCCCTTGGGGTGGGGTCGCTGTTATTTGGGTGTTATTTAACACCCACCCACGGGCTGAAGGTCAGGGGCCATATGCATGAAGCAGTGTTAGCGAGCCAAAATGGGTTTAGGCGGGATTTCTGGTTTAGCACCGAAAAGTTGGTATGCATGGAGCAGTGTTAGGCCTAACACCACAAGCTTAAACTAGGTTAAGCTAAACCAGAAAAATAGTTGGTTTACAGGCGGTGTTAGGTATCAAATCTATTCAATGCTGTCATATTTAACAGAGTTACATAGTCAAATATTGAAATTTTATTAAATTAACCCTAAAATCGAAGCGAGATTAACGCTGCCGCCGCAAAAGCGGCGATATTAATATTGTCGAACCGACGAATGCAAGCAACCGCCGCCACCGCCACCAGTATGGAAAGCAACGTCGATGCTGCGGCGGCAGCGGCGATTTGTTTAGTTTACATTCGTTGATTCGAAAATATTAATATCGCCGCCGATGCGGCGGCAGCATTAATATTGCTTTGAATTTAGGGTTAATTTCATGAAATTTCACTTATTGCGTATGTAATTCTGTTAAATATGATAGCATTTAATAGATTTGAGCCTAATATAAGGCTACAGACGCAGAGGGATTTCCCAAATCTATAAATAAATTCACGTTTAGCTATAATGAAAGTGTTACGCACTCCTGCATACCGCTTGACACAGTTCCCGACCTTGGTGATAGCTAAATGGTGTCAGGCTGTAACACCAAACACCGCTAACACCGACCCATGCATATGGCCCCTGGAGGGTGAAATTGTGGCTATTTGTGTCGTTCAGACCTAATGGCTGTCTTCAGAAATGTAGGTTCAGACATATTACATAGCTGGAACGTAGTGCCAACGGTACTATCACTTAAAGTGAATTCGAAGATTGTTGAGTATGCTTTATGACTATATAAGTGTAGTAGTCTGCACTGGCCTCTCAGGCAAGGAGCCGCATGGACAGGTAGGCATTGGTAGTGTGTTGATATCAGGGAGCCTAGGTGGTGTAATGGTTAGCACACTGGCCCGGAATGCAAAGAGATGTGGGTTCGAGTCCTGCTCTAGGCACAATATTTCCCATTAACATCACCCCCACGACACTGGTTGCAGTGACCATGATCCTGTACAAGCTACCCGCTGTATAGTTGTTGAACCTACCCTGTGTATGTAAGTGCATTGCATTGCCTGTATGTATGTAATTGTAAGCATTAAAAGACTTACAATTCCAGGGGGACAAGTGTAGTGGTCTGCACTGACCTCTCAGGCAAGGAGCCGCATAGACAGGTAGGTGTGGGTAGTGTGTTGATATCAGGGAGCATAGGTGGTGAAATGGTTAGCACACTGGCCTGGAATGCAAAGAGATGTGGGTTCGAGTCCCGCTCTAGGCACAATATTTCCCATTTTCATCACCCCCACGACATAAGTCCACCTTTCTCTTCCCTGTGTGACGTCACACAACTGTTATTCAGAGAATACTGGTGATTGATACCCCAAACCCGACCTACCGTACAGAATACGGTGTTAAATCTTTAATTTACAAAATCGTCTGCATAAATGTTTCCATGTCTCAGCCATGTTGTATTTACTTATTTATTTAATGTTTTTTACTAACAGTTATTTTAGTGAAGATTATCTTCTGTCAGTGCCGAGGCATTGGTCTTCTGCCATTGAACGCTGCATATTTGTCCATGTATATATATATACAATGGTATGCAGGTATTGCAGGTATAGCAATACCTTAGGGAGTTCAACGCCCCTGCCCTGCAGAGTTGTAAACCACTGCCTTGTGGTACAGGTTCTTGACAGAACCGGAGGCTAAGGGAGCAAACCCTAAACAGAAAACCATGTCACTGTGGCAGCATCAAGGGCGGTTGATGTATGGAACTCCCAACATCTCCCGACCAGCCACTGCAGGGACAAATAGTTTTGCGCCTGTCTTGACATGTTCTTGCCTGTGTGAAACCTCTATTTGCTCCCCGAGAGAGTGCCACTGGTAACTTGCAAAAGCCAGCAGCACGTCAACACTTTTGCAGGCAGCTTTCATGAAATGAAACCTGAAGCTGAGAGACATTAAGATTGACTCATGGACGCAACTCTCACAGCAGAGAGCTAAATGGAGAGCGGCAGTCAAGTAATGAAAGCAGTCTTTGTCGCATCACGACCCACAGCATGATGATGATGATGATGATATATTATGTATAATGAATTATATACATATAGTAGCTGTGCATGGGATAAAGCTAGGCTCCACATCAATCCCATGATCAATATTGTGTTGAACTGTCAATATATATATATTCACAGTCTCTGACTTTATTCCGAGACCGTGTATATATCTACGTTCTCTGCTATATTCCAGAGTCATCCCGGTCCCGTTTCAATATAGTGCCGCCATCTGGTGCAATCTATCTATACCATTATGCGGTAAACCATATCGGTGGCACTAACTAATGGCAGAGTTAAGAACACTTGAGGTTACGTGACTTAAAATGGATGCCACGCTGGTCGAAGTGACCAAAGTCAGTAACAACCATAAGGCAAAAAGGAAACATGCGATTAACAACCCATACATGGTGAAGGATCAGTGGAGTGTGATGATGTGCATTTGCAGCGCCAATTAACAGAGGAGTAGTGATCAGAAGAACCCTAAAACTTAACCACTGTTCGGTACTATATATAGATTGGGTTATGACAATGACGGTTAAACCTTCTCCATGATGGTATCTATTCCAATGCCTGGTGAGCTGTGCAGTTCGAATAAACTAATATACGAGTGATGAAAATAGGAAATATCATTGGCCATTCAATAATCAGCGCTACATCAAACTAAAGTACAGCAGATTGGTTGCAATGTTCACGTTGTGTTTCATTCAGCTGGACTGACATGTTTCCCCGCTCCCTGCCTACTGTGCCTTCGATTCTACTTCAGGTGGTTGGACAAGTCCAGCCTCCATCCACTCGATTTACCAGTGGGCTTTCACACCTCTCCTGCCACCCTCCGCCACCCACCACTATCTTCTCTCTTCTCGGCAAGCTGGTGATGCGCTCACCTTTTCTTCCCAACCACCATACTACGACATTCTTTCTCTTTCTAGAGTTGCGCCTGGGCGCTATTGTGTCTTCGCATTAACACCTTTGATTACCTGCACTCCCTCTTCGTATCCTTCCTTACCGAATCATGCCAATCAACCTCATATATATCTATCTATAAAATTAAAAAATAAGTGGCAAAAACTGAAAAGCATCACATTCTACAAGCTTCAGGGTGCTGAGTTTGAGTCCCTGTAGTGATCGAGTTGTGTGGACGCATGTGTGGCATGCATTATGTAAGAGGGGTGTGTTCCATTGCCATGGCAGCAGCTTGATGATGATCTATGATACAGTGGCTATCCTCTGGGATGCATCACCTAGCAACCACAGCGGGCATTTTTACCACGAAGGTACGACGATGGGAGCATCTCCCCAAAGTATAAACACTGACTGTAGCTGTTTATGTAGGTATTTATGCCCGTGTTTACGCAAGGCCTATTCGTGTTAAGTATGTGTAAGTAGAGATTAGTGGATGCACTTACCTAGCTATGTAAGTAGAGATTAGTGGATGGAGTTATGTAGCGATGTAATTAGAGATTAGTGGGTGTAGTTATGTAGCGATGTAAGTAGAGATTAGTGGATGTAGTTATGTAGCGATGTAAGTAGAGATTAGTGGGTGTAGTTATGTAGCGATGTAAGTAGAGATTATTGGATGTAGTTATGTTGCTATGTAAGTAGAGATTAGTAGATGTAATTATGTAGCTATGTAAGTAGAGATTAGTGGATGTAGTTATGTAGCTATGTAAGTAGAGATTAGTGGATGGAGTTAAGTAGCTATGTAAGTAGAGATTAGTGGGTGTAGTTATTTAGCGATGTAAGTAGAGATTAGTGGATGTAACTATGTAACTATTAGTTGATGTAACTGTCCTCGGCTCCGTATAGTAGGGTGGATAGCACGATTGCATGGTAGATCTTGCCTTTGACCCGAATGGACACATGGTGGTTGTTCCAGAATCTCTGGCATAGTCGGCCGAAAGATGCGCTAGCCTTGGCCATCCTCCACTGTATTTCAGCATCAATGCGTCCATCACTTGATATAGTGCTTCCGAGGTAGGTGAATTCCGGAACAGAGTTCAGTTTGTTACCATTAACCATGATCTCCTCCTCTTGGGTTCTTGTAGAGTTGGGTTGGTACAGCACCTCCGTCTTCTTGATGTTAATCTTCAGGCCAAACTTCTTTGATGCATCGGAGAAAGCGTCCACTATTTTCTGAATCTCTTCAGCAGAGTGGGCAACCAGTGCACTGTTATCTGTGAATAGCAGCTCTCTCACCAATATCCGAGTAGTCTTGGTCTTCGCTCTGAAGTGTGCGACATTGAATAGGTCAGCGCTCTGTCTGGACTGTATATAGATGCCATCCCCCATGTCTCGGAAAGCAAGGTTGTGTACTGGCCCCCACACTCTTCTCCATCTTCCTATCAGCAATGCTTATGTAGCTATACAAGTACAGATTATATATGTAGTTATGTAGCTATGTAAATAAAGATTAGTAGATGTAGGTACATAGCTATGTAAGTAGAGATTACTTGATGTAGTTATGTAGTGATGTAAGTAGAGATTAGTGGATGTAGCTATGTAAGTAGAGATTTGTGGACGTAGCTATGTAAGTAGAGATTAGGGGTGTAGTTATCTAAGTAAAGATTAGTGGATGTAGTTATGTAAGTAGAGATTAGTGGGTGTAGTTATGTAGCTATGTAAGAAGAGATTAGTGGCTGTAGTTATGGAGCGATGTAAGTAGAGTTTAGTGGATGTAACTATGTAAGTAGTTATGTGTTATGTGGGTATTTTCGCGAACAGTCACCTTCTCGAACAGTCCTCGCTCTCTGACTAGACCATCTATGGACAGGATTAGCCCACACCCACACCTGACTTTCCAGTTAAGCTGCCTTATCTTGAGATCGTGTTATCTAAATGTAATAATCAGCCATCACAAAACATGTAAAATGTGTAATCAGATCAAAGCTCACAGAACCCGACTCTTACTGAAAACATGCGGCAAAAAAACTGCCTGATATAATCAGTAAATAGATTCAAAATGGAAACCAAACCTACAGGAGTGTGTTCTGGTTAAATGTGTTTGTATATTTTAATATGCCTATATTATTACAGTGTGGAGCATGCTGATGACATTTGGTTCCGTCTGTTCTATCTACTACCCAAACCAAGTCGCCCCCCCCCCCACCGTCTTCCAGTTCCGCCCACCTCTCTTGGTATGTGGAGAGGTGTCGGGAGTGTGGGTGTCCGTTGCCACTCTGCTCTCTTGCCTCTTGCCGTATCGCTCTTGCCTCTTGCCACTCTGCCCTCTTGCCTCTTGGCACTCTTCCATCTTGCCACTCTGCCCAATTTCCTGTTGCCACTCTTGCCTCTTGCCACTCTGCTCTCTTGCCTCTTGCCACTCTGCTCTCTTGCCACGCTGCCCTCTTGCCTCTTGCCCCTCTGTCCTCTTGTCCGCGGGTCTTACAATGCATCACCACTTGTCAGATTGTCTTTATTTTTCTCTGTCCTCTTTTTCTACATTAGTTGATTAAGTGAAGGAACTTTCAATCATGTACAACTGGTATTTCTCATTCCACTGCTCCTTGCCCTATCCTAGTAATGCCCAATGTCAGGCTAGATAGCGACAAGTATAAATGTTCATATCGTTGGTTTGACTCGGCTAGGGTTCAACTCCTATGACCTACCAACAGGGGAGGCGGGCACTCAACTCATTCGGCCAACCCGTCTTTATATTATTTTATTTCATTGAACATGTCTAAAATCCTTTATCTTGGCAACCTCCTTAATCCAACAGACTCTATATTAACTAAGCTTGAATGTACGGTGGGTATGCGTGAGCATGCGTACAATTACCCATCACAGAAACTGGGGAAAGAGGGTCGGGCCGAGGTGAGCTGAGGTGGGGGTGGAGGTGGGGGTGGGGTCGGGGGGGTGTTGAGGGTAGGGGTGGGGTTGGGATGTGTGGAGGTGTGGAGGGTGCAGTGGGGTGGTTCGGGGGGGAGGGGGGTGGAGGATGGCAGCGCGGTAGATCAGAAAGATGCTCCCCCATTAAGGTCGACATGCCACCTAGCGGTATCCACCACCACCGTTTCGCCCGCCCATGGCGTTGCCATGGCGACCGTTGCTACTGAAAACAGCAGGGCTTTGTTCCCATGAGAACGGTGTACCAGTGCATGTGTACCAGTGCAGGTGTACCAGTGCAGGTGTACCAGCATTGGTGCGCCAGTGCAGGTGTACCAGTGCTGGTGCACCAGTGCAGGTGTACCAGCGCAGGTGTACCGGTGCAGGTGTACCAGCATTGGTGCACCAGGGCAGGTGTACCAGTGCTGGTGCACCAGTGTATGTGTACCCGTGCAGCTGTACCAGTGTAGGTGCACCAGTACAGGTGCACCATTGTAGGTGCACCCATGAGGGTGCACCAGTGCAGGTGAACCATGTTGGTGTACCACTGCAGGTGTCCCAGTACATATGTACCAGTCTTAGTGCACCAGTGCAGGTGCACCAGTGCAGGTGTACCAGTGCTGGTGCACCAGTGTATGTGTACCAGTGTAGGTGCACCAGGGAAGGTGTACCAGTGCAGGTGCACCAGTGAAGGTGTACCAGTGCAGGTGTACCACAGTAGGTGCACCAGTGAAGGTGTACCAGTGTAGGTGCACCAGGGCAGGTGTACCAGTGCTGGTGCACCAGTGTATGTGTACCCGTGCAGGTGTACCAGTGTAGGTGCACCAGTACAGGTGCACCATTGTAGGTGCACCCATGAGGGTGCACCAGTGCAGGTGAACCATGTTGGTGTACCACTGCAGGTGTCCCAGTACATATGTACTAGTCTTAGTGCACCAGTGCAGGTGCACCAGTGCAGGTGCACCAGTGCTGGTGCACCAGTGTATGTGTACCAGTGTAGGTGCACCAGTTCAGATGCTACCTCATTGTTTGGATCGGCGCTCATCGCGTTTTGAAAAAGAGCTCTTCATATTTATGAAATGTAATCCTATCTAAACAAGCACAGGTTAGAACTTAGGCTGTTTAAGTTTCAACCCAACAGGGAAGGACTCATCTGCTCAGGACCATTACACCATATGTCTGTTTGTTGAGGTTGTGCTTCCTGGCAACATATAGGGTCATATCAGGATGGGCACTCTGCTGTGATGGTGTGCACTCACTGCTGTGATGGTGGTCTGGGTGCTGTCTCACGAGGAGACCAAGCCACTGGCACCATGATGCACCATGATCCAATTTCCGACTTAGTCACATTATTTTGACACTGAGCTAACCAGTCCGTGCGCTGTCATGGAAAAGTCAAGCGCCTGGCTAGATAGTGGCAAGTGTCAATTTTCTACGTCATCGGTTTGACTCGGCCGGGATTCAAACTCCCGACCTTGCGCACTTACCGATTCGACCACAGCGTCCGGTGCCCATTACACCGAGCACTCAATAAATGGTCAATCTGTAGTAGTTCTGGGTGCAATTAGTGAAATGTTTATAAATAAACCGTGGAGGTTCTGTTATTATACCGCAAAATATTTAAGTAAGGAATCCATGTTATAATCACGTGACCAGACCCTTAAAGCTCAGTGCTAATGCTGTGTTCTGAAGTTCCATTTGAAGCAGTCGCTCTGTCCGCAGAGACTGGGGGTGTGCATGGCGACTCGTTATTGTGAGACAATCCCTACCCTAACCGCTGACTGCAGACCCTCCCACCTCAATAGCACAGAGACAGCAAGCTTAAGAGAGAAGGAAGTGATTAGACTAGTTAAGAAAATAGATCTAGGAAAGTCATCAGGAATACAGAACCTACAAGCCAGAATAATTGAAGATGCTATGCTAGCCATACCAAATGTTATATGTGACTTCATCAATAATTCATTTCCGATGGGTATTTTTCCCACGGCCTGGAAGCAGGCTACAGTGGTACCAATACACAAGGGTGGAGACAAAGGGGACATGGGCAACTACCGCCCCATATCACTCCTACCTCTGCCAGGCAAGCTGATAGAGAAATTAATGTACAAGCACATCATGACACATCTAGATAGTGAGAAAATACTAAATGACAAACAGGGAGGGTTCAGAAAGGTATTCTCCACAACAAAAACTATATCCATTCTAACAAATGACATACTGAGAGGTATGAATGAAGGTGAACAGACAACTGCCACAATCATAGATTTTAGCAAGGCATTCGATACAGTGAATCATGACATACCAATAACAAATCTAGAAAGAGTAGAAATAAGAGGAAGAACACTAGACTGAACAAGGAATTACATCGGTGAGAGAAGTCAGAGAACAAAAGTAAATGGCAAAACATCAGAAAGTATACAGGTAACCTGTGGAGTCCCTCAAGGTTCAGTATTAGGCCCACTCCTCTTCATCATTTACATCAATGGTCTGGAGAAGTCCTTAGAGGGAATAAAATTCCAACTATATGCTGATGACACCGTGATATACACAACAAGCAATAGCAGAAAAGAGAACAGAGATAAGCTAAATGAGAAACTAGTAGCTTTAGATAACTGCTCTAACTTCAACAAGATTTCCATAAACCACAAGAACTCGAAGGTCCTAGTGTTTGGCAGGGGGGGGAGGAAATCAACTATGGCAATGAGAAGTCAATAATTTTGGGAGGAAAGGTTCTTGATTATCAGACCAACTACAGATATCTTGGGATGAATCTTGATAGGAAACTAAACTACAATGATAACATAAAAGAAGTTATCAAGAAGGCAAGCCACAAAATCTGGATATTAGCGAATACCAGAAAATACCTAACTACAGATATGGCTATTAAAATCTATAAAGGTATGATACTACCATACTTTGACTGTGCATTTCATGAAAGCTGAAAGCTGCCTGCAAAAGTGTTTAAGTGCTGCTGGCTTTTGCAAGTTATCAGCGGCAATCTCTCGGGGAGCAAATAGAGGTTTCACACCGGCAAGAACATGTCAAGACAGGCGCAAAACTACTTGTCCCTGCAGTGGCTGGTCGGGAGATGTTGGGAGTTCCATACATCAACAGCCCTTAATGCTGCCACAGTGACATGGTTTTCTGTTTAGGGTTTGCTCCCTTAGCCTTCGGTTCTGTCAAGAACCTGTACCACAAGGCAATGGTTTACAACTCTGCAAGGCAGGGGCATCAAACTCCTTGAGGTATTGCTATACCTGCAATACCTGCATACCCACACTTTGACTATGGTGATGTAATATATATGGGGGGTAACACAAATATGTTGGATAAACTACAAAGACTACAAAATAGAGCACTTAAGATATGTCCGAAGTTGGAACATAGACACCGAACTGATGATCTCCATAGGAAAGCAAGAGTCAACACACTAAATGACAGGAGAAAAGCACATCTCAAAATAGCAGCATTCAGGGAGACAAGGAAGCCTGGGAGGGTGCAGGTAACAAAAAAGGCAACAAGAGGTAGTGATGGCCCCAGACTGATAATAAACAGAGCCAAAAACACATCATATGAGAGGAGTACTGAGTACATGCAGGCAAGGGAATGGAATACACTGGGAGTAGAAGAAAGAAGTACACATACAATAGAAACATATAAAACATTATTCAAAAGAGAGCTAAATGCACTGCTAGTCTAATGACAAAAACAAATAAAATGAATTAAAAAGGAAAAGGAAAGATAGATAAATAAATATAAAATACACTGATAATTCAAGCTGAGTTTTACATACAAACGGTAAACTTTAAACTTAAAATCAAAACCTAATGATCACTAACACAGCAAGGTGAAGACATTCAGAGAAATTAAATATTGGTAATTAAACAATTATCCGATGTAGAACAAATAAACTCACAGAGGTTTGGGGGATGTGGGAGAATGCTTACAAACAGAGAAAGAATGCATGCAGTAGTTAGCTACACAACAACTGAAAGTGATACAAAGAAGGGGAGTCATCAGATTATTACTGTCTAGCAGCGAAAACAAGTCATCAGGTTGGGGAAACACCTGAATTGAGAGTCCGTTGGTACAATCGGGTCCGTTGATGTAATCTAGTATCTTAATTGGTAGGCTTTACTATAGGAAAATGTGTTATCACCTATATCCAGTGAACCTGTTTGTTGGGGTAATAAATATTAATATCACTAGAAAGAGACAAACCTGCTTCACCAACTAAGTGACTATCAACTACATTTGGTGTTTTATTTAAGAGTAACTAAGGATTGAATTTACATTAACTGTGTGCTGTGTGTCTGTTACTGAACCCTTGGTCAGCCCTTGGTCAGCAGTCCTGAGTGCATCCTCCTCTCCCCATCCCCACCCCCACCACCGCCTCTCCCCCAGGGGGCTACTATGGTTACTAATTAAGACAGGGTGTGGGTGACCTAAGTTAGCACAGATGAGGGGGTTGAAGAACACACATGTAGGAAGTGACATTTTATTTAATTACAATATTTGTTAGGACAATTTGCTAGTGAATGATGGAGGCATGCATGCATACATACATACATACATACATACATACATACATACATACATACATACATACATACATACATATATATACATTCATACATGCAAACATCTATATTTATGTATATGTATGTATTTTCACGCATAGGTTGTGTAAACACCTTAGCCACAAGATGAGGGGGTTGAAGAACACACATGTAGGAAGTGATATTTAATTTAATTACAATATTTGTTAGGACAATTTGCTAGTGAATGATGGAGGCAGGGTGCACATGAATGCATACACATGCATGCATGCATGCATACATACATACATACATACATACATACATACATATATACATTCATACATGCAAACATATATATTTATGTATATGTATGTATTTTCGCGCCTAGCTTGTGTAAACATCTTAGCCGGCAACCCTGCAGCGACCCCACACCCACCCTGACACTGGTAGGAGTGTGTGTGTGGAGGGTCAATGCACCAGGAACACTTGTGAAGGCCACCCCTGGCACACAATCAGTAGGAGTAGTGTGTGTGTATGGGGGGGGGGGGGGTATCAGAAGCAGCCTGACTGGGACAGTTAAACCAAACTTTCTGGTGGTTATATTTTATTTTATTAAATATGTGTTAGGACATACATGCATACATACATATGCATGTACATACATACATACATACATACATACATGCATACATACATACATACATGCATGCAGACATCCATATTTAAGCATATGTGTATATATGTATTTATTTTCGCTCTTAGCGGGTGTTTACATCTAAGCCTGCATGTCCTCAACTATCCAACACCCACACTGGCAGGAGGATGTGTGTGTGTGGAGGTTCAAGAACTAGGGGGTAGAGCACCAGTATGAGACTTGACTTGACATTGTGGACAGGGAACACCTGTGATGACAGTGTGTGTGTGTGGGGGGGGGGGGGGGGTAGAGAGGGAGGGTTATCAGAAGTGGTCCTTGGGTCATCCTCCAGTGTTGATATTTCTAGCTCCCACTTCTCAACTAGAACTATAGATGAATTCCAAGTCTCAAGGAATTATTTCAATGACAAAATTACTAAGATTGTTTACAATTTGGATGTATATATGTATATGTATATATATATCTATATGTATGCATGTATAATATCATAATTAAACTATTTATGTATATGTATGCATATGTATGTATATGTATGTATATGTATGTGTATGTATGTGTATGTATGTATATGTATGTATTTGTATGTATATGTATGTATATGTATGTATATGTATGTATATGTATGTATATGTATGTATGTATATGTATGTATGTATATGTATGTATGTATGCATGCATGCATGCATGCACACCTCAATCCCATCATTCACCACCAAATTGTCCTAACAAATATTCTAATTATATAAAATACCACTTCCAACAATGTGTGTTCTGTGCTAACCTTGGTCACTCACACCATGTCCAAATCAGTAACCATGGTCCCAAACGATCACACATACAATACAATAGTAATGATAAAAAAGAAACCCCTACATGACCACCTCTCTAAATGGACCATTTAAAATCGGTCCCATGTATATATCTATACATGTATGCATGTATAGGTATATGCATATATGACATTTCATCCCCTCCCCATCACACACTCATTTGCTATCCAGACCACACAAAATCTCCAGATGTATTTTGCCAGTTTAACAATACCACCATGATATGAGGTGCAATACATAAAAATCCTTCTGTCTTAATGTAAATTCAATCCTTAATTACTCTTAAATGAAACACCAAATGTGGCTGATAGTCATTTAATTGGTGCATCATGTTTGATGATAAATAGATACAATACTTCTTCTGTATGCAGAGACACATTTTATGGTCCCCCCTACCCCCCCCCCCCCCCTCGCCAACAACCACCCCATTTTCTACCCTCCCCACCACCCACCCCCCACCTCCTGCGCTCTCCCGATACTTAGCACGTGCTAAGATGAAATCAGGTTCATCCAGCTGGGTCTGTGTGCGTGTGTGGGGGTGGGGGTGGGGGTGGGGGTGGGGGTGGGGGTAGAGTAGGAGCAGGAGGGAACTCATATGGGGGTCACTCAAGCAGTTCATACACACTGACACTCACCATCTCACAACCCAAGCAACTCTTTTATTAAACGCACAAATTCTACTCTCCCAATACTGAAGCAGCCCCATAGTCATTTATTTAACACAGAGTGCAAGATTAAAACGGCATCACATCCCCCACATCTCCTCGCCGGTTCTCCCGGTGGGTGGGTGGCGGGCACGCGCACGCACCGTCACACACTCACAGTGGTGCTCTGCTCCTCACACCCCCCCCCCTTTTTCCTTCGGGGTGGGGGTGGGAGTGGGGGTACTGGCATGCCTCACTCTACCTCCCCCACCCATGTGCAGGACGTTTCATTCCACTCGCTCAGAAGTGGGGGAGGTGTTGGGGAGGGTAGAACATTTATCCTGGATGTAAAGGTCGAGAAAATACAACCTTATTTGTTTCTAGGATAATTGAATATGAAACAAAGAAATGCACTACACTTTTAAGAATTGCGATGCTGACATCTTAAATTGACCACCAGTTGGCCCATCTTCGTGAGGCTGACTCACTATATACATATATTATATATACATATATACATATATACATATATAAGTATATACTATGGCAGAGCACCCGGTGTGTGATGGCCACCCCTGACACACAATCAGTAGAAATGTGTACAGGGTAAGGCATGGGTGTGAGGAGGGGTATGTGTGTAGGGGGGGGGGGGGGGTGAGATGCTGGTGTTGATGTCAGTGTGTCGGCCAACCACACCCTCTCTTAATTAGTAACCATGGTAGCCCCCTCCCACCCTTGTTTGCAAGCAGAGGAGGGGGGGGGGGGGGGCCTCTGTTGCTCGCCCATGCACTAAGTGTGTGTGTGTGTGGGGGGGGGGGGGGGGCAAAGACCCTATAGTTCTATTTTAATGTAAATTCAATCCTTAATTACTCTTACATGAAACACCAAATGTGGCTGATATTTATTTAAGTAGTAGAGCAGATTTGGCTCTTTCTATTAATATAAATATTGATCACCCCATCATACAGGTTCACTTGATATAACCAAAAACACATTTTTCTATAGTAAAGCCTACCAATTAACATAACTAGATTACATCAACGGAACTGATTGTACCAACATACTCTCAATTCAGGTGTTTCCCCAACCTGGTCATTAGACTTAACCGTTATGGGCAGCATTAATACACCCATCACAACTCATGCACAAAGCAGCACCAGGCAACTTCCCTCCGGGCCTGCTTCACTAACAAGTCAGCCGCCTTCCCTCAGGGCCTGCTCCACTAACAAGTCAGCCGCCTTCCCTCAGGGCCTGCTTCACTAACAAGTCAGCCGCCTTCCCTCCGGGCCTGCTCCACTAACAAGTCAGCCGCCTTCCCTCAGGGCCTGCTTCACTAACAAGTCAGCCGCCTTCCCTCCGGGCCTGCTTCACTAACAAGTCAGGCAACTTCCCTCAGGGCCTGCTTCACTAACAAGTCAGGCAACTTCCCCCAGGGCCTGCTTCACTAACAAGTCAGCCACCTTCCCTCAGGGCCTGCTTCACTAACAAATCAGGCAACTTCCTTCGGGGCCTGCTTCACTAACAAGTCAGGCAACTTCCCTTGGGGCCTGCTTCACTAACAAGTCAGGCAACTTCCCTTGGGGTATGCTTCACTAACAAGTCAGGCAACTTCCCTCAGGGCCTGCTTCACTAACAAGTCAGCCACCTTCCCTCGGGGCAACTTCCATCGGGGCCTGCTTCACTAACAAGTCAGCCAACTTCCCTCAGGGTATGCTTCACTAACAAGTCAGTCAGGCGGAGTGGGTTAGTCGGTTCGGGTGTTGGGGTGTAGGGATTTTGTGGGTGGATCGAAGTGGTGTTTTTGGAAAGAGGTAGGTTGTGAGTGGGGGTGTCGTGGGGTGTTGAGATTTGGAGGTGTTGGTGGTGTGGGGTTGTTGCGGTGTGTGGGTTGGTGGTTTGGGGGTGTAGGGGTGGGGGTGGTGTGGGGGTGTTGGGATGTGGGGGTGTCGGTGGAGTAGGGGTTTCGGTGGTGTGGGGTGATGGGATGTGGTGGTGGGGGGATGTGGGGGTGTGGGAGTGTTGGGGTGTTGGTGGTCTGGGTGTGTTGTGGTGTGGGGTGGGTGGTGTGGGTGGTGTTGGGGTGTTGAAGTGTTGAGGTGTGGGGGTGTGGAGTGGTGGGTGGTGGGCGTGGTGTGGGGATGTTGGGTGTGAGTGGTGTGGGGTGTTGGGATGTAGGGGTGTTGGGGGTGTTGGGTGCGAGTGGTGTGCGGTGTTGGGATGTGGAGGTGTTGGGCTGTGGGTAGTGTAGGGGTGTTGAGGTGTTGGGGTGCGGGGTAGTGGGTGGTGGTCGTGGTGTGGGTACTGCCCCAGGTGGGATGGTGACGTCACTGTGAGGGCGGGATGCATGCCGGGAGTGACAAGAGCTTCCGGCTGTCGCCTTCAGCACCATATACAACAGTGCTATTGTTTTTAAAACTAAATATAGGTTATTCATTGAATACTTTCTTGTATAAGTGCTAGAGCACTGGTCTTACTGCCACACAGGGAACTTGTTTGATACAGAGATGAAGCCATCAGTTGTAATATCAAGGTTAATGTAATTTCAGTTTGATAATAATAGCATTATACGAGTGGGGAATACCCATTACTTGGCATTGCAAGGTTCCGGAATTTTCTATTAAAAGATTTGGTTCACTTGTTTTGCTTTTGCGTTTTGCTCCTCTTTGTGCCCTCATTTTAAATATACATGTCCAACTTACACCGAGCACATTTCAAGCGTGGATTAAAACTAGATAAAGCAGCAGGAATAGCAGTTACAATGACTGCAGATAAAGGGTTAATGGAGGGTTAATGGAGGGCGGGAGTAAAGAAAAGGTGAATAGTGGTAGCGATACACACAGCTAAGGGGTTAATATAGGGCGGGAGTAAAGAAAAGGTGAATAGTGGTAATGATACACACAGCTAAGGGGTTAATATAGGGCGGTAGTAAAGAAAAGGTGATAGTGGTAGCCATACACACAGCTAAGGGGTTAATATAGGGTGGGAGTAAAGAAAAGGTGAATAGTGGTAGCCATACACACAGCTAAGGGGTTAATATAGGGCGGGAGTAAAGAAAAGGTGAATAGTGGTAGCCATACACACAGCTAAGGGGTTAATATAGGGCGGGAGTAAAGAAAAGGTGAATAGTGGTAGCCATACACACAGCTAAGGGGTTAATATAGGGCGGGAGTAAAGAAAAGGTGAATAGTGGTAGCCATACACACAGCTAAGGGGTTAATATAGGGCGGGAGTAAAGAAAAGGTGAATAGTGGTAGCCATACACAAAGCTAAGGGGTTAATATAGGGTGGGAGTAAAGAAAAGGTGAATAGTGGTAAGAAGACATATAGCTAAGGGGTTAATATAGGGCAGCAGTAAAGACAAGATGAATAGTGGTAACGATACACACAGCTAAGGGGTTAATATAGGGCAGTAGTAAAGAAAAGGTGAACAGTGGTAGCGATACACAGAGCTAAGGGTTTATTATAGGGTGGTAGTAAAGAACAGCTGAATAGTGGTAACAAGACATACAGCTAAGAGGTTAATATAGGGCAGCAGTAAAGACAAGGTGAATAGTGGTAATGATACACACAGCTAAGGGGTTAATATAGGGCGGGAGTAAAGAAAAGGTGAATAGTGGTAACGATACACACAGCTAAGGGGTTAATATAGGGCGGTAGTAGAGAACAGTTGAATAGTGGTAACAATACATACAGCTAAGGGGTTAATATAGGGCGGTAGTAAAGAAAAGGTGAATAGTGGTAATGATACATACAGCTAAGGGGTTAATATAGGGCGGCAGTAAAGAAAAGGTGAATAGTGGTAACGATACATACAGCTAAGGGGTTAATATAGGGCAGTATTAAAGAAAAGGTGAATAGGAGTAGTATAGAGAGGACCGATATGGGTGGTAACGATACATACAGCTAAGGGGTTAATATAGGGCAGTAGTAAAGAAAAGGTGAATATTAGTATCGATGCATAATGTAGGGCGGTAGTAAAGAAAAGGTGAATAGTGGTAGCAATACACACAGCTAAGGGGTTAATAATACTAATAGTAGCATGGAGGTGAGGAAAATGGAAAATATTGGGCCCAGAACAGGGTTCAAAGCTACACTTCTTGCAAGGATGTAGCTAAACGTGCTAATCATTACACTACCGAGGCTCCCTGATGCAATCACCCTATCCATCATGGAGCCTAGGTGGTGTAATAGTTAGCACACTGGCCCGGAGTGCAAAGAGATGTGGGTTCGAGTCCAGCTCTAGGCGCAATATTTCCCATTTTCATCACCCCCATGGCAGTCATGTCAAGGGGAAGACAACCAAGCACTGTGCCTGCCTTGATGCAAGGACTTGTACTTACAGGAATACAACTCACCAAAAGGGGGATAAATCATCGAATACAAAAAAAGGACAAAGCAAAAGGAGAAATCCCACATATTCACGTGGTAGGTTGATTACAAACCCTTCCGCTAAGAAAGCCGGAAGAAGCTAGGTCCACTTCCGGTGTCCCGAGCTGACCCAACTTGACACACGCTGCATTTACTGCTGTCGATAGTAAATTGGCAGCCACTCGACTACAGTCGGCGCGTGAACATTAAAGTTGGGACTAAATTAGATGGCAGTCATTGAAGGTCAGTCGTCTGTGAGATTCTGGGGGATTCCGCACACTGCTGAATCTTCTTCTTTTTTATTTCTTTCTTGAGATTTATACTGGCTATTATGGATAAGCCTGAATAGACTTGTTTTCACCATTAGACAGTTTGTCGATAGAAATCCGAGCCTACACTTTTACCGACCCAAGGGATTTTTAACCTCCCACACCACATAGACATGGTATGGGAGCAACTGGCCTTTGATGACGCTGTAAGTTATCCACAGCGGTGGAAATCCAAATTGGCAGAGGTTGGGGCACAGGGAATCGAACCACCGATCTTCACATTAGGAGTCTGACCTAGAAAAAAGTCAGACACTCTAACCACTCTGCCACAGAGAACACCACACGTTGAATGTAGTAAATGAATATGTATTAGTAAATGGCATAAATTTATGAGCATAGAAGTTTTTTTTGTTTTGTTTGTTTTTGTTGGTGTTTTTTTGGCGGGGGGGGCGTTGTGATAGTTATTTACCCTGTCTTAAAGTTGCATAGTCCGATGGTTTTGAGTTTCTGTCATTTTCTGAGCTAAATACATTAGATTGATCGCTATAGACTACCTTACTTTAGTTTGAAGTAACTTTTATTTTAGATGGTAAACTTTGGAGATATTTGAAGTACAACCATGCTAAATTAATTTTGGCAAGCACACCAAAACTCTGACACCATAGGCTTTTGCAGTAGCAGGTTCTCTTAAATTCCATCTGTATTCCCTTCAGTGTGATGACAAATGTTTAATAAGTGCACCAGTATTTAAGTTAGATATGTAGAATCAAATCTAGATAATTGATTTGGTTTTGAAAATTTGATATTTTCATCGGACTATGCAGCTTTAAATGAGTAAGTCGCATTACGGCTTGTTTTCCTAACCGAACATTTGGTAGTGTGGTAACATCAGGGAGCCTAGGTGGTGTAATGGTTAGCACACTGGCTCGGAATGCAAAGAGATTTGGGTTCGAGTCCCGCTCTAGGCGCAATATTTCCCATTTTCATCACCCCCCACGACAGTACCATTAGTGGATCTACTAATAAATACCGTTGGTCGATCTAGTAGTTAACAACATTAATGGTTCTAGAAGTAAATAAATAGATTTAGTATCAAATGCCATTAATAAATATTCTAGAAACTGCGAATTATCAATTTAGTAGCAAATAGTATGATATAGGGCTGAGAAAAGATTATTTTTATGAATTAAAAAAAAACACTTTCACACAAAAAAGAGGAAAATGTGAACAATTTTGAAGAAGTGCGCCATTTCAAGACTATCGGAAATCATTCAATAGCGCGACTCTGCTAGGTTTAAAATAAATTCAAACCAAAGTTATCAGGTAGGGACCACGACTAGGAATTCAAAACGTCTTGGTTTATCAAGTCGTATTGAAAAACCAAAACAGTTTTCATATAGAAACAAACAAGGGTGGTTTGCCACAGTCTATACATTCTTTAATATTGATGAGAAAACCTAACAAAATATACCATTAGAACGGGCTTAAGTAGGTCATTGTAGTTTCTAGGAAGAAAATGCTCCCATGAATAGTATATTCATAATATTCAATTAAAATTACACTAAAATAAAGAGACAATCTTATTTTGCATATAACATAGTGGTGCTTGTATTCTGGATTTAGTCATTTTTCCAGGATCTATTCTACAAACGACCTATCTTAGAATTAAAATCCCAGACATAATTAATTAAAAATAACCAGGAATATGAACAAATCGTGATATATGGCATCACATAAGCCATTACTGTAACACACACACATGGGTAGATGGGTTGTTGTTGTAGCAGTCTACACAATGATGCCTACTTGAGGCGTGTGTGGGTGTGGAGTGGGATTTCTATGTCTGTGTCTGTGGAGTATATTCCCCACACTGTGTATGTGTAGGCATGTGTATCTACACATAAATATGCATATATAGAAACATTTATGAATATATATGCATATCATCATCATCATCATCATGCTGTCGGTCGCGATGCGACAAAGACTGCTTTCATTACTTGACTGCCTCTCTCCATTTAGCTCTCTGCTGTGAGGGTTGCGTCCATGAGTCGGTCTTAATGTCTCTCAGCTTCAGGTTTCTCTTGATGGTATCCTTGAACTGGAGACGAGGGCGCCCTCTCTTTCTGTAATGCTGTGTTGCGTTGTGTTCCTCCTAGCTGATTTTCCGCTGTGAACGGAAGATGAGCTCGAGCAGCGCGGTCCTTGGTAACCCGGGCCACGACCGAGCTGGTATGGTGTTTTGTGCGGTTGTACATTTCATGCAGGTATTGCAGGTATAGCAATACCTCAGGAAGTTTGACGCCCCTGCCTTGCAGAGTTGTAAACCACTGCCTTGTGGTACAGGTCCTTGACAGAACCGAAGGCTAAGGGACCAAACCCTAAACAGAAAACCATGTCACTGTGGCAGCATTAAGGGCGGTTGATGTATGGAACTCCCAACATCTACCGACCAGCCACTGCAGGGACAAATAGTTTTGCGCCTGTCTTGACATGTTCTTGCCGGTGTGAAACCTCTATTTGCTCCCCGAGAGAGTGCCGCTGGTAACTTGCAAAAGCCAGCAGCACTTCAACACTTTTGCAGGCAGCTTTCATGAAATGTCACAACAGGCAAGGGACAAATAAACCGACAAAGCTCAACACAGCAAAATTAAGTACCATCAGTCACAGGGCGAGCTTGGAGCAAAGCACCTGGGGGTGATGGAATCCCTGCCGAGGTATGGAAGCATGGAGGAGACAATCTGCCCAACAGACTGCCCCAACTAATCACCAATGCCTGGGAGGAGGGTTCTGTACCCCAAGCATGGAAGGATGCCAGCGTTGTAATCATCCACAAGAAAGGTGATCAAACAGACTGTGGGAACTATAGAGGAATCTCTCTTCTTTCCATAGCAGGGAAGATCTTCGCCAGGATCCTACTCAACAGACTATCTATTCACATAACACCTGGTGTAGTTCGAGAGTCACAGTGTGGCTTCAGAGGTAACCGGAGCACTGTGGATATGATATTTTGTCTCCGACAGCTACAAGAAAAGTGCATTGAGCAGGACCGACCACTGTGCATGGTATTTGTCGATTTCACTAAGGCATTTGATACAGTCGGGAGGACCGGGCTATGGCAGCTACTGAGGAAGTATGGATGCCCAGAGAAGTTCACAACTATGATCGAGGCTCTACATACAGGAATGATGGCGAACGTTAGTGCTGGAGGGGAAGTCTCGGAATCGTTTGGGGTTACCAATGGGGTCAAGCAAGGTTGTGTACTGGCCCCCATGCTCTTCTCCATCTTCCTATCAGCAATGCTAGATGAGGCCTTCCGGGACATGGGGGATGGCATCTATATACAGTCCAGACAGAGCGCTGACCTATTCAATGTCGCACACTTCAGAGCGAAGACCAAGACTACTCAGATACTGGTGAGAGAGCTACTATTCGCAGATGACAGTGCACTGGTTGCCCACTCTGCTGAAGAGACCCAGAAAATAGTGGACACTTTCTCCGATGCATCAAAGAAGTTTGGCCTGAAAATTAACATCAAGAAGACGGAGGTGCTGTACCAACCAAATTCTACAAGAACCCGAGAGTAGGAGATCATGGTTGATGGAAACAAGCTGAACTCTGTTCCGGAATTCACCTATCTCGGAAGCACTATATCAAGTGATGGACGCATTGATGCTGAGATACAGAGGAGGATGGCCAAGGCTAGCGCATCTTTCGGCCGACTACGCCAGAGACTCTGGAACAACCACCATGTCTCCATTCGGTTCAAAGGTAAGATCTACCGTGCAATCGTGCTATCCACCCTACTATACGGAGCCGAGGCCTGGACAGTGTACAGATGGCAGGTGAAAAAGCTGCATGCCTTCATGATGCGACATCTGCGTTCAAACATGAGGCTAACCTGGAAGGACAAAGAGACGAATAAGGAAATACTTGAACGGATGGGGCTGCCCTCTATGGAAGATCTTCTGATCAAAAAGAATCTCCGGTGGACTGGACACCTCATGAGGATATCATCAGACAGGCTACCAAAGCAGATCCTTTATTCTCAACTGTCTTCTGGCTACAGAAAGTGAGGGCGCCCCCGTCTCCAGTTCAGGGATACCATCAAGAGAAACCTGAAGCTGAGAGACATTAAGACCGACTCATGGATGCAACTCTCACAGCAGAGAGCTAAATGGAGAGCGGCAGTCAAGTAATGAAAGCAGTCTTTGTCGCATCGCGACCGACAGCATGATGATGATGACATTTCAATAAAGCTGCCTGCAAAAGTGTTGAAGTGCTGCTGGCTTTTGCAAGTTACCAGCGGCACTCTCTTGGGGAGCAAATAGAGGTTTCACACCAGCAAGAACATGTTGCATCTGAATAATTGAAAATAGACATATTCTGGCACTTTTAAGTAGGTCAAATGATGCTCACACCCAATAAATAGCAGTGTAGCATGGAAACCAATCTGACTCCAAAATCAAATATTTTCCACACAAAACTTGACATTTTTAGGACATTTCACATGCCACTTGCTTTATAAACAGTAGTAATAATAATTTGAAACCTCATTGCTATGGTTTTGTCTTATTTGTGAATATTAAAGAGAAAAGCAAGAAAATATTAGCAGAGTAACAGATTAGCAGAGTAACAAAGTGGAAACAACAATTTTACACAAATGTTCGGCTCAAATTTCAATGTTATGGGCCAATTTCAGGATTTATCTTTTACTATGCCATAACTGGGTCCATGCATAGTGTCAAATGGTGAAAATAGTTCCTGTACTGTATCTGTACTCAGTGTTTGATACAGAGTTTCATAGTACTTGCAAGTGGAAACGAAATGTTACGATGTTAATGACTCCAGAAAATGTTAACTATTTCATAATTTAACATTTCTTTTTAGAAATAAATGTCTTCAACTTAATGAAGACATTGTATATGACCATTTGAAGTGAAATGAGCTGTTGTTCAGAGGTTTTCATTAAGTTTGTGACACTTTATTTTCAATGCTGTTGACAATGTCACAAATTAGTGATGTAATTTTCGATGTATTTAGCTACATCCATCCCAATAAGATACATAATACACAATATTAACATTTACTTTTGATCTAAACTATCTCCCACATTATTTGGCTAACTGATGAAATCTAAATATTGACACTTCTTTGAAATATGCATTTCTAGTAGACTACCTCAAGTGGTACACAGTTTCTGAGAACGACCCATATACACATATACACATATATACACATATATGCATATATCCACATATTTATGTATATATACACATATATATGAATATATATACAAATATATGCATATATACACCTATGCATGCATATATACGCATATTTAGGCCCCACACATATATATGTGCATAGATATATATATACATAAATACACTTATATACACACACAAATTTCTAAATACATACATATATATAAATACATGTATGTGTAAATCATTTCGAGCCATTGTAGAATTATCACATCCCCCCCCTCACCCCATGCCCCCTACCACTTCCACACTCACCCCCACAACACACCCACATACTCATGCCTTTCACTCTTTAGCACACAGGCTGGGGGATGTACAAGTATCTGCTGGTGGTACCCCTGTCCTGAAGCTTTTAGACAAGGTTTGGCAGTTGTCATCAACCAGTGACAACGACCCACTTACACACTATATACACTTTATGGGGCTGTCACATTACGACGTTTCTCTCCAACGTGTGTCGAAGTGTGTCACGTTTTGGCGAAACGCCGGGACACGTCAGGAAGCGTTACGCATGCATTATGCACGCGTTGGTCGTGCATCAGTACACTTCGGTACACTTTGAGTGACAGCGACGGTCGCACCCAGATGTTGGCACGCGTTGGCGTGCGTCGAAAGTTTTGTGCTTGCACAAAACTTTCGACGCGCGCCAACGCACCAACGCGCCAACGTCCAGATGCGACAGTAATGGCCCTGTCACACTACGACGCTTCTCTCAGCGACCCGTCAGCGTTGAAAATGAAATCTTGCGCGTCGAGAAACGTCAAACTTTTCGGCGGTTTGGGGGAAAAGATCGGCGTCAGCGCGGCGCGTTATGCGCGCGCGGCCAACGTGTGTCGACGCGCTGGGGGAAAATAAAAAAAAGTTTGGCGCGACGTCTTCATTTAACCTTAAATGTTGCTAGGGCCTAAAACAAAAACGGCCCAGTTTGCGCAACGCGTGAGCAACGACCCTCCCGCGCGCGCCGTCTTCCTAGCGTTCCCATAACGTTATTCCGGCGCGTCCAACGCAGCGCGACGCGCGCCGAACGTCCTTACCCATATATTTGCGCGCGCTGGCGGTCGCTGCTGGTTTTTGACATGTTCAAAACGATCGGCGACCAATAACGCGCGCCGACGTTGTCCGCCGACCGTCAAAGTCCAAAATAGTGTACCGACGTGTACCGACGCGCCGATAACGCGCCACCAGCGCGTCTCCATATTTCACCAAATATCGCCCAAAACACCACACGTTGACGGGTCGCCGGCGAGAAGCGTCGTAGTGTGACAGGCCCATTACCGGGACGTCAGAAGCACGTCGCCATCGCTGGAATAACATTATGTGAACGGTAGGCAGACGCCGCGCGCGCGTGAGGGTCGTTCCCACACGTTGCACCAAAATGTTGCTTTTTGTTGTTTTACGTCCTAGGAACATCTAAGGTCATATCAGGACGGCGCACCAAACTTTTACCAGAACGTCGGCCGCACGCTACCACTACGTTGGGCTCACGCCGAAAAGTTTGACGTGTCTCGACGATTAAAAGTGATTTTGCGCGTTGGTGGCACGCCGGGGGAGAAGCGTCGTAATGTGACAGCCCCATTACAGGTGCAACCCCACCCAAGCTCAGTTATGTTGGTGTAGCCACGGTACAGGTAGTCATACATGACTGCCCCATCTGGCACCCCCCCCCCCCACACACACACACATACACAAAGGACGACACTAGCCACCAGCAACTAACCACATCATCCTGGTCCCCAATGAATTGTTATTACTTTAAATAGACGAGAACACGGTTCCGACTGCGCATGCTCCTTGGGAGCAAAGCAATGGCGTACGGCCATTGAGTTTAGCGATACACATAGGGCAAAACTGCCATTTTATTCAAAATTAATAGAAATACATAACAATTTGGCACAAACATGGATGGAAGGATGCAATATAATAATATAATGAATATGTTTAAGAATCAACTCTCCATAATTAAGCATTTGGAGCTAAGAAACATACAATTTCAGTCACTTTACAGGCTGATGTTTACATCACCATTGATTAGCCAGAAGTCATTCTTGTTCTAAATATTAAAATGTCAAATGTGTCAACAGCAACTTGTTTCAAAGAAATGTATAACCAATATCTGATTAACCCTACTCATTTTCTATTTCTACATATGTCATTAACCATAAGATATGAATAAAAACATGACTCTGGTTATGGCTCTAAAACTAGTTTGAGTGCCAGATTTGTCTAAATCTAAATGCACATGGCATAAGATGTGCTGATTATATTGATGTAAATGCAATGCTGAATAAAATATTAATATCTTAATTTATTATATATATTTTTTTAGTTAGTATTTTATGTTTCAAACCAAGCTGAGATGAGCTCAAACTAGCACATTTCAAAACTGCACCCAGTGTGTTAGCATGTGCCATGTGCTTCTCGCAGGTTTTGTTTTGCTCTTACACCTCCCACCATGCACCGCGCAGCTGGAACGGTGATGTAGTCTATTGTATTGCATTTTACGAATATTGATTTATTACCATTACTATTTAATTTTGTTTATGTCATGTATATTCATATTGTTTGCTCCTTATTCCCAGCCTCCTGCTGCCAGGACCTCACAGCATTTTGCCACCAATTAGACCATTCTGAATACCACTTCCTCTGTAGTTCTGTTGGGAGAGTGTTAGTTTTAAGCAGTTGTTAAGCTCCGGGGGTACCCGGTTCGAATCCGAGGATGGGAGTTCTTTTTTTCAAAGAATGTTTTAATAATTTAATTTAAATGCATAAATACAACAACAACTGTTTTCTGGCAAGCGTCTGATTTGCAATGATTTGTTATGCTTGACAGGTGATGCCGATTGGCTTTTGACCGAATTTGCCTAGCTTTGCCGACTTTTCCTGACGTTTCCTGACTTTAGCCGACTTTTCCCGACTTTAGGGCACTTTGCCCGGCTTTACCCGATTTTGCCCAACTTTACCCGATTTTTCCCAACTTTACCCGACTTGACTTTACCCGACTTGACTTGACCCGACTTGACTATACCTGAGTTGACTTTACCCTACTTGACATTACCCGACATGACATTACCCGACGTGACTTTACCCAACATGACTTTACCCGACCCGACTTTACCCGACCCGACTTACTCGACCTGACTTTACCCGACCTGACTTTACCCGACTCGACTTTAACCTGACTTTACTCGACCTGACTTAAAGTCAGGTCGAGCAAAGTCAGGTAAAAGTCGAGTTTGTTGTATATGTGATATATTCAATCAGGTATGTGGTATATTACAATCAGGCATGTGATATATAACAATGATGTATTACAATCAAGCATGTGATATATTGCAATGAGGTATATGATATATTATACTCAAGTATGTGATATTTTGCAATCAGGTATGTGACATTACCATCAGGTATGTGTTATATTACAATCATACATGTGACATATTACACTGAGGTATGTGATGTATTACAATCAGGCATGTGATATATTACAATCAGGTATAGGATATATTAGACTCAAGTATGTGATATTTTGCAATCAGGTATGTGACATATTACCATCAGGTATGTGTTATATTACAATCATACATGTGACATATTACAATCATACATGTGATATATTACAATCAGGTATGTGATATATTACACTCAGTTATTTGATATATTACAATCAGGTATGTGTTATAACTTATATTACAATTAGGTATGTGATATATTACAATCAGGTATGTGTTATATTACAATCAGGTATGTGATATATTACAATCAGCTATGTGATATATTACAATCAGGTATGTGTTATATTACAATCAGGTATGTGATATATTTAAATCAATTATTACCTAATGATATGGGGTTTACAGCCGGAGCAATTTATGTACCTTCTATGCTCCTGAGGGATCGAGGCCTAATATCGCGCAATAACTGCTTAATGCCTTACACAAGTCTGGGTTGACCACTAACCACTGGCACAGGTCGATAGTGTCCCCTAGCGCAACCTCGCCAATTATGATGGAGGTTATCAACAAGAACTGCCACTCTGCAAGAGACAAGTGTCACAAAGCCGCCACTCAAATCCTTCTTTTAATCATAGTAACGTCGAAGCCCAGTGCCTGTCTATGTGATACACCCTATATAGTTCCACCCATCCATTCCTCGCCTGATGTCAGCACCAGGGCAATAAGTAGGTCACTGTTGATCATTCAAGCTGCACTAAACCAGTTGAAGAAACCAGTCTGCATCAACTGTATATGCTGCCCTTAGTTTCAGCATTTGCCTCCTTTCATACAATATATAATACAAACAAACTTCAATTCAGCAATACATGTCAATATACCAATACAGTCATAATTTTCCAGAGTTCTTATCTCCAGTGGTTATATTTGATGTAGAACCTTAGAACAATCTGATATTAATTATCACTTCAATTAATATACATAATCTACCATGGTTTCATAACTTGGTTTGAATATTATGTACATGTATTTAGCAACATGATAGAATGAATTAGGTATTATTAGAGAGGTTTTATAGTGGTACTTATATAATTGGAATATTATTATAATGACTTTATAGAAATAACTGGATGATTTAAATATGATTAAAACAGTTTTCTTAATGCTTCACATATGAGTTTTATGAAAAGGAGATATTTTAGAATTTCTTTAAACTATTATTTATTTATGAACCAGACCTAAAAAGTCGGAATATTTTACACGGTGCATCCCATAGATGTAATGTCCCAAGGAGTCCAGCTTAAAGCTGCATAGTCCGATGACGCATCAACTTTTCAAAACCAAAACAATTATTTAGATTTGATCCTACATATCTAACTTAGATACTGATGCACTTGTTAAGCATTTCGCGACCTTACTATAAAAAGGTTCTATCTGACAAAATTGTGCTTTTGAGATTATAAGGACTGAAGCTGTGTAACTGCGTGATAGCAAAGCAGATAGAACAATATTATTTTTAATATATCTCAGTGAAAAATACCAGTTGAGAAACAGTTGTGTAACTGCATGATAACCTTTTGTAGATAGAATATTTTTACATTCATAACACCAATTCGATCACTTTGTCACATAGAACCTTTTTATAGTAAGGTCACGATTTGTCACCACATAGAATGGAACACCGAGTCAATTTAATAGAACATGTTATTGCAAAAGACTATATGGTGTCAGAGTTTTGGGGAGCTTGCCAAAACTAATTTGACATGTTTACAATTCAAAGATCTCAAAAGTTAGCTATTTAAAATAAAAGTTACTTCAAACTGAAATAAGGTAGATTATAACATTCAAATTAATATATTAATCTCAGAAAAATGACAGGAACTCAAAACCATCGGACTATGCAACTTGAAATAGCTGAACTAAAATATAATAGCAAACAATAAATAGCATAGGTGAATAGACTACGTCACTGTTCCAGCGGCGCGGTGCATTGTGGGATGCGTCAGAGCAAAACAAACCCACAAGAAGCACATGGCACATGCTAATACACTGGGTGCAGCTATGAAATGTGCTAGTTTCAGCTCATCTCAGCTCTAGTTTGAAACATAGAATACTAACTAAAAAATATATATAATAAATTAAGATATTAATCTATTATCCAGCATTGCATTTACATCAATATAATATGCACATCTTATGCCATGTGCATTTAGATTTAGACACATCTGGGCACTCAGACTAGTGTTAGAGCCATAGGCAGAGTCAGTTTTACTTATTTTATTCATGTTTCTATTTATATCCTATGGTTAATGACATATGTAGAAATAGGAAATGAGTAGGGTTAATCAGATATTGGTTATATATTTCTTTGAAACAAGTTTTTGTTGACACATTTGACATTTTAATATTTAGAACCAAAATTACTTATGGCTAATCAATGGTGATGTAAACATCAGCCTGTAAAGTGACTGAAATTGAATGTTATAATGGAGAGTTGTGTCTTAAACATATTCATTATATTATTATATTGCATCCTTCCATCCATGTTTGTGCCAAATGGTTATGCATTTTTATTAATCTTGAATAAAATTGAAGATTTGCCCTACGTGTATCGGCAAACTCAATGGCTGTCCACCTTTGCTTTGCTGCCAACACCGTTTTCAGTGCATACGCAGTCGGAACCGTGATCCTGTCTATTGCAATGACCTAGGGAAGAGGGTAAAGAGAAGGTAGAATTTTAAACTCCATTACCGGACTTTGCTTTGACCTAAATAATGAGGACACTGGGAGAACGCAGCTTCAGACAGGCGGAGAAGCGCGTCTTGACCGTCATCGCGACCATCGATCGAAAGGATTGCCATGGCAACAGGAGCGATGATGGGTAAATACGGAATGCGGGGAGGCACTTACAGATGGACAAGCACGGCGTGAATCTGTGAGGGCACGTGCTGTGTTTGCTGGGTTGGGGAGGCACTCACAGATCGACAAGCACAGCGTGAATCTGTAAGGGCACATGCTGGGTTTGCTGGGTCGGGCAGGCACTCACAGATCGATAAGCATGACGTGAATCTGTGAAGGCACGTGCTGTGTTTGCTGGGTCGGGCAGGCACTCACAGATCGACAAGCATGACGTGAATCTGTGAGGGCACGTGCTGTGTTTGCTGGGTTGGGGAGGCACTCACAGATCGACAAGCATGACGTGAATCTGTGAAGGCACGTGCTGTGTTTGCTGGGTCGGGGAGGCACTCACAGACCGACGAGCAGGCGTGAATCTGTGAGGGCACGTGCTGTGTTTGCTGGGTCGGGCAGGCACTTACAGATGGACAAGCATGGCGTGAATCTGTGAGGGCACGTGCTGTGTTTGCTGGGTCGGGGAGGCACTCACAGATCGACAAGCTCAACGTGAATCTGTGAGGGACGTGCTGTGTTTGCTGGGTCAGGGAGGCACTCACAGATCGATAAGCATAACGTGAATCTGTGAGGGCACGTGTTGTGTTTGCTGGGTCAGGAAGGCACTCACAGATCGATAAGCACGACGTGAATCTGTGAGGGCATGTGCTGTGTTTGCTGGGTCGGGGAGGCAGTTACACATCGATAAGCACGACGTGAATCTGGGAGGGCACGTGCTGTGTTTGCTGGGTCGGGGAGGCACTCACAGATCGACAAGCTCAACGTGAATCGGTGAGGGCCACTGCTGTGTTTGCTGGGTCGGTGAGGCACTCACAGATCGATAAGCATGACGTGAATCTGTGAAGGCACGTGCTGTGTTTGCTGGGTTGGGGAGGCACTCACAGATCGACAAGCATGACGTGAATCTGTGAAGGCACGTGCTGTGTTTGCTGGGTTGGGGAGGCACTCACAGATCGATAAGCACGACGTGAATCTGTGAAGGCACGTGCTGTGTTTGCTGGGTCGGGGAGGCACTCACAGACCGACGAGCAGGCGTGAATCTGTGAGGGCACGTGCTGTGTTTGCTGGGTCGGGGAGGCACTTAGAGATCGACAAGCACGACTTGAATCTGTGAGGGCACGTGCTGTGTTTGCTGGGTCAGGGAGGCACTTACAGATCGACAAGCATGGCGTGAATTTGTGAAGGCACGTGCTGTGTTTGCTGGGTCGGGCAGGCACTTACAGATCGACAAGCACGGCGTGAATTTGTGAGGGCATGTGCTGGGTTTGCTGGGTCAGGGAGGCACTCACAGATCGATAAGCATGACGTGAATCTGTGAGGGCACGTGTTGTGTTTGCTGGGTCTGTGAGGCACTTACAGATCGACAAGCACGGCGTGAATTTGTGAAGGCACTTGCTGTGTTTGCTGGGTCGGGGAGGCACTTAGAGATCGACAAGCACGACTTGAATCTGTGAGGGCACGTGTTGTGTTTGCTGGGTCGGGGAGGCTCTTACAGATGGACAAGCACGGCGTGGATCTGTGAGGGCACATGCTCTATTTGCTGGGTCGGGCAGGCACTCACAGATCGACAAGCACGGCGTGAATCTGTGAGGGCACGTGCTGTGTTTGCTGGGTTGGGGAGGCACTCACAGATCGACAAGCATGACGCGAATCTGTGAGGGCACGTGCTGTGTTTGCTGGGTTGGGGAGGCACTCACAGATCGACAAGCATGACGTGAATTTGTGAGGGCACGTGCTGTGTTTGCTGGGTCTGTGAGGCACTTACAGATCGACAAGCACTGCGTGAATTTGTGAAGGCACTTGCTGTGTTTGCTGGGTCGGGCAGGCACTCACAGATCGACAAGCATGGCGTGAATCTGTGAGGGCATGTGCTGTGTTTGCTGGGTCGGGCAGGCACTTACAGATGGACAAGCACGGCGTGAATCTGTGATGCACGTGCTGGGTTTGCTGGGTTGGGGAGGCACTTGCAGATCCACAAGCATGGCGTGAATCTGTGCTATGTTTGCTGGGTCGGGGAGGCACTCACAGATCGACAAGCATGGCGTGAATCTGTGAGGGCACTTGCTGTGTTTGCTGGGTCGGGGAGGCACTCACAGATCGACAAGCACGGCGTGAATCTGTGAGGGCACGTGCTGGGTTTGCTGGGTCGCGGAGGCACTCACAGATCGACGAGCAGGCGTGAATCTGTGAGGGCACGTGCTGGGTTTGCTGGGTCGGGCAGGCACTTACAGATCGACAAGCACGGCGTGAATCTGTGAGGGCACGTGCTGTGTTTGCTCGGTCGGGCAGGCACTTACAGATGGACAAGCATGGCGTGAATCTGTGAGGGCACGTGCTGTGTTTGCTGGGTCGGGGAGGCACTCACAGATCGACAAGCTCAACGTGAATCTGTGAGGGCACGTGCTGTGTTTGCTGGGTCAGGGAGGCACTCACAGATCGATAAGCATAACGTGAATCTGTGAGGGCACGTGTTGTGTTTGCTGGGTCAGGAAGGCACTCACAGATCGATAAGCACGACGTGAATCTGTGAGGGCACGTGCTGTGTTTGCTGGGTCGGGGAGGCACTCACAGATCGATAAGCACGACGTGAATCTGTGAGGGCACGTGCTGTGTTTGCTGGGTCGGGGAGGCACTTACACATCGATAAGCACGACGTGAATCTGTGAGGGCACGTGCTGTGTTTGCTGGTTCAGGAAGGCACTCACAGATCGACAAGCACGGCGTGAATCTGTGAGGGCATGTGCTGTGTTTGCTGGGTCGGGGAGGCACTTACACATCGATAAGCACAACGTGAATCTGTGAGGGCACGTGCTGTGTTTGCTGGGTCGGGGAGGCACTCACAGATCGACAAGCTCAACATGAATCGGTGAGGGCACCTGCTGTGTTTGCTGGGTCGGGGAGGCACTCACAGATCGATAAGCACGACGTGAATCTGTGAGGGCACATGCTGGGTTTGCTGGGTCGGGGAGGCACTTATAGATCGACAAGCATGGCGTGAATCTGTGAGGGCACGTGTTGTGTTTGCTGGGTCGGGGAGGCACTCACAGATCGACAAGCACGACGTGAATCTGTGAGGGCATGTGCTGTGTTTGCTGGGTCGAGGAGGCACTCACAGATCGACGAGCAGGCGTGAATCTGTGAGGGCACGTGCTGTGTTTGCTGGGTCGGGGAGGCACTCACAGATCGACAAGCACGGCGTGAATCTGTGAGGGCACATGCGGTGTTTGCTGGATCTGTGAGGCACTCACAGATCGATAAGCACGACGTGAATCTGTGAGGGCACGTGCTGTGTTTGCTGGGTCGGGAAGGCACTCACAGATCGATAAGCACGACGTGAATCTGTGAGGGCACCTGCTGTGTTTGCTGGGTCGGGGAGGCACTCACAGATCGACAAGCTCAACGTGAATCTGTGAGGGCACGTGCTGTGTTTGCTGGGTCAGGGAGGCACTCACAGATCGATAAGCATAACGTGAATCTGTGAGGGCACGTGTTGTGTTTGCTGGGTCAGGAAGGCACTCACAGATCGATAAACACGACGTGAATCTGTGAGGGCACATGCTGTGTTTGCTGGGTTGGGGAGGCACTTAGAGATCGACAAGCACGGCGTGAATCTGTGAGGGCATGTGCTGTGTTTGCTGGGTCGGGGAGGCACTTACACATCGATAAGCACGACGTGAATCTGTGAGGGCACGTGCTGTGTTTGCTGGGTCGGGGAGGCACTCACAGATCGACAAGCTCAACGTGAATCTGTGAGGGCACGTGCTGTGTTTGCTGGGTCGGGGAGGCACTCACAGATCGACAAGCTCAACGTGAATCTGTGAGGGCACGTGCTGTGTTTGCTGGGTCAGGGAGGCACTCACAGATTGATAAGCACGACGTGAATCTGTGAGGGCACATGCTGGGTTTGCTGGGTCGGGGAGGCACTTATAGATCGACAAGCATGGCGTGAATCTGTGAGGGCATGTGCTGTGTTTGCTGGGTCGGGCAGGCACTCACAGATCGACAAGCTCAACGTGAATCTGTGACGGCACGTGCTGTGTTTGCTGGGTCGGGGAGGCACTTACAGATCGACAAGCTCAACGTGAATCTGTGAGGGCACGTGTTGTGTTTGCTGGGTCGGGGAGAAACTCACAGATCGACAAGCATGGCGTGAATCTGTGAAGGCACATGCTGGGTTTGCTGGGTCTGCAGCCTACCTGCCTCATTGTCAGCTTACCTTAGCATCAGACGGGATGGCCGAATGAAGTTGAGCGACCATCTCCTGTTTTGGGAGATCGGGGGAATCCGAACCAATGGGTTCGCGGGTTCGAACCCTGGTCGAGTCAAACCATGACTTTAAAATTGATACTTTTCCGATTCCTAGCCTGGAGCTCGGCATTATTAGGACAGGACAAGGACTGGTTAGCTCAGTGTCAGGATAATGTGACTGAGTGGGATATCAGGTCATGGTACTGGTGGCCTGGTCTCCCAGTGGGGCAGCACTGTAAAGTCCCCATGAGTGCGCAGTGTCACAAGTCAGTATCCGTCCTGATATGACCTTAGATGTTGCTAGGACCTGAAATAACACACAAAAGCTTACCTTAGGTCAGTCACGTGACTCGTTAGTTCATCCACACCGGCGCATGCGCACAGACGCGCCGTCACGTGACGGGTTCGGACAGACTGTCATTGTGAAGCTGCGCAGTAAGGTGGCAGCATCAGAATGTCGACACCGAACGTCTTATTTAGGTTTGATTCTATGTGCCTAAAAAGCCCTGGGCCCGTATGCATGACGTGGTGTTAGCGAGCCAAATCCGGTTTTGATGGGGATGTCTAGGTTAGCGGCGAAAACTCATTACGCAAGGAGCGGTGTTAGCGCAAACACACCGAGTGTAAGCTAACACCACGTCATGCATACGGGCCCAGGTCAGATAGCGGTTACTGGACGTAGGTGAGCATAGTGGAGGTAAACATAGTTGAAAGTAGTTGAACGTAGTTGAACGTAGTTGAACGTACAGGCATCCATACTTGTCCGTGATGTTAACTTGGTAATAAGGTGGGTGAGCCGTGATCTCCGATTACATTTTTGGACATGTTCAAAAGAGTGGTACGTTAGAGGCTGAATTTGCATCTGTGATGCTAACATACTCTACGGTACTCTAGGGTGCTCTAGGGTGTTCTAGCATACTCTAGCATACTCTAGCATACTCTAGCATACTCTAGCATACTCTAGTGTACTCTAGCATGCTCTACTGTACTCTAGCATACCTGGACGAAGCCCTGGTCACATAGCCGTTAGTGGACGTAGGTGAACGTAGTGGAGGCTAACGTAGTTGAACGGAGTTGAACATAGTTGAACTTAGTTGAACGTACCGGCATCCATACCATAACGTATTTATCCATACCATAACGTATTTACCCGTACCGAAACCTGCCGTACCTTAACGTATTTCAATGTAGTTTAACGTACTTACACCACGTTTGACCCACAGTAATCTATCCTACAGATCACAATGTCCACTAACGGCTATGTGACCGGTCCTTAAGTCAGATACTGGTGCACGTACTAGCCGGCTGGTGCTGTATAGAAGTTTATGTATGCTAAATCGCTTTAATGGAGCCTGTTAATGCCGGAATATGTGCTGTCAGAATTTTAACTCGCATGCCAAAATACAATTTTTCCCAGGTTAACAATTTCAATAGAAGTTATTTGTAAGTAATATAAGGTAGACACGCATTCACACACCTTCACATTCTTGTACCATACTTACCTCCACCTACACCCACAGCCACCGACATTGCACACTACACAAGACTTTAAGACACAACCAGACTCTTGTCTCAAAAAGTTTCTTTTATTTAACGACACCTCTAGAGCACATTGATTTTCATATCATCGGCTATTGGACGTCAAGCGTATGGTCATCCTGACATATTCTTTTGTTGAAAACCCGCTGCCGCCACATAGGCCACTCTTTCCGATAAGCAGCAAGGGGTCTTTTATATGCACTTTCCCACAGCAGGACAGCACATACGACAGCCTTTGATGAACCAGTTGTGGATCACTGCTTGGAACGGAAAATAGCCCAAACTGCAAATGGGTCCACTGAGCAGAATCGATAGGATGACCCACACCTTCACAGGTGGACACTCAACTGCCTGAGCTACGTCCCGCTCCCAGGCTCTTGTCAGAATTCCTAAAATAGAACTGGGGCAAAGCTTTAATACCATTAGGGAGGAAAGATGCACTATAAAGTCACCAGCAGTGTGCACTGTCGCAGATCACTATTCGTCTTGATATATCTTCTTTTTTTCCTTGTTACATTAGTTGCTTAAGCTGGGGAAATTTCAGTCGCAGACGATTGGTCTTCCTCATTCCACTGCTCCTTGCCCTATCCTAGTAATGCCGAGCGTCTGGCTAGGAAGCAACAAGTATCCATTTTTAAGTCATTGGTTTTACTCGACCAGGATGTCCATGGGTGTTGCTAGGAGGTAAAACCCCCCGACAGGCAATATTCACACTTGTACCCAGAATACACTTGGTGCTCCTAGACCTGATTGCTGAGCGCCTGCCCTACTGTGGCTCTCCGCCGGTGATGGCGTGTGATGATCTAGCTAGATCTACTGCGCCGTCAAGAGTTCCCGGTTATTATTCTGTCTTGCCTAATAGATTATATCACCGTTCCAACTGCGCATGTACTGAAAACGGCGCTGGCAGCAAAGCAAAGGCGAACAGCCATTGAGTTTGCTGATACGCATAAGGCAAAACGTCGATTTTATTCAAAATTAATTTAAAAAATACATAACAATTTGGCACAAACATGGATGGATGGATGCAATATGATAATATAATGAATATGTTTAAGACACAACTCTCCATAATTAGGCATTTTGAGCTAAGAAACATACAATTTCAGTCACTTTACATCACCATTGATTAGACATAAGTAATTCTTGTTCTAAATATTAAATTGTCAAATGCGTCAACAAAACTTGTTTCAGAGAAATACATAACCGATATCTGAATAATCCTACTCATTTTCTATTTCTACATATGTCATTAACCAAGGGTTATAAGTAAAAACATTAATAAAATAAGTAAAACTGACTCTGTATATGGCTCTAACACTAGTCTGAATACACATGGCATAAGATGTGCTGATTATATTGATGTTAAAGTCAATGCTAGATAAAAGATTAATATTGTAATTTATTATATGTATTTTTTTAGTTGGTATTCTATGTTTCCAACAAGAGCTGAGATGAGCTGAAACTAGCATATTTCATAGCTGCACCCAGTGTATTAGCATGTGCCATGTGCTTCTCGTGAGTTTGTTTTGCTTTGACGCATCCCACAATGCACCGCACCACTGGAATGGCGATGTAGTCTATTCCCGCACTTGGTACCGCTGCGTCCCGACAAGTGGCACCAGTCCATTTGCCGGTTTCGCAATTACCGTAAAGCTTCCTGCAGACACTTTCAGTCAGAAGTAACATGTAAACACGGCTGCGTTATGGTTAGGCGTCTGTTGTTTGTATTTATTTAGGTCTAGTTACATATATATATACATATATATATATACCCTCCGGTGCGTCTGTACACTGGTCAACATCCAGGGGAGGTGAGGTGGGCGAGATGGCACCACCGGTGCAGTGTTGTATCTTAAGGTTCAGTCACACCTTACCGGATTGGAGAAACGGATAGAAACTGGGCACTGTCTGGTGAAATACGTCAATGTCCGGTTTATATACGGTTGGCATCCAGCGTTTCCGTTCTCTGTCCGGTGGTGTCCGGTGTGTACGGTGGCAAGTTTTGAACATGCACAGAACTTGTACCGGACACCGCCGGACTGACGTGTATGGTTGGTGTCTGTTTTAAGTCTGTTTAGTCCGTTTTGTCCAGTTCATGTCCGGTACCCATCCGTTACGTCTCCGGTTTGTTTCCTGAAGAGTCCATTGACGGTGTTGTGGGAATTCGGTCCGTCATTTTTTTTAATGTTTTTGGCCCGTCCGTGATCAGTCCGGTACGTGTCCGGTTGATGTTTGGGCCGTCCGTTTGACATTCGGTTTTCACCCGTCGGTTGACCGTTGCTTGTCCCTTGTTATCCGGTGTCGTCTGGTTATCGTATGGTGGCTATTCGTTAATGTACATTCCTTGTCCAGTTAGCGTTCATTTCGCCCGGCGGCCTTTGACCCAATAGCACAACATTTCAACACATTTCTGTACATTTTGATACCGAACACCACCGGACTAGAAAATTCTTTGTCCGGTTGTGTCCGGTCCTTATACTCGCATAACACGTTATACATCACATATATATACATCCGAAGAGTTCAGGCGCAAAACAAGGTAAACGCCAATCCAAAAATGTAATTAAAATAAAAGATTTTTACCTGAGAATAATTTTAATTCTCACTAATTCCACTTTTCATATGACCATATAGTTATGGAGCAATGAACAAACAAGTAGGATATATAAAAACCATAAAAGGTTTGATTTCAATGTTTATCTCCATTTTTGGATTGCTGTTTCGTGGTTTTGTGCCTGAACTCTTCATATATAAAGACATCTTATTCGCAATTTGCCCCCGTGTTCATCCAACATTATCTACATGTCTGCAAAAAGTGTGTATTAGCTATTATGATTACAACAGAATTGACAAATGGCTAATTGTAGCTGGGGTATTGTTAAGATTCTACTTTGTATTGATTTATTCGCAATGCTTTGGAAGCATTCATCAGGCACACACATCTTCACACAAAAAAAACATAATGAACTGAAATTCAGTGAATTTTCCTGTTTTTCACCGTTCGCCCATTATAGAAATGATCAATTCTCTTGAATTCTATGCAGATCGGCACCCATCTGTTTTGTTGCGCAAGATCACGTGATAGTGACGTCACTGGTCGGCGCGTCTGTAACCCGCCACCCACAATGAGGGGGGGGGGGGCAGACTGGATGGCCGAATGAGTTAGAGCATCCGTCTCCCGTGTTGGCAGATCGTCGGGTTGTAGGTTCGAACTCTGGTCGAGTGAAACCAATGATTTAAACATTGATACTTGTCACTTCATAGCCAGGCACTCGGCATTATTAGGATAGGACAAGGACTGGTTGGCTCAGTGTCAGGATAATGTGACTGAGTGGGATATCATGTCATGGTGCTGGTGGCCTGGTCTTCCAGTGGGGCAGCACTATAAAACTTGCCATGAGTGCGAACTGTCACAAGTCAGTACCCGTCATGATATGACCTTAGATGTTGCTAGGACGTAAAACAACAACAAACAAACCCAATGAGGGCCCCCTGAGTGTGAGCGTTTCACACGGACGCTGCCTTCAAACACTCTTAAAGATGCATAATCCAACGGTTTTGTGTTTCTTTGTCTCTATAAATAGATATATAAAAGTTGCGTTGTCCGACAGGTCTTCTCTGTTGGCCAACTTGGAGCTGATTAATGCGATGTGGCCTGTGGTGCAGGTCTTGCAGGTCTTACAGTTACAACACCCCTATTATCGCCCACAGTCGCAGTGCCAGCCTCACAGCCTCTAGACAACTAGATCAAATAGGCAAACCCTCCCCACATGGTGAATGACAACTGTATCAAAATAGGAGCAAAAACTGAGTTGGTATGAATTAAAGTGGTGTTCTCTGTGGCGGAGTGGTTAGAGTGTCTGACTTTTTTCTAGGTCGGACTCCTAATCTGAAGGTCGGTCGTTCGATTCCCTGTGCCCCCACCTCTGCCAGTTTGGATTTCCACCGCTGTGTATAACTTACAGTGACATCAAAGGCCAGTTGCTCTTATACAATGTCTATGTGGTGTCGGAGGTTAAAAATCCCTTGGGTCGGTAAAGGTGTAGACTCAAGCTTTCTATCGACAAACTGTCTAATGGTGAAAACAAGTCTATTCAGACTTATCCATGATAGGCAGTATAAATCTTCAAGAAAAAAAAAGTAATAGCTCCAGGTTCCATCATCTATTGTTTATTGGTATTGAAGTACAGGTGATGAATTGGGAGAGAATGCAAAACAGATTTAACAAGATGGCAGCCCCAGAATGCTCTGGATTTGACTTTTAAAGACTATTAAACTACAGAATTTCATAAATTATTCTCCCCAAAAGTAGTGGATGCTAATCGATAAGTACTTGAACAATATATTTAACAAATTAGATTGTAAAATCATTCCCCCCCCCCAAATAAACGAACATACACTGTAAACTCAACCAGTAGCGGCCAACCAGACCCAACAAATACATGTACAACGGAATGAGCCTGGAAATGATTGTAGTTGGATCCTACTGAGGTACATGATTAATCAATATTAACCTACTTACTAACTCAATAGGCCCCACCTGAGATTACCATGAACAGAAGTTCAATCACAAAGGCCCACCCTACATCCCCCATCACCCTTTCAACGAGTATGTTACTACGAGAAAGATAATCAGTTATGCCCCATCCCCTACTAACGCCTACCATCCTAGTCTAACATAGTTACCTCCCCGCATATGTTTCTTTTTTTTCTTATCTTGTTCTTTACCCATTATTCATGTACCAATGTTTTGCTTATTTTCCTGTAATTGTCTATCTGTATATTGTTGTAGATTTTTTTACTGTGTAGAGGCAATTGTGATTAGGGCTGGAAGACCAGTGCATTAGCACTGACAACATGTTATTCAGAGGAATAAAAACACTTGAACAAACAAAAACAAAACAAAAAAATGTGGTTATTTCCATGACCCAGCCAGCCGATATTATTTCTAATGTTTTTAACACCCTGTCACCAGAGAGCGTGTATATAAACAGATGAGAGGGACAACTCCCGCGAAAATATGTAACACAGGCTGCAGTGGCGATCCTGGCAGTTATTGTTGAACAAGCCTTGAGTTTGCCGGTATGCTCAGTGCAAAACATTAATTTTCTTAAAAGATTAATAGAAATCCAGAACCCTAACCATATAAATTCAATATAATCTTGTTGGTAAACATGTTTTCTATATGTGTACTAAGCGGCTTGTTTCTATTTGGTGTAGTTTTAGAGATATTTCACTTTTTCTGTAGGAAGATTGCACACGACCATTGACAATGCCTTGAGTTTGCCGTACGCGTAGTGAAAAACGTCAGTTTTATTCCAAATTAATAGAAATCCAGAACCCTAACCATATCAATTTAATATAATCTTGTTGGTAGACATGTTTTCTATGTGTATTCCAATCAGTTTGTTTCTAGGTGTTGTAGTTTTAAAGATATTTAACGTTTTCTGTATGAAGATTGCTCACTGCCATTGACAATGCCTTGAGTTTGCCCATTTGTTCAACAACCACCACTTGGAGCGCCACAGTCGGCAGCTGTTACAGGGTCTAGTATGACAGTTGTCCCTCTCATCTGTTTATATACACGCTCTCTGCTGTCACAGAGATATTGCCAATGGTGTGACGATGCACATCAATGTCTTCCTTCCGCCGGTCGGACGCGCCAACTGTCTGTGCGCATGCTCGACGTGCGCGTAGGACCGGAAGTGTGGCTGTGTGGGTATGAGGAATCACTATTACATTGCCGCTAAATTATCTCCAGACTCACACCCACACCCACAACCAAACACACAACCAAACACACACACCCGTAATGACACCCACAATGACACCACCAATGTATCCATAGCCAAACCGACACCTACACCCACACCTACACCCACAACCACACACACACACATTCATACCCACACTCATACCAACACCCACACCTACACCCACAACCACACACACACATTCATACCCACACTCATACCAACACCCACACCTACACCCACACCTACACCCACAACCACACACACACATTCATACCTACACTCATACCAACACCCACACCTACACCCACACCTACACCCACAACCACACACACACATTCATACCCACACTCATACCAACACCCACACCTACACCCACAACCACACACACACATTCATACCCACACTCATACCAACACCCACACCTACACCCACACCTACACCCACAACCACACACACACATTCATACCCACACTCATACCAACACCCACACCTACACCCACACCTACACCCACAACCACACACACACATTCATACCCACACTCATACCAACACCCACACCTACACCCACACCTACACCCACAACCACACACACACATTCATACCCACACTCATACCAACACCCACACCTACACCCACACCTACACCCACAACCACACACACACATTCATACCCACACTCATACCAACACCCACACCTACACCCACACCTACACCCACAACCACACACACACATTCATACCCACACTCATACCAACACCCACACCTACACCAACACCTACACCCACAACCACACACACACATTCATACCCACACTCATACCAACACCCACACCTACACCCACACCTACACCCACAACCACACACACACATTCATACCCACACTCATACCAACACCCACACCTACACCCACACCTACACCCACACCTACACCCATACCTACACCCACACCTACACCCACACCTACACCCGCCCTCATACCCACATCGACCCCCACAACGACAAGGACAACCAAACACAACCAAACACACCGATACCCGTAATCACACCCACAACGACACCACCACCATATCCACCCACACCCACACCCACACTCATACCCACATCTACCCCCCACAACGATCACCACAACCAAACACACAACCAAGCACACCCACACCCATAATCACACCCACAAGGACACCACCACCATATCCACCCCCACCCCACACCGACACTCATACCCACACCGACACTCATACCCACACCCACACCCACAACCACACCCGTACCTACACCCACAACCACACTCATACCAACACCCACACTCATACCAACACCCACACTCATACCCACACCCACAGCTACAACCACACCCACACCCACACCCACACCCATACCCACACCCACAACCACACTCATACCAACACCCACACTCATACACACAGCCAGACCCACAGCTACACCCACAACCACACCATACCCACACCCTCAACCACACCTACACCCAAAACCACACCACACCCATTCCCACCCCCACAACCACAACCACAACCACCCCGACACCCACCTCATTCTAAGCCACTCGCTCTTATCGCTTTGTCACAGCGCCCTAACATCACGTGACGTACCCTAACACCACGTGACGTACTCTAACAACACGTGACCTACTCAGCCCCCCCCCCTCCCACTCTTCACGCCAAGACCGAACCTGAATAAGGAGTTCTCAGGTCGACAAATTATTCAGTGGCTGGTACCTTATACCGGTGTGGCGTTTTCAGCCGTGTGCCGTGTTCAGCCGTGTGCATAGACTCAAACTCAAGGCATTGTCAATGGTGGTGCGCAATCTTCATACAGAAAATCCAGGAAAAGTGAAATATCTCTAAAACCACACCACCTAGAAACAAATTGCTTGGTACAAATATAGAAAACATCTTTACCGAAAACATTATATTAAATTTATAAGGTTAGTGACTCATGACCATTGACAATGCCTTGAGTTTGAGTCTATGCACACGGCTGAACATGGCACACGGCTGAAAACGCCACACCGGCTGTTCAAGTTGCATAACCCGATGATGTTTGAGCACCATGTTTAAGGTCATCATTATTACTTTACCTTAGTTGTTTGGGTTTTTTGGTGATGAATTTATTTACCCTACTCATAACGGAGAAGCGCGTTAACACTTGTTTTAACCTCCTGGCAGCACTAATCCAATTTGATTCAAATCTTCTGTGAATTTTGTTTTAGTAATAATTTTGGTTTTCTTGCTTCCTCTTTATGGCTTGTAACTGTTTGTAGATTGCAAACAGTCCAAAATCCTGCTTTCACTATACTTTGTGTTAGTCCATTTAAACATCTTCTAATTTGTCTAGGTTGCATTATTTCAAAGGGTTGACATTAGACATATTTGAGTCTTGTCTTAAAGGGTAACTAACTTCAGAGATATCTCAAATGAAAACATACGGAATTATTTTCAGTGTGCACACCGAAATGCTGAACGTGGGCTCTGTGTACCCTTTTGAAACTTGGAAGACAAACCACAATAAATCTACAACACCAGCACCGGTGTGTAAAGCTGACATGTAGGATCGAATCTGAGTTAAGTTTCAGTATCGAAAAGGCAACGCGACATCAGACTGTGCAGCTTTAGGGAAATCTACAAGATGGAACCAGCGTCCACAGCCCCCTAGTGGCCCTGACACACACTATGACACCCATACCCCTCACACACACTCTGCGCACCCTACTGGCCCTGACACACTTTGACACCCCACGCCCCCTCACACTTACCCCCTATAACCCCCCCCCCCCTCCCCCAAGAAACAGCGCTGTGTTCTTCCAGTAGATGTATAACTTACAGCGTCATCAAAGGCCAGTTCCTCTCATACCATATCTATGTGGTGTGGGAGGTTAAAAATCCCTTGGGTCAGTAAAAGTGTAGGCTCAGGCTTTCTATCGACAAACTGTCTAATGGTGATAACAAGTCCATTCAGACTTATCCATGATAGGCAGTATGAATCTTCAAATCTTCAAGAAAAAAGAAGTTGCATATCCCCAATGGCTGGCTGGACCAGTAAACCTAATGAAACTAATGAAACTGATGAAACTAATGAAGCTAATGAAACTAATTAAACTAATGAAACTGATGAAATTAATGAAGCTAATGAAACTGATGAAACTAATGAAACTAATGAAACTAATGAAACTAATTAAAGTAATGAAGCTAATGAAGCTAATGAAACTAATGAAACTAATGAAACTGATGAAACTAATGAAGCTAATGAACCTGATGAAACTAATGAAGCTAATGAAACTAATGAAATTAATTAAAGTAATGAAACTAATTAAACTAATGAAACTAGTGAAGCTAATGCAACTAATGAAACTAATGAAACTAATGCAACTAATGAAATAATGAAACTGATGAAACTAATGAAGCTAATGAAACTGATGAAACTAATGAAGCTAATGAAACTAATGAAACTAATTAAACTAATGAAACTAATTAAGCAAATGAAGCTAATGAAACTAATTACACTGGTTACACTAATTACACTAATGAAGGTAATGAAACTAATGGAACTAATGGTAATAATGGTAATCATGTTAATCATCGTAGTCATGGTAATGATGGTAATGGTGGTAATTGTGGTAATGATGGTAATTATGGTAACGACGGTAACGACGGTAGCGATGGTAACCGTGGTGATGATGGTAGTGATGGTAATGATGGTAATGATGGTAACGACTGTAATGATGGTAGCGATGGTAGTGATGGTAACATCGGTAATGATGGTAACGATGGTAACGACGGTAGTGAAGGTGATGATGGTGACAATGGTGATGATGGTAATGATGGTAGTGATGGCGATGACGGTGACGATGGTGATGATGGTGATGATGGTAATGATGGTAGTGATGGTAGTGATGGTAGTGATGGTAATGATGGTAATGATGGGAATGATGGTAGCGATGGTAATAATGGTAATAAGGGTAACAATGGTAATGATGGTAACAGTGGTAATGGCGGCAACGATGGTAGTGATGGTAATGATGGTAATGATGGTAATGATGGTAACAGTTAATTCCCAATATAGAGATTCTGCTCTGGTAGGTTCATTCCAGTATAATAATATTGCCAGAATGGGGTAGAACTTATATATATACCTCTACACCAGTGTACTCACCTGCCCCATTGAAGTTGTTTCATTTAACGTCATGCTGCTATACCATCATTGAGAAACAAAGATAGACTTCTCTGATCCAACCAAAGGTTCAGCGAGGTATTTCTACATTCAACCATGAGGTAAATGGGATGATTGGTGTGCTATTCATAATATTTATTGTACAGCAGTTACAATGGCGCATACTAGTCCCAGTCAGGTCGCACTATTCAATGTACATTATCATTAGCATCATTGTTATAATTGTTATAATTATTATCATTAGTATCATTTGTATCATTATCATCATAATTCTCACAATTGTCATTAGTACCATTACGACCATCATTATTATCAGAATTGCTATTATTGTAATTAATGCCAGTATTGCCATTATTACAATCATTATCATGATTATCATGATTGCCACTATTATCATCATTATCATTATGATAATTATGATGATTATCATCATTATCATTACTATCATTATTATCACTGTTCTCGTTGTTATCATTATTATCATTATTATCATAATTTCCATTAGCATCATTATCACTATTATCATTATTATCATTATTATCATTATCATTATTATCATTAATGTCTACATATAATCCCGAGATTATGGGACTATTATGGAATGGATCCAATGGGTGGGTGCAGGCGTGTGAGTGCTTTTGTGGGTGCTGCTTGAGCAGCTTGTTGGGCGGGTGGGCTGCTTGAGGTAGGCACTAGGCCTGTGAGGTTGCAGGATGTCACCCAACCACCAAACGTTGGCTACTTGGTCCTCGTGTTTTGTGTAATATAGAAATAGAGGGTTTAGGAGCCAGCCAGAGCTGAGACTCTCCTCCATATAACTGTATATATTGCGTTGTGTATCTCTGAGTAGTGTCAATAATATCCTTATTATCATTATTTTCATTATTATCATGATTATCATGATTATAATTATTATCATGATGATCATGGTTATAATGATCATGGTTATCACTATTATCATTATTGTCATCATTATCATTGTTATCATTATTATCATTATTATCATCATTATAATTATTATCATTATTATCATTATTATCATTAGCTTAATTAGTTTCAGTCGTATCATTCGTTTCATTATTATTACCACCATACCACCATGTGTTAGGTATCATCAATAGCAGCGGACGAAAGCATCGTCTGATGAACACAGACACTAATCCGTAAATAATAACTATCCACATATATATGTAGCGTGTAAACTGCAGCTGGGTTTATGCACATAATACCCTACCTGCGTGGTGATGTGATAACACGGCCCGTTGCGCCGCGGTGTGAGTAGTATGTATACACTTCATATTGACGCGGGCACCCGGGACCGCACAGACACGGCTCGCTGTGTGCTCCATGTGGACCACGTGACCTCCCTGCACAGGGTGTCACGTGATCTGTAGAGACTCCCTGTGCAATATGTCAAGTGACATTTGAAGGCATTTGCGGGTTTAAATCAGCTATTATCACCCAGCAGATGTCATTGTGAGTCTCGGGTGTCGCGTTCCGACCAGGGCGAGGCGGTAACGAGAGACCTGTATGTCTCTGTTAACTGAACCTGTACGTCACGATTCAGTTATGCCTTTCTCCCCGAATCACCCATGTTACAACTGAAGCAGGGCGTACAGTGTAGAGTCTGTCTACGGAATTTATCCAACTTCGCCATTTTGTTGTGGTTTGTTGTGTGTGTGTAAATGAAGAGTTCAGGCACAAAACCACGTAAACTCCAATCCACAAATAGAGGTAAATATTGAAATCAAACCATCAAACAATTAGTTTTGTTACATTCCTATTCTTTTGTTCATTACTCCATGATGATTTCATCATAAGAAAAGTGGAATTAGTGGGAATTAAAATTACCTCCCCACAGGCTGCATAAATGCAGGCACTGTTGTCCTCACAGGATGCATTAATGCAGGCACTGTCCGTCTCACAGGATGCATTAATGCAGGCACTGTCCTCCTCACAGGATGGATTAATGCAGACACCATCCTCCTCACAGGATGCATTAATGCAGGTGAGGTCCTCCTCACAGGATGCATTAATGCAGGCACTGTCCTCCTCACAGGATACATTAATGCAGACACCATCCTCCTCACAGGCTGCATAAATGCAGGCACGGTTGTCCGCACAGGATGCATTAATGCAGGCACTGTCCGTCTCACAGGATGCATTAATGCAGGCACTGTCCTCCTCACAGGATGGATTAATGCAGACACCATCCTCCTCACAGGATGCATTAATGCAGGCACTGTCCTCCTCACAGGATACATTAATGCAGACACCATCCTCCTCACAGGATGCATTAATGCAGGCACCGCACTCCTCATAGGATGCATTAATGCAGGCACCATCCTCCTCACAGGATGCATTAATGCAGGCACAGTCCTCCTCACAGGATGCATTAATGCAGGCACCCTCCTCCTCACATGATGCATTAATGCAGGTGAGGTCCTCCTCACAGGATATATTAATGCAGGCACCATCCTGCTCACAGGATACAATAATGCAGGCACCGTCCTCCTCACATTATGCATTAATGCAGGCACCATCCTCCTCACAGGATGCATTAATGCAGGCACCGTGCTCCTCATAGGATGCATTAATGAAGGCACCATCCTGCTCACAGGATACAATAATGCAGGCCCGTCCTCCTCACAGGATGCATTAATGCAGGTACCGTTCTCCTCACAGGATGCATTAATGCAGGCATAGTCCTCCTCACAGGATGCATTAATGCAGGTGAGGTCCTCCTCACAGGATGCATTAATGCAGGCACCATCCTGCTCACAGGATACAATAATGCAGGCACCGTCCTCCTCACACTATGCATTAATGCTGTGACAGATGACGCAGTTCTAACTTGTTTCCTAGGCCTCTCTTTCAGGCAGGATCTTTGGCGGCAGTGAAGGATAGAGCGGTTCTAGCCTGGTTCCCGGGCCTTTTATTACAAACATGGTTCTTTGATGTTGTGACAGATGACGCGGTTCTAACCTGGTTCCTATGCCTCTCTTGAAGGTAGGAGCTTTGGCGGCAGTGAATGATAGAGTGGCTCTAGCCTAGTTCCCGGGCTTTTCTTGGAGCCTGTTTTTTTGGCTGTCCGAATGCATAACGTGCAAACAGAGAACCCGCTTTAAATATCGTGAAGATAGCAGAGTTCTTTGTTGTTGTTGTTGTTGAAGATTTATACTGCCTATCATGGATAAGTCTGAATTGACTTGTTTTCACCATTAGACAGTTTGTTGATAGAAAGCCCAAGCCTACACTTTTACCGATCCAAGGGATTTTTAACCTCCCACACCACATAGACATGGTATGAGAGCAACCAGCCTTTGATGACCCTGTAAGTTATACACAGCGGTGGAAATCCAAATTGGCAGAGGTGGGGGGCACAGGGAATCGAACCACCATCCTTCAGATTAGGAGTCTGACCTAAAAAAAAGTCAGAGACTCTAACCACTCTGCCACAGAGCACACCAAGATGTTCTAAGATGTTAGGTCAATATTGGTTCAGTTTGAATGCTGATTTGAACCTCAATCTGGTCTTGCACACAATGTCAACATGTAAACACTTGTTCCCGGGGTGCTTTATTTAAGACGAACCCCGGCAGCGATTGACACCAGCGTCTCTAATTATACCTCAGGCACGCAGCACTCTCAGTGTCGTGTCACGTGACCAAATCGGGAATGCAAACCCGAGACGCGCGGGGAGCATCGCACTAAGGAAACGCCACCGCGCCAAAGTTGTCAAAAATAATCGTCGATGGCATTCCACTTCCACGCTCCGATGCCTTGGAGCAATGGTTGTGTTTGATCACTGTAGTTTGTTTTGATCTCTGCAAGAAATGGGAAACATTCCCGCCCCACAGCTCACGGACCCCCTTCTCTGCGTGTCCCACTCGGGGTTGGATCTGGGCGGTGCTGTACTGTTACCTACGTGCTAACTCCCCGTCCTCACAGAAACACCTGCATTAATGCATCCTGTCAGCAGACTAAAAATATATGGATTTTCGGTAAAGAATTATATATTGGCAGAGAGCATTATTATTCTTGAGTGATGGAGTGGGGAGAAGGTTATGTAATCTAAAAGCAATGGTGCCCCCACTCACATGATGACATGATATAAGCTATCTGAGATATATGTTCATACATGATGCCTAAAGTTAATTAAGAGATGTTCTTATATAAGAAGCAGTTCAAGGTTGATGAAATGTTCCTCTATGTATTCATAAAGAATGCAATTGGAGAAAAAGGACATTTTTGGTATATATATATATTTTACCTCAGTATACCACCTCTGGCTAGCCGCAGGCTAGGGAGAAGGAAGCACATCCGGGTCCAGCAATTAGCATAAGTGACTCACAACGGGAGGACGTTTGTGAGTTGCTCCAACAGGATTTATCTACTAAGACTACTTATTCACAAAGTAAGTAATGGAAACTTAGTTTAAATGGTTTATGATGCATCATAGCATCACATTATGAAAGTTCAGAACTTTCTCAGGTCCCTTTTGGACTTTGTACGTGTTTTTTACTTGAGGATAGAACACTGGGTGCCGCGGGCATGAACAAAACCGATAGTCCTTTGTTCTATCGACACCTGTTTTTGAGACAGGGAGAAATGGTAACCCGAGTTGCTGATTTCCTAAGAAAATTCTCCCAGATCCTAATAGAGGATGTTGTTGGGGATGCTTCTGGGTGTTTTTTATAGACACCCCAGACCGGTTTTAAGGCGAACCTCCGAGTTTCGTAATATTTTCTCCAACTTGCTGGCATCGTAGCCGCGGGTGGGAGAAGTGTACGGAATAGAGAGAGTGGGTGATCTAAGGATCGACTCCCCCCGTTTGGTTGGTTTCGTTACCATGCACCTACGGCAAACTTTAGCTTCACGCCTGTACTGAAACGTTGTAATACACGTAGCTCTGTACCTGTTACCTCAACCCAGTTTACTGGTTTACACTTTGTGTAGTTGAGATGATTCCGGTTTAAGTAACTCCTTTTCTCGTTACAGAAACCGATGGCCACTCGGCGGAATAAGCCGCCCGCGGCAGCCGTGGGCATTGCCCCTCCGGATTACGATTCGTCACCAGCTGCTACGGCTACGCCGTCCCCACAGCCCAGGGCCCAGACGTCCGACCGGGACAGTGACCAGCCACCTCAACCCAAAGATTCGGAGGCTAAGATGGCAACAATGATGGAGGAAAAGATGCGCCAATTCCAGGCTCTTTCCCTTGCGGGCCCTTCCCAAATCCCTGATGAGGATTGGGAAGATTTTTCCGACGACGAGGAAGATACGCTTTCGGCCACTGAGGTTACGAAACCGAAAGCGCGCAGCAAGAAACGCCGCACAGTGAGCAGCTCGGGTGATGAGTTCACCAAGGAGGCTAACGCTAAACGAGCTAAGAAATCGAAGAAAAAGAAAAAGAAAGACTCGTCCTCGGACTCGTCAGAGGACTCCTCATCCACAGAGTCGGATTCCGATACGGAACGCGCTGGGGTTTACACCAAAATCGGCGCTAAGGTCGGTAAGAAAATTATAAAAAAGAAGGCAAAGAAGGTTTGTACTACAACCATGATGAGGAAAACGGTAAATGGCCACTTTACCACCTTCAAACCAGCTGAGGTCATTAACAAACAGATCTCCGGGATCAAAGGTATCCCATCCTCACTTCGGTCTGTAAGGAGATGGATGCTGGCATCCATCTGTCAGACGAACGTCGCCGCTATGAAACTGCCCTATGTTTAATCCATAAGGCAGTTTTGGGGGTCCTTGACTTCCATTATCCCGGTCGCTAACCGCATGCAAACCGAGAATAAATTCTCGTCCTTGGCTCGTGTAATGGACAGGGGCATTGCATTGCTCGCTGCAGCGAGTAACTACATGACACATCGCAGGTTCGAAAACGTGTTCAAATCCGTCACTACAGACGCTGGCAAAGAAGTTGCCCGGTCAAAGAAAATGACGGATAATGACGGCAAGGAATACACGGTGTATTCGGGACCTACCCCCATCAAAGGCAAACCTCTGGACAAGTCCAAAATGTTTGGGGGTCAGCTCGCCTACCTTTACAAGCAAGTAGAAGTGGACAATAAGAGTGCCAAGAACACCGAACAAAAGGGCCGTAAATTCCAAAATCCCATCGGTTTCAGGCGAAGCCGGACGGATTTTCGCTTCCGACGAGGAGGAAGGATGGATAACTATTGTTTTACCGAGGTAGGAGCCTCGGATAGACGTGGGCGAGGGCCCACCCACCACGCCCTTCCACGTCTATTCAATCACTTGTACCAAGATTAGGTCAGATGACTTTAGTTTTTGTTTATTAGAATCATTTTTATCCTGAATTAGTAGGTAAAGATTGCTGGACCCGGATGTGCTTCCTTCTCCCTCGCCCACGTCTATCCGAGGCTCCTACCTCGGTAAAACAATAGTTATCCATCATCTATACCCAGGTAAGATTCGTCTTACTAATCTATATATTTGTAACTGTCTACAACTACCTGTCCCTACCGGACCCAGGGCCGAGCACACCAGCCATACCACATTCCTTAGGGCCACACCCTACAGGCTGGGTTGGTTGGCAACTCCCCATATTAGGGCATTGCACTGACCAGTCTGTAGGGGGGTGTCTGATTGGCTGGCTGCGGGAGGTCCGGTCACCTGACCCCCTTTGGCATATCATGACCACACAAGTCTCATTCTAATTATTTATTCAAGAAACTTCTCCAGACCCACTGGAGAGGGATCACTCTACTCCTGGCTCTTGAGTGAGACAGACCTACTCTAGAGCAGGACCCCATACACTTTGTCTGATGCTATCAAAATTCATCTATTCCAATTGAGTGTGTACAGAGCCATAGGACTCCTGTCCCATGGGCTGTAGGCACTGCTTTCTCTATACAGGCTAAAGAGGTAATGATATCTTGTGTGGCTAGAAGGTGGGGGGTTAGGGTGATAGGTCACTGATAGGTGAGCAGGAGTTGATGCCAATAAAGCACAACATCCTCACTGTCTATCTTTGTGACTTGTCTTCCTTTCTTCCTTAGTATTGGTTAATGAGTTGATAGTCGGTATTTGAATAACAGCATCACAGGTGATATGAAGGGGGAGAGTATTGTAGTATTATCTGGTGTCACGACGGCCGAAACCAGTATTATTATAAGACGGTGCCTGCATGAATGCATAATGTGAGGATGATGGTGCCTGCATCAATGTGAGGAGGATGGTGCCTGCATTAAAGAACCAGGTTTGTACTAAAAGGCCCGGGAACCAGGCTAGAACCACTCTATCATTCACTGCCGCCAAAGATCCTGCCTTAAAAAGAAGTCTAGGAACCAGGTTAGAACCGCATCATCTGTCACAGCATTAAAGAACCAGGTTTGTACTAAAAGGCACGGGAACCAGGCTAGAACCACTCTATCATTTACTGCCATCAAAGCTCCTGCCTTCAAGAGAGGCATAGGAACCAGTTTAGAACCGCGTCATCTGTCATGGCATCAAAGAACCAGGTTTGTACTAAAAGGCACGGGAACCAGGCTAGAACCGCTCTATCAATCATTCACTGTCGCCAAAGATCCTGACTTCAAGAGAGGCCTAGGAACCAGGCTAGAACAGCGCCGTCTGTCACGGCATCAAAGAACCAGGTTTGTACTAAAAGGCCTGGGAACCAGGCTAGGCCGAGACCCTCCCTGAAGCACGGATCAGCACGTGGGAATCAAAGGGTTAATCTGGTCTCCCGCAGCTGGTACCAGCGAGTTGAGGGACGCGGGCCGCCGGGGCTGCTGTTTGAAGAAGACCCGGGTACCAGCGCACCCCGCCAGCCCCGCCCCCCCGGCGGCTGCCGGCCGAACTACACCCTGACTCGCAGCAGGATAGGGTGGGTAGGCCGGGCAGGGCGGGTAGGGTGGGTAGAGAGGTATGGCGGTTATGGCGGGTAGAGAGGTCGGGCGGGTAGGGTGGGTAGGGCTTGCAGGGCGGGTAGGGTGGGTACGATGGGTAGGGTGGGTAGGGCGGGTAGAGCGGGTAAGGTGGGTAGGCGGGTAGGGCGGGTGGTCGCTGATCGGGATGTGGCGGTGGCTACCACATAAGGTGTCTATGTATTTAAAGTTGCATAGTCCGATGCTTTTGAGTTTCTGCTATTTTCTGAGATAAATATATTATACTAATCGTTATAATCTACTTTACTTTAGTTTGAAGTAACTCTAATTATAAATGGCTAAGTTTGGAGATATTTGACGTCAAAAGATGCCAAAATAATTTGTGCAAGCATGCCAAAACTCTGACACCATAGACTTCAGTAGTAACGGGTTCTATTAATTGACTTATTATGCCCTTCTATGCAGCAACAAATGCTTAATAAGCGCACCAGTGTCTAAGTTGGACATGTAGAATCAAATCTAGACAAGTGTTTTGGTTTTGAAAATTTCATGCTTTCTTTGGACTATGCGACTTTAAAGTTACATAGTATAAACCAGATAGGGTGGTCTAGTGAGTTGAGCACCCGCCTCTTATATTGGTAGGTTGTGGGAGTCAAATCCATGGATTTGAGTCATGATCGAGTCAAACTAATGTCATAAAATGTTATGCTTGTCACTACATAGCCTAGCACTCAGCATTACTACGATAGGATAGGGCGCAGTGGAATGAGGAAGACCGATTGTCCGCGATTGAAAATTCCCCTGCTTAATCAAATAATAAACCAAACAAAATAGTCCGATGAAAGCATGATATTACCTAAAAGCAAAACACTTTTCTCGATTTTATGTTACATATCCAACTTAAATGCCGGTGCATTTATTAACCGTCTTTTCCTGCGTATAGAAAACATAAGGTAGAAGTGACCAACTGGTGTCAGGACAAGAAGCACTTGCTGAAGCTGCCTTTGCTTACCTGCCCCAACAAGCAACAGGGCTCCAAGCCACTCTAGCTGTACCAGAGAACCTTCCAGAATCAGCACACAATAGATTCACCTTCACCGCTTATATAATATTTGCATAAAGGTAAACATTTATACATACACATAACTACAATAAGGGAATGAGACCAAGTCCTTCCAATAGAATTTATTACTGCTGAAGTCTATGGTGTCAGAATTTTGATGCACGCACAAGCAACAAATTTTACCTGATTTCGGTCATCCAAGATGGCTGCCTCAATGTTTGGGTTTAGCAACTCCACCCTCCATTGACCAGACGGGATGGCCGAATGAGTTGAGCGTCCACCTCCGGTTTTGGGAGATCGGGGGATCCGAACCGATGGATTTGTGGGTTTGAACCCTGGTTGACTTAAGAACTTATACTTATCGCTTTGTAGCCAGGTGCTCAGAATTATTAGGATAGGGCAAGGACTGGTTGACTCAGGGTCAGGATACTGTGACTGAGTGGGATATCAGGTCATGGTGCTGGCAGCCTGGCCTCCCAGTGGGGCAGCACTATAAAGTTGCCATGAGTGTGCACTGTCACAAGTCATAGCCATCCTGATATGAATTTAGCTGTTGCTTGGACGTAAAACAACAACAAACAAACAAACAAAAACCACCCTTCATCTGCCTACTAAGGTAAAGGAGGAAAATATGTTAGCCTTTTTGAGGGCAGCTGGACTGTACCACCTCATATAGTTTACTAAATAGATTCTATCAATTATTAATAAAACTTTTATTTTTCTATGGGAATTTGTTTCCCTTGACCACAAATATATGATTGTGAGCTTTCTAATTTAATGAGTGTCTATTGGCAAATCATTGATTGTCTGCTTTTACATGTAAAAGTGATGGTTTGAACAAAAAAGTAACATTTCTCGCCGTGAATATGGCCTATGCTGCCAACACGGCGCATCGCAACCACCAATCAACCAATCAATCTGCCTCCTCCCGTCCTCCTTCGATCCTGCATGTTCGGTGCAGCGGGCCGGATGTAATTACTTTTTAGTGCGGAGAAAATGCGGTGTCGTCGTCTAGAGGCATCCTCACTCCTCATTATGACATGGCCGGAAAGGTTTAGATATTTTGTCATTGTTTTTGTGTTTTCCACTTTGAGATAATCACTGGTTTTCTTTCAGTCCAATTTGATATCGTTAAAGTTTGTGGTGGGATGTTACACTTACAGACGTTTCCCGAGCTGCCCTCTCACAGCTGAACCAAGAACTAAAGTTGTGAGTAGCCGCTCACTGTGCAACATACTCCATGGAAAAGGTCTTATAGAGGATTTCCACCACCTAGACACCCTCTACTGGCTGTGACAACAACTAATATTCTGGGACGCAGCTCACTGTGCAGCATACTCCAGGGAAAAGGTCTTATAGAGGATTCCCACCACCAAACCACCCTGTACGCCTAATGTTGTGGGTAGCACAGGTCTACTCCATGGAAAAGGTCTTGTAGAGGATTTCCACCATACTGTTGGTTCTATGAAGCCTTAACACCATAAACCCGCCCTCTGACGGCATTGTTAAGAACTAAAGTGGTTGCTCCTGCTGCCGGGGGCCTGGTATCCCAGTGGGGCAACACTATATAATTGTCACGAGTGCACACTGCCATAAGTCGGGGTACCCATCCACGTGTTACCTTAAATGTTGCTAGGATGTAAAACCCCAACAACCGTACATGATAATAGGTTAGAGGAGTGGCCACACTGATTATTCTGTACCAGATTAGTGGTACACACGAGTGCTTGGCCGTCATGGTTCGGAGATTTATGAATTTTCTTTTTATAAATTCAACTGTTTTCAACTATTTGTTTATTGCTTCGAATTGAAATCAAAATCGTGGATGCACTGAACAAAACAATGTGTACAGTGCCATCAAAGACCCTATAACACTAAGACGGCTCACTCAGCCTGTGTAATCAAGAGAACAGCCAGCGCACCAGGTGGTGGGTTTGATCATTTTGATAGTGTGAATGGTGTATGTGCTTGAGCGTGTGTGTGCATGTGCATGTGCATGTGCGTGTGTGTGTGTGCATGTGCATGTGTCAGTTTGCTGGAAGAAAGATGCTGTGGGAATGTGTGTATGGGGGTGGGTGGGGTGGAGAGGTGGAGGGGCAGGGTGGGGGTAGCGGTAGTGGTGGGAGTTCTATAGGAGTAGCAACACGCAACCAGTGGGAACCTCCCTACCCCCTGCTTACATCAGGGAGGGGGCGCATGAGCTGTGGTGTGAGAGCGTCGACTGAAGTGGTTGAGGAGGGGGAGGGGAAGTGTGGGGGAGGAAGGGGGAGTGTGGGGGAGGAAGGGGGGAAGGGAGGGGGAAGGGGGAGGATGGGGGAGGGAGGTGTGGTGTGAGAGCATCGAGTGAGGTGGGTGAGGAGAGGGAGGCAGAGAAGGAGGGGGGAGAGGGAGTGTGGAGGGAGGGGGGAAGAGGGAGGAAGGGGGAGGGGAGGGAGGTGTGGTGCGAGAGCGCAAGGTAAGGTGGATGAGGAGGGAGCTAGGGAGAGGGAAGGTTGGGGATAGGAGGGGTAAGGGGAGAGGAAAGGTGGTGAGGCTGGGGGAGTGTGGGGGGGGGGGAGGTGAGGGGGTGGAAGGAGAGTGAGGGAAGGGGAGGGAGGGGGAAGGGCGATGAGCATGGGAGGAGGGAGGGTCAGAGGGAGCAGAGGACGGGAGGGGGAGGGAGGGGGAGAGAGTGGGGGAGGGCGGGGGAATGAGGGAGGGTGGAGCAGAGGGAGGTGGGGACCAGGCACTCAGCACAACATCGGCCAAATTCAAATGACATGCAATCTCTCTTTTTTTATTTTAAACTCACCATCTCACCTTGTATGTGTTTACGCGTGAAACACCAGCCAGCAGCCCGGCTGATCAAACCCACCACAAGGTGGCACTGCAAAACTTACATTACCATGGCAGAGATAGGGAGTGAGCCATCTTAGTGTTATAGGGTCTTTGGTGCCATGTTATGGAATATAACTACAGTAAAACCTCTCTAAATCGGCCGACATTGGGACCGACTTTGAGTGGTCCATTTAGGGAGCTGGTCGGTTTAGGGAGTTAGAATATGGTTACAATGGTATTGTTGGGACCCAAAAACAGCGATCCATATAAGGGAGTGGTCGATGTGTGGAGGTGGTCGGTTAGAGAGGTTTTACTACATGTTATTGTAACATGCCACTCTAAGCAGTTAGTCAGCTTAAAGCTGCATAGTCCGATGAAAATATAACATTTCAAAAACCAAAACAATTATCTAGATTTGATTCTACATATCTAACTTAGATGCTGGTGCACTTATTTAACACTTGTCGTCAGATATAAGGGGATACTGAGTCAATTAATAGAACCTGCTACTGCAGAAGCCGATGGTGTTAGAGTTTTGGCAAGCTTGCAAACATTAATTGAGCATGTTTCCATTTAAAATATCTCAAAAGTTAGCAATTTGAAAGAAAAGTTACTTTAAACTAAAGTAAGGTAGATTATAATGAACACCCTCCTAATATGTTTATCTCAGAAAATGAGAGAAACTCAAAACCATCGGACCATGCAACTTTAAATTGGCTTATAATGTATTAGGTAACTTACATATAAATATGTATATTGGTCGGTTTATCCTGCTGATAATTTGTATATTGCAGGATAGCACAACACAGTATTAGTTATTGAGCCTAGTCCGTTACGTATATTCACACTGTTGATAAAAGCTTCATAATCAGATGAAATAAGCAAATTGATTAGTTCAAAGACTTATCTAGATTTGAGCCTACATATCCAACTTCGGTACTAATGCACTCATTCAAAGCGGGTTGCAGTTTGGTGGATATCATCATCATCATCATCATGCTGTCGGTCACGATGCAACAAAGACCGCTTTCATTAATTGACTGCCGCTCTCCGTTTAGATCTCTGATGTGAGAGTGATGTCCATGAGTAGGTCTACATTTCATGAAAGCTGCCTGCAAAAGTGTTGAAGTGCTGCTTGCTTTTGCAAGCTACCAGCAGCACTCTCTCGGGGAGCAAATAGAGGTTTCACACCGGCAAGAACATATCCAGACAGGCGCAAAACTATTTGTCCCTGCAGTGGCTGGTCGGGAGATGTTGGAAGTTCCATACATCAACCGCCCTTGATGCTGCCACAGTGACATGGTTTTCTGTTCAGGGTTTTCTCCCTTAGCCTTTGGTTCTGTCAAGAACCTGTACCACAAGGCAGTGGTTTACAATTCTGCAGGGCAGGGGCGTCAAACTCCCTGAGGCATTGCAATACCTGCATACCAACAACATTTGGTGGATAACCACAACTTTTATTCATCATGTTGGTGCTCATGTCACAATTACTGAAGCAGAGATAAAACTAGGAACAAGAGAAAGATATCGATATGACGTCACACTGCGGACATAGTCTATGGCAAAGCCGTCATAATTTAAACAATTTTAAATTGCGTTTGATTCAGCGTGGAATGCCACATGTTTCCACCTTTCAACCCTCCACCTGTGTCACCTTGATTGCTATCTCCTGACCAGACGGGGTGGCCTAATGAGTAGAGCGTCTATCTCCTGTTTTGGGAGATTGGGAGATCCGAACCCGTAAGTTTGTGGGGCTCGAATTCTGGTCGAATCAAACCAATGACTTAAAAATGTATACTTGTCGCTTCCTAGCCTGGCGCTCAGCATTATTAGTATAGGGCAAGGATTGGTTGGCTCAGTGTCAGGATAATGTGAGTGAGTGGGATATCAGGTCATGGTGCTGGCGGACTGGTGCCCCAGTGGGGCAGCACTATAAACGTTGCCATGAGTGCGCACTGTCACAAGTCAGTACCGGTCCTGATACGTCCTATGTCCCACTCTTCTGTTCCATTCTACAGAGCAAAACGCGACTAAGTATTGAATTAAGGATTACTCGCGTATCAATGAGATATCCATGTATTCAAATTAGATCACATGTACAGGATTACTGAAATAGTTGAGTGCTCACTTCCCATGTGGCAGGTCATGGGTTCGAACCCTAATTTAGACAAACCTATAAGTACACATGTGACTCTTGCTGTTGGCTAAGCTGGTGCTTGGCATGCCTATAGAAAGGCTCAGGAGTAGTAGAAAAAGGAAGACCAATTGGCCAAAGTGGAAATTCACCACGCTTAATCAACGAATCTCACCACCCATCCCAATGGGCCCCCCTCCCCTGCCACCACCCTTAACCATTATGAACAAACCATCAACACACCAAACATCGTACACAACTATCAATCTGTTTAAACACATTGAACATTATATAAGACAGACAAAATGTCTTTTCAACTCTGAACTTAACTTGTTTTATAAGAGAAAAAATGTAACCCACAACGATTATTTGAGTTGCCCGGAGTATACACCTTCTACTCGGTGCTGCTCCTCATTTTTTCATGAACTACAGTGACTGTTGCTGTACATTTTACAGCAGGAGCCACTCCCTTAATTCTACATGATCGGTGCTGTAACTGATCAAACTTAGATTATTGAGACTGTCAATTCCAATAGTAAGATGGCCGGAAGACCAGTGCTCCGGCGCTGACAAATGTCATGTTCAGATGAATAAATACTTTACCAAAAAAAAAACAAGGAACAAGAGAAAATACCAGTTCTACCCAGGATTGAATGAGAAGCACCATTATTTCCAATGGAAGGTGGATATGGGGGCCTATTCTGTTGATAACTGTGACACCGGCTGTAACATATATGTTTTCTGATAACAATATATTTAATTTCCATTTCCTACTCTGAAGAAAAACTCTGATCAGCTCAACCCACAATGTGCTGCTCACCACACCATGTGCTGCTCACCACCCTCTGTACTGCTCGCCACACCCTGTGCTGCTCACCACACATTGAGTTCCCCACCACACACGGTGCTGCTCACCATCCGCTGAGCTGCTCACTACCCACCGAGCTGCTCACCACGCACTGAGCTGCCAACTACATTCTAACCTGCCCACCACACACTGGGCTGCCCACCACACACTGTGCTTCCCACCGCACAATATGCTGCCCACCACACACTGTGCTGCTCACCACACACTGTACAGCTGGCCACACCCTGTGCTACTCACCACACATTAAGCTGCCCACCACATACTGAACTCCCCACCACACAATGTGCTGCTCGCAACAGACTAGTCTGCCCACCATACACTGAGCTGCCCACCACACACTGAGCTGCCACCACACACTGAGCTGCCAACACACACGGTGCTGCTTATCACACAATATGCTGCCCACCACACACTATGCTGCTCACCACACACGATGCTGCCCACCACACATTGAGCTGCCCACCACACACTGTGCTGCTCACCACACGCTGTGCTGTTCATCACACACTGATATGCCCACCACACATTGAGCTGCCCACCACATACTGTGCTGCTCACCACCACACACTGTGCTGTTCACCACCCACTGTGCTGCCCACCACACACTGAGTTTCCCACCACACACTGTGCTGCTCACCACACACTGAGCTTCCCACCACACATTGAGCTGCTCACCACACCCTGTGCTGCTCACCATCACAAGCAGTGCTGCTCACCACACATGGTGCTGCTCACCACACACTGAGCTTCCCACCACACACTGTGCTGCTCACCACACACTGTGCTGTTCACCACATACTGAGCTTCCCACCACACACTGTGCTGCTCACCACACACTGAGCTTCCCACCACACAGTGAGCTTCCCACCACACACTGTGCTGCTCACCACACATGGGCTGCTCACCACATACTGAGCTGCCCACCACAGAGTTAATCATCACTGAGGAGCTCACGTTGCACCGAGCCGCTAAGTAATTAATCTGAGGCCGTATCCGTGCCGTTCCACTTTTTAAATAATGATGAATAATTAAATCAATTTCACTCAGGAATCCTTGCCCAAAGCAGTAGTCGATGACCAGTTGATGTGAGATGGCTACCTTTGATTCATGCCCATGACCTAGGTATTTACGTGGTGTTCTCTGTGGCAGATTTGCTAGAGTGTCTGACTTTTTTCTACTTCAGACTCTTAATCTGAAAGTTGGTGGTTTGGTTCCCCGTGCCCCCCACCCCCACCGCTGCTAATTTGGATTTCCACCGCTGTGTATAAGTTACAGCGTCATCAAAGGCTAGTTGCTCTCATACCATGTCTATGTGGTGTGGGAGGTTAAAAATCCCTTGGGTCAGTAAAAGTGTAGGCTCGGGCTTTCTATCGACAAACTCTCTAATGGTGAAAACAAGTCTATTCAGACTTCTCCATGATAGGCAGTACAAATCTTCAAGAACAAAATTTACTACCATTAATTACACAATCTAACCCTTCCTTCAGAATTCATTGTAAGAGACTCTACAGGCGCTTAAATATCTGGTCACGTGATTTAACTATGCATTCCTTCTTGAACATTCGCTATTTGCTAAAAAGAAATAGTAACATCCTATCGTTCTTAAAGGTCGATAATCTGATGAAAACATCACATTTTCAGATGCAAAAGACTGCCCTAGACTTGATCATGCATGTCCACCATGGACACTGTGAGTAGAGCATCCGTCTCCTGTTTTGGGAGATTGGAAGATCCGAACCCATGAGTTTGTGGGTTCGAATCCTGATCGAGTCAAACAAATGACTTAAAAATGTATACTTGTCGCTTCCTAGCATGGCGCTCGGCATTATTAGGATAGGGCAAGGACTGGTTGGCTCAGTGACAGGATAATGTGACTGAGTGGGATATCAGGTCATGATGCTGGCGACCTGGTTTCCCAGTGGGGCCACACTATAAAATCGCCATGAGTGTGGTTTGTCACAAGTCGGTACCCATCTTGATATGACCTCAGATGTTGTTGGGCTCATGGACTAATTATAACAATCAACCTACGATATTGATCTGATTGGGAAAAAATAGCATATATTGATTTGTCTTCTATGCACAAACAAAAAAAGTGTACTAACTGCTCCAGTGTATAAGTCAGAGATGTAGCATCACATCTACGTGAGTTTTTTTGGTTTTGTAAATTGTATGCTTTTATCGGATCAGGCTGCTTCTGTATTCGCTTCTATGTAGGAATACATGTTTACTGAGTACACAATTATCTCAGTTTAAATGTGTAGAATCAACGTGTTTTGGTTTAGGAGAAAAGTCATGCCTTCCCAGGATCATGTAAGTGTACTTGATTTCAGACCGAGGCTGACAGACCGGCACAGGGTGGGTGTTGATATAATATTATCCTGTATAATGTTGAACATAACTTACAGCGAGTCTTTAATGGTTAAGGGTCTTATTCATGGTAAATTGGGCCAATGTATTTTATAGTAAGTAATTGTAATAACAACAATTATTGTAAGAGTAGTGAATAAGTCCACACTTGGGGCTTGAAGCTCAATTAGTTCTTGTTTTTCTGACTAAATGTTAACCATCTTTTCCTTCACATTACCAGTATATATATATGGACAAGAGTTGGCTACTCAGTGAAAGAAACTAGGAAGATGCACAATGTGCATTTTTAACTCTCATGTCACAGTTTGGCCCCGTTTACCATGAAAAGACCCTTAAATAAACCCGTACGATACTTGTTAGTCTAATCAGGTTTATACCGTATTGTCATATAATGACAAATAACTTAATGAACATATGGTTTGTGGTTACTAAAGCATCATCGTCATCATCATCATCATCAATTCCTTAACCACGAGGGTTGTTGGAGCAAAAAGGTTGACTTTGTAACCAGTTTTCTCCAGTTTATTCAAATATATGTACTAATATATGTTATTTTTGTTCTATTTTGCAGGTGAGAAACTAATTGAGCCCAAGAAACAATATATACCGACACAAGTATTCCCAATACTAGGGAAACAAATGGTAACCTCTTGAAAATTCCCTATCCAAGGACTAACAAACTCAAAAGAGCACCTATTGATCAGGGAAGCCAACTCTGGAACAAACTCTCTGCCAAAACCAGGAATGCAACAATCGACCGTCAATTTAAATCTAGATTAAAGGTTTAGTACCCAACATAGACATACATTAATAAACCTACCAGGATAGACGACAAACGTTGAGAACCGAAATAAATACATAGTCCCAAACCACTCCCTTCCCTCTCCCTCTCTGAAATCCCCCCTGGTAAAAAGAGTAAAAGAAATAACAACTACCAAAGTATACCCACCAGCCTAAAACACCTGACTAAACCAATAAAATATATACTACTGACAAAGCTATAGTTGACCAAGAAAATGTTAATGAGTCATGCACCGATTATTTGCATAATCCAAAATCCATGACCACCTGTATCAGCAAGTCATACCCTTTATGTTAATGTCTCCTCACAGGTATGATCATCAAATCACTGATATAGTCTAAAGGTAAATGGCTATTCTCCAGTCTACATGTGCAAAATAAGATCCCCACTATATATGTAATGCCTCATTTTAACCTACTATTGTCTATATTGTTCATACCATCTCATCATCTCATCCATAAAGAGTTCATATGCACTATAATGTCTAAGGCTGGAAGACCAGCGCCTCGGTGCTGAAAAAAGATATTATTCAACTGGAATTAAACAAATTGAACAACAACAACAACATTCATTATTGGAAAATCCTATCTGTGTGACGATTACCTGGGAGAACTTCTAATGGCCGCCGTACATTCCACGATGGTTTGTCTTGCACTACTTTAATCGGGGATCGGGGAGATTATCAGGCGTTGATGTTATTTTGTCATGTAGTGTTCATTACTAATAAACTAGTGTGTTAAAAACAAAACTGTAATTATTCTAGTCGTTAAGGTTGCACAGTCCGTTAGTTTTGAGGTTCTGTCGTTTATTATATGTAAATACATTAGGTTGATTGTCACAATCTACTTTACTTTTAGTTTGAAATAACTTTGATTTGTTTTTGTTTTTTTGTTTTTTTTCGTGATGGGTGTTTTTATGCTGCACATAAACGGTTAAGTCTAATGACTTGTTTTCGTCACTAGACAGTAATAGTCTTGTGACTCCCCTTCTTTTTATCACTTTCAGTTGTTGTGTAGCTAACTACTGCATGCATTCTTTCTCTGTTTGTAAGCATCCTCCCACATCCCCCCAAACCTCTGTGAATATGTTTGTTCTTCAATCAGATAATTGTTTGGTTACCAATAGTTAATTTCTCTGAATGTCTTCACCTTGCTGTGTTTGTGATCATTAGGTTTTGATTTTAAGTTTAAAGTTTACCTTTTGTATGTATCATACCTAGCATCTATACCCTCTAAAACTTTCCTTGAATTATTAGTGTATTTTCTATTTATTTATTTATCTATCTTTCTTATTCTTTTTTAATTAATTTGATTTGTTGTCATTAGTCTAGCAGTGCATTTACTATAAGAGATTCAGGAGATCTTTGAAATGTAAACATACCAAAATAATATTGGCATGCTTGTCAAAATACTCACCCTGTAGGCTTGCGCAGTAACAGGTTCTATTAAATTAACTCTGTATTCCATTCTGTGCAACAACAAAGGCTCAGGAAGTGTATCAGTATCTAACTTATTCTAAGTGCGATATGTAGAATAAATACTCGACAAGAGTTTTTGGTTTTGAAAATTTGATGATTTCTTCAGACACTGCATCTTTAAACTATCTCAAACCGATTTCATTTTCCAGTATAATTATAATTGTTTCAATTTATAACAAAACTTGGTGTTTTTAATCACCTGAAACTATTCTTATCACGATGTTGAAAAAGAAGCTGTTCAAAAAAGAAATTGTTCCAAAGCAGACAAATAAAGCACATTTAAAACACAAGTATGACAATGATTAAACATGGCAAATTTCAATCACAGACGATCGGTCTTCCTCATTCAACCGCTCCTTGCCCTATATGAGCGATGCCAAGCACCAGATTGGGTAGCGACAAGTATACATTTTCAAGTAATTTGTTTCGTTTGGACAGAATCCACTGCTGGCTTCCGAATCCCGTGACCTGCCACATGAGAAGCAGGCATGTGACTCATTATGTCATCCTGTCTGACCTATTTATGGTGTCTGCGGTCAAACTGTGGCTATTGAGGTTAATCAATATTACTGCCACTCACCTGTGAGCAATCTACAAAGTTGAATCGATGTCGTTCTAGTTTATGTCTGTCACTCTCTACTGAGTTAGTCAACTTGCCGAAATTGTCTACACTTCAAATATATCCAACATCAGTCATTTTAGAGTAAAATTATTTCAAACTAAAGTAATTGACCTAATATATTTATCTTAGAAAATGACAGAATCTCAAAACCCTCGGACTATGCAACTTTAACATAACAGAAAGAACTGGTTCATGCAACTTAAATTATTTTATTCTTGACAATAAAGTCATCATCAGACTATGCAACTTAATTATAGGACAAAAAAAACTGTTTCACACAGTTTAAGCTTGACAGTAAACTCATCAGTCATCCCTCCCAATATGTCATATCTTTTTAATGGGACACCAAAAACCCACCAACCTCCTGACTTTGAAAGCAACTGGCTTTCTCAGCACTGCGCCCTTATTTTCTAATTAATAACAGATAATAATACAAAGTAATCTGATTGCAATTAGTTTTCCAGAAAACTGCAGAGACAGGCAGCACAGACCGAAAAAGGGGCGGCTTTGTGTCGAGTCGCCATCGGGTAGATCTGGGGTTTACTGGTTTGAGCAGGAATCATGTAGGCATTTCTGGTGGGCACCCTCGGTGAGGGCTACCCTCGGTGATGGCTACCTACGGTGAGGGCTAGCCTCGGTGGTGGCTACCCTCTGTGATGGCTACCCTCATTAATGGGTGCCCTCGCTGTGGCCTACCCTCAGTAATGGGTGCCCTTACTGGGGCCTACCCTCGTTAATGGGTGCCCTCACTGGGGCCTACCCTCGTTAATGGGTGCCCTCACTGGGGCCTATCCTCGTTAATGTGTGACCTCGCGGGGGCCTACCCTTGTTAATGGGTGGCCTCGCTGTGGCCTACCCTCGTTAATGGGTGCCCTCACTGGGGCCTACCCTCATTAATATGTGACCTTGCTGTGGCCTACCCTCATTAATGGGTGCCCTCGCTGTGGCCTACCCTCGTTAATGGGTGACCTCGCTGTGGCTTACCCTCGTTAATGGGTGCCCTCGCTGTGGCCTACCCTCATTAATGGGTGCCCTCGCTGTGGACTACCCTCGTTGAAGTCAATTACGGTGCGTGCGGTGTTTTGTGGGGGTCTGTCGGATTCATCAGGTGACTACTGTCCGACTTTCTAATCAATTTCAGACCACTTTGTATTTGTGTTGGCCTGAAGATCCTTCCATTCAGATTTCTTCTTTTTTGTTGTTTTCGTTTAAACCGCCTCAAGCTGGACTTATTGCCTTAGTTCAGGAAGTAAAACCCTAAAACCAGAGCCCTAGGTGTGCGTGTATTTGTTTCTTCTTTGGATTTGTTATCCTGGCAAAAGTTGCATAGTCCGATGGTTTTGGGTTTCTAAAAAAATTTTGAGATAAATATATTAAATTGATTGCTATAATTTACCTTACTTTAGTTTGAAGTGACTTTTATTTTAAATCGCGAAGTTTTGAGATATTTGAAGTGCAAATATGTCAAATTAGTTTTGGCAAGCACGCCAAAAGTGTGACACCATAGGCTTCTGCAGTAACAGGTTTTATTAAATTGACTCAATATTCCCTTATATGTAGGACTAAATGCTTAATAAGTGCATCAGTATCAAAGTTAGATATGTAGAATCAAATCTTGATAATTGTTTTGGTTTAAAAAATGTGATGCTTCATCGGACTATGCAGCTCTAAGGTCGTGGCACAATGGGTGCCAACTTGTGACAGTGCGCGTTCATGGCGACTTTATAGTGCTCCCCACTTAGGAGACTAGGCCGCTGGCACCATCACCCAATTTCCCACTTAGTCACATTACTATGCTAACCAGTCCTTGTCCTATCCTAGTAATGCCGAGTGCCAGTCTAGGTAGCGACAAGTATCAATTTTGTCAGTCATCAGTTTGACTTGACTGTAACTACAACCAAAGACCGTATAATACTAAGACGGCTCACTCAGCCTGTACTGTGTAATCAAAATGATCAAACCCACCACTTGGTGCGCTGGCTGTTCTCTTGGTTAAACAGGTGCTATATTATATCTATAAATGTATATATGAATGTGAAAGATGTGTGATGATGGCGATGCTAATGATGATGCTGATGATGATGTGTATTTGTTCATAGCAATTTCATATTGATGTGTATTCATACTTACCTGTCTCATGTATAATATAATTGTATGTGTTTACATGTGAAACACCAACCAGCAGCTGGGCTGATCAAACCCACCACAAGGTGGCACTGCGAAATTTACATTACCATGGGAGAGATAGGGAGTGAGCTGTGTTAGTATTATAGGGTCTTTGCTACAACTACGACTTTCCACATGGGAAGTATGCGCTCCACATATTGTGTCATGGCGTCCGGTGGGTGTGTGTACACGTGTGTGGGCATGCGTGGAAGCGTGTGTTTGTGTGTGTGCTTGTACCGGTATGTGTGCATACCCATGTGTTGTGCATGTGTGTGTTCTGTGTTAGTACCCATATGTGTGCATACCCATGTGTTGTGCATGTGTGTGTCTGTGTGTTAGTAACCCTATGTGTGCATACCCATGTGTTGTGCATGTGTGTGTTTGTGTGTTAGTAACCCTATGTGTGCATACCCATGTGTTGTGTGTGTGTTTGTGTGTTAGTACCTGTATGTGTGTATACCCATGTATTGTGGGTGTGTGTGTTTGTGTGTTAGTGATACGCAGTGAAGGAGGAAGTCAAGGCAGGGGTGGAGAAAAAGGCACACTTTATTAATGTAAAGTGGGGGGGGGGGGCAATGTACAATGAGGGGGGCAAAGATAATGTACAGAGATAATAAAGTGCATGAGGCATGAGGCAATGTAGAGTAGTTCGTCTGGCAGGGCGTGGAGGCATATGTGTGTTTTTGTGTTACTACCTGTGCATGTGCATACCCATGTGGTTTGTGTGTGCACGCACGTGTGCGCGTGGGCATGTATTTGCATGTGTGTGTGTCTTTTTGTGACTGTGTGTGTACATGTGTCTGTGCATGTGTGCATGTATTTGCATATGGGTGTGTCTTCATGTATCATTGTGTGTGTCTTTGTACACACGGTTTGGGTGTGTGTAGGACTAGAAATCAAATCCCACGACATACCCAAACGGGAGGCAGGAACTTAGATGTTGGTAGTACGTAAATCCCTAATGGCAGGCATGATATATGAGGCACCCAATACCAGACGGGATGGCCGAATGAGTTGAGTGTCCGTCTCCGGTTTTGGGAGATCAGGGGATCCGAACCCATGGGTTCATGGGTTCGAACCCTGGCGGAGTCAAACCATTGACTTAAAAATTGATACTTGTCACTTCCTAGCCAGGCGCTCGGCATTATTAGGATAGGACAAGGTCTGGCTGGCTCAGTGTCAGGATAATGTGACTGTGTGGGATATTGGGTCATGGTGCTGGTCACCTGGTCTCCCATTGGGGCAGCATTATAAAGTATCCATGAGTTCGCACTGTCACAAGTCGGCACCCGTTCTGATATGTCCTTATATGTTGCTAGGACGTAAAACAACATCAAACAAACTGAGCCACACAAAAAGACACCCTCCCCCAACCACCCGGAACTGTTATTATTAAATCCCAGAAGGCCAGTGCCTCGGCACTCACTTTATTATTCAGGTGAATACAAATGTGTGAATAAAAGCCAACCTTTAAAAAAACGGCGGGAATCTGCTCCCTCTGGTACACTCTAAAGTGCACGTGTACTCCTGCGTAATGTTGAGAAAGGGTTAGTTGGAAGGGTTGATCACGTGTTTCCGGCCCCGGAAAGGTCACAGCTACACCAGTTTTATACCGGAAGTGTGTTCTTGCAGCAACCAACCTGAGTATAAATAAATAGGTCAATTGATAGATGTGTAGAGCTTGTGTTTTCATGTGTGTTAGTGGACCCACCGAGGCTACTCTAGCTCATGGACTAAGTTTTATGTATAGTCATACACTCATATTTATATATACGCTATTCATATTCGCATAATACATTATACATCATCATGCTGTCAGTCGCGATGCGACAGAGACTGCTTTCATTACCTGACTGCCGCTCTCCACATTTCATGAAAGCTGCCTGCAAAAGTGTTGAAGTGCTGCTGGCTTTTGCACATTACCAGCGGCACTCTCTCAGGGAGCAAATAGAGGTTTCACACTGGCAAGAACATGTCAAGACAGGCGTTATACAGGATATACATATATATATATATATATGGATAGTGATAAACCCTTTATTGTGTGTAATAAGCTCTGTAGTGGTCCTTCCCCCCCCCCCTCCTGTTGGGGTGGGCGGCGGCTACCAGCACGCTCCCCCTCCCCCCCCGCCCAGTGCAGGGTGGGACTCGCCATAGAAATCGAAATAGATATAGAAATTCTCCGGCTCAAGTAACAATATGGCGCGTCCGGTAGGGAAGAATCGGACCGGTGGTGGTGCCACCGGTCACATGAGTAAGGGACGAGTAGCCAGCCACAGAGTAGTATGCAAAGTAACAATAATAGACAATAATAACAATAGTTCGCTTCCATGCCTTTACGCTCACATAACAATACGTATAATTATACATCACATATATATATATATATATATTGTAGTATGAAATAATTTTGCAACCAAATGGAAACATTGCATATAGAGCTACACTTGAGCCTACATTTATGCCATTCTGGGTGGAGAATCCTGAACATTATGCATGTTGGCGTGTCAACATGGATAATTTTCGAGCGGGAACACTTGCACTCTTTTCTTTGCACTACTTTCTCTGACACGCACTACTTTCACACATGACACTTCTACTTACTTCAGTCTTCCCCGTGAACCTGTACCTGCCAGTCGTTTCACCCACTCTCCCGACTTTAATGAGGTAGGGGTTGAGGGCTGCTGGTTCCGAGCTAGTCCTTCCCTGATTCCTTCTCACTCCTTTCATGACTATAGACACTATCCTGACACTAAACAACATTTAGCCATTCTTATATCTAATCACTAATCCATGTACGATACGATTTGACACTGATACGATTATATGATTTAACACACTTGCTAATCATCTTGATACCATCTACCACGATACTGACTATCCATCTCATCATCCGAGACACAATATTGATATGTTCTCCAGACAAGATGCTCGACCTGCCTGCAGGTTATCTTCTCCAGACAAGATGCTCGACCTGCCTGCAGGTTATGTTCTCCATTAAAATTGTTTAATCTATTTACCTCTCTGTCTCGATTTTGTTCCCGTGAGTAAATTAGGCTATGTGATCGTTTCGGCCACACCTGAAATCCGTTTAAATATGCAACATGGACACTGGTACTTTAGTAGGCTGATTCCAACAAGGGGGCGCCGCCTATAGGGCTAATTGCCAATTTCTCCTCCTCGCCCCACCTCAGCTCCAAAGCAAGACTTATTAGCAAGAAGATATGACCAGACATAGAGGGAGCGAGGGTCAGAGGGAAAGAGGGAGACCAGACGAATGGGAGAAGGAGAAGAGAGGGAGAGGGAAGGGGGAGAAAAGAGGGAGAGGGAAGGCGCAGAGAGAGGGACAGAAGGAGAGAGGGAGAGGGGAAGGTGCGGAGAGAGGGAGAGGGGGAGAGGGGGAGGGAGGAGAGGGGGAGATGGAGAGGGGAGAGGGAGAGAGTTCGGTGGAAGATGACTGGGGAGATTCACGCGTCTGAGCCACACCTGCTTCCCGGATGTAGGTCAAGGTCATCCGGATGTAGGTCAAGGTCGCCCGGATAAAGCTGGGCTGATAAAGGACAGGCACCACAGACGTGGGGCACTCCCAGATTACAACAAACTGAGGATTGCCACACTCCCTACATAAGTGTATCTTATGTAAAGTGTAAAGCCCCAGTCAGAGCTCACCGGATTGAGGACACGGACAGAAACCGGACACTGTCTGGTGAAATACGGCAATGTACGGTTTATATACGGTACCCATCCCGCGTATCTGTTCTATCTCCGGTGGTGTCCGGCGGTGTCCGGTACAAGTTTTGAACATGCACAAAACTTGTACCGAACACCGCCGGACTGAGGTGTACGGTTGGTGTCCGTTTTAAGTCCGTTTAGTCCGTTTTGTCCGTTTCATGTCCGGTACCCATCCGTTAGGTATCCGGTTTGTATCCTGAAAAGTCTATTGGTGGTGATGCGGGAATTGGGTCTGTCGGTTTTTGCCGCATCCATGAACAGTCCGGTTGGTGTCCGGTTGGTGTCCGGCCCGTCCGTTAGACATTCGGTTGTCGTCCATTTATCGTCCAGTGACTATTCATTAATGTACGTTCCTTGTCCGTTTAGCATTTGTTTCATCTGGTACATTTTGGTACATTTTGACACCGGACACCAACAGACTTTGTCCGGTGGTGTCCGGTACTCAGTCCGGTAAGGTCTGACTGGGCCTTTAAGCGTTACATGCTTACACAGCCAACTGCACCAAACCTATAACCATGATACCACAACAACTTGCTGCGACACCCACACTGGCCCTGTACTTCTAACCAAACCGATAAACTTATCAGAATCATTGGGTAAAACTTCGATTTTATTCAAAATGAATAGAAATACATAACAATTTGGCATAAACATGTATGCACACATGCAATATAATGACCGGATGAATATAGCTAAGACAAAACTAGACATAGTTAAACATTTTGAGCTAAGAAACATATAATTCCACACAAAACAATCAGTGATATCCACATCACCATTATTAATTCTTGTTCTCAATATTAAAATGGCAAATGTGTCAACATACACTTGTTTCAGAGAAATATATAGCCAATATCTGATTAACTCTACTAATGTTCTAGTTCTACATATGTCATTAACCATAGGATATAAATAACAACATTAAAGCTGCATAGTCCGATGAAATCATCAACTTTTCAAAACCAAAACAATGATCTAAATTTGATTATACATATCTAGCTTAGATACTGATGCACTTATTAAGCATCTGCTCCCACATAGAAGGGAATAGTGAGGCAATTGAATAGATCATGTGACTGCAGAATGCTATGGTGTCAGAGTTTTGGAAAGCTTGCCAAAATTAATTGTACATGGTTGCACTTCAAATATCTCAAAAGTTAACCACTTAAAATAAAAGTTACTTCAAGCTAAAGTAAGGTACATTCTAACGATCAACGTAATGTATTTATCGGACTATGCAACTTTAATAAAATAAGTACAACTGACTCTGTCTATGGCTCTAACACTAGTCTGAGTGCCCAGATTTGTCTGAATCTAAATGCACATGGCATAAGATGTGCATATTATATTGATGTAAATGCAATGCTGGATACAAGATTAATATCTTAATTTATTATATATATTTTTTTAGTTGGTATTCTATGTTTCAAACAAGAGCTGAGATGAGCTGAAACTAGCACATGTCATAAGTGCACCCAGTGTATTAGCATGTGCCATGTGCTTCTCGCCACTTTGTTTTGCTCTGACGCATCCCACAATGCAACGCGCCACTGGAACGCTGATGTAGTCTATCCAACGAAAGCATCCAATTTTCTGAACCTACACATATGCCTGTATTCAATGATCTATATCCAACTTAAATACGGTACAGCGATCAGCATGTGTTGCTGTGTAGAAACAATACTACATCAATATAACACAACATGTCACTGTTGAAGCCTATAGTGAACGGTGACATTAATGTCCGTCTCCCGTGTTGGTAGATTGTGGGATCGTGGATTCCAATCCTGGTCGAGTCAAACCAATGACTTAAAAATTTATACTTGTTGCTTCCTAGCCAGACGCTTGGCATAACTAGGATAGGGCAAGGAGCAGTGGAATGAGGAAGACCAGTTGTCTGCGTAACAAGCGAACGTGAGCCTAACGTGGCGATTTTTCGTCATTACGTTGATGTACGTTGGATTACGTTATGATGACGTCATAATGACTTTAGACTGACATCGAGCTACGTCACATTACGTCGCGTTACGTCGAGTTACGTCAAGGTTTTGGACATGTTAAAAAATTTCGAAGTAGCTCGAACGTAAGGGTTTACGTTCACCGTACATTCTGTTCACTTTCAGTGAACGTCAATGACGTTAAACGGACGTTTTTCCAATGCTGGTCACTACGTTCAACTACGTTCCACTACGTTGACCCACATTAAACCGAGTGCAAATGCCCATGTGGTGTAATGGGAACGTCAGGAGAATGTCAGGAGAACGTCAGGAGAACGTCAGGAGAACGTCAGGAGAATGTGCATTCAACATACGTTCAACGTCTCATGATGTAGGTAACGTCACATAACATTCTTCTGGTGATGGAATAACGTTCATAACGTTCATAACGTTCCGTGAGCGTAGTGACGTTGTCCTCTCTCGTTGAATGATGGTATCACTATGCTTTACCGACGTTACGTTCTCGTCCACTATGCTGCATCGACGTTCAATTTGTGCCCAAATTTGCATACTACGCCGAGAAGTTCAACGTTCTTCACGTTCTCCCTACGTTGACGTCATTACATCGTAGTCTGACAGGGCCATTAAACAACTAATGTGCCAACAACAAAAAATGTTACACGGTTTCACTTCAAACATCTACAAAGTCAAATTTACACAGTCCCATAGTTGTGGGTTTCTGTCATTTTCTGAGAAAAATATATTGCGTTGATTATTTTAATCTAACTTACTTTACTTTGAAGTAATTTTGCTTTACAAAATTTTACTAACTTATAAGATTTCTTTTTTTGAGACATTCGTTGATTAAGATGGGGAATTTCCAATTTCGGACAATTGGTCTTCCTCATTCGACTGTTGCTTGCCTTATCCTAGTAATGTTGAATGCCAGGCTAGATAGCGACAGTTATCAATAAGTCATTGGTTTGACTGAACGATGGTTTGAAATCCCATGACCTGGCCAGAGGGGGCAGACAGCTCCGCCTAGATAGTGGCTCCCCCTAGGACTGATTGATTGATTGATTGGTGGTCGCTTTACGCCGTGTCGTCAGCATAGGCCATATTCACGGCGAGAAATGTTTGTTTTTTGTTCAAACCATCGCTTTTACATGTAAAAGCAGACAATCAATTATGTGCAAATAGACACTAATTAAATTAGAAAGCTCACAATCATATATTTGTGGTCAAGGGAAACAAATTCCCATAGAAAAAGAAAAGTTTTTTTAATAATTGATAGAATCCATTTAGTAAACTATATAAGGTGGTACAGTCCAGCTGCCCTCAAAAAGGCTAAAATGTTTTCCTGTTTTACCTTAGTAAAAAGGTCATGCATAATGTCTGCAGTGTAGAACAGTTGGCGCAGGGCCAAGAAATCAATGCAACTTAGTAAAATGTGTTTGAGTGTCAGTGGGGACTGACACCCAATACATTCAGGGGGAGGTTCCCCCTTGAGCAGAAAAGCATGTGTAAGCCACGAGTGGCCAATACGGCAGCGGCTAAGGACCACTTGGTCCCGCCGACCTCCCGCATGAGTCTGTGGTGGCTTTCCCACAGATGGTTCAATTTCTTTAAGTTTATTAATGGTTTCATCCCACTCATGTTGCCATTTGGATTTTATGTGGGTGGCTATTAGTGGTTTCAGATCAGAGTGAGGGATCAGACACGGTTCAAGATCACAGTTCAGGGCCTTCTTCACAGCCCGATCAGCTCGTTCGTTTCCTTGTATGCCGGCATGGCCAGGCACCCAGCACAGGTGGATATTATACCCATCGGTTGTCAGTTGGTTCATTTTATAAATGACCGTTGCTAGAATAGGGTGATTCATTTTAGGTCCAGCAACAGCCAGGAGGCAAGAGAATGAATCACTGTATATAACATAGTTAGTATATAACATAGTTAGTGTAGTTGTGGTTGTCCCCCTAGGACCCCCCCCCTCCTTGCCCCTTGCCCCCCTCCCTTGGACCCGATAACACGTGTAGGTAGTGACCTACTTCAGCAGTACTGGGTGGCCGAATGAGTAGAGTGTCCGTCTCTTGTTTTGGGTGATTGGGAGATCGAGTTTGTGGGTTTGAGTCCTGGTTGAGTCAAACGAATAACTTAAAAATTGATACTTGTCACTTCCTAGCCAGGCGCTCGGCCTTATTAGGATAGGGCAAGGACTGGTTGGCTCAGTGTCAGGATAATGTCACTGAGTAGGATATCAGGTCATGGTGTTGGCAGCCTGGTTTCCCAGTGGGGCAGTACTATAAAGTCACCATGAATGCGCCCTGTCACAAGTCAGTACCCATCCTGATATGACCTTAAATGCTGCTAGGACGTTAAACAACAAACATATGTAATCCCGAATATGAACATGAGAGGGGCGTGGACTGGTCAGCTCAGTATTAAGATAATGTGACTGAGTGAGATATTGGGTCATGGTGTCAACGGCCCGGTCTTCCAGTGGGGCAGCACTATAAATTCACCATGAGGGTGCACAGACACAGATCGGTACCTGAGCTAATATCACCCTAGATGTTGCTAGGATGCAAAGCCCCAACAAAACCATCAAAGGTACATCTCTAACTTGACTGTAACAGACAGGTAGCTATCCTGGTAACCACCAAGCGGGCCTTACCAACACCTCAGGTATCACCCGTGTGTGTACCCACTCGCGATAGTGCCGTCTTCATGGGTACCAGGTGATATCGCACATATGTCAGCTCGCACCCCCACGGCAGCTATATAGCACTCCCCCACTGACATACCATGACCCAATATTCGCATTCATCACAGTATCCTGAATACTGAGCTAACTAACCAGTCGTTACTGTATCCTAGTAATGCCAAGTACCAGGCTAGGTAGTGACAGGTTACAACGCATACCTCCATTTCATCATATGAAGAGTTCCGGCACAAAACCATGTAAACACCAATCCAAAAATGTAGCTTAAATAACAGATTTTTACCTGATAATTCTCACAAATTCCACTTTACATATGATCATATGGTTATGGAGCAATGAACTAAAAAGTAGGAATATAAAAAAAAAATGTCAAGGTTTGATTCCAATGTTTATCTCCATTTTTGGATTGCGTGTTGTAGATGGTTTTGCACCTGAACTCTTCATATATCTCCATTTTAGATACCGGTGCATTAAAGTTGCATAGTCCGATGGTTTTGAATTTCTGGATTTTTTCTGAGATAAATATATTAGATCGATCACTAGTATCTACTTTACATTAGTTCAAAGTTACTTTTATTTTAAATGGTCAATGTTTGAGATATTTTTAGTGCAAACATGGAAAATTAGTTTTTGCGGGCATGCCAAAACTCTGACACCATAGACTTCTGCAGTAACAGGCTCTGTTAAATTGACTCTGTATTGCCTTCTACGCAGAAATAAAATGCTTAATAAGTGCATCAGTATCTAAGTTAGATATGTAAAATCAAATCTAGATAATTGGTTTGGTTTTGAAAATTTGATATTTCATCGGACTATGCAGCTTTAAGTAAAAATTTGGGACAACAGAGTAAGAATAATCAGTGAATTCATGATCCCATCCCCTTGGGCACCTACTTGGAGAAAGCCATTAAGCAGGGACACAGCTAACCACTTAGGCCCATCTCGTTACCTCATTAGCCTACCCCTCATTCTAAGTACCATCTGTAACTTAGTCAGCTTCCAGGATTAGTAGGTCAGCGCACATCACGTGACCATCGCGAGCTGAGAATATGGGTCATAGCTACAGGAGCTTTGGCAAGCTTGTCAAAATTATATTGGGTTCTATCAATTCAAATTGTTCGAAAGTTAGCCATTTTTCTTCAATGCTACTCCAGACTAATAAATAGTAGGTCATAGTGGTCAACCTGGTATATTTATCAAAAGAAATGAGGGAAATATTCAAACGATATCGGATGATGCAACTTTAAATGTAATGCGTTTGTTAAGGTAAGAGTCCATACATGCGGTATGCGGTATGCGGTATGCGGTATGCGGTATGCCAATGGGAATGGGAATGCGGCAAAAAATCAAACAGCATGTAAAGGCATAGTAGTGCTTCCACACGTCCGAATGCGATTTCGATTTTGAATGCGAATGCGAATGCCGGAGATGGATCGACCCATGGACCGATTGGTGTGAATGTGAATATTACTGCGTTTACCATAGAAAACAATAGTAACTTTGATCTTCCTTCACAAATTTGGAGCAAAAAAAACCCAAAATGTCATGGGTATCTTTTTTGGTGTGTTTGTTTGTTTAGCGACCCCCCAGCACAAAAAGTAAACATCGGCTATTTGGGGTTGGCATATATCTATGCCGCATATACCACATTTGTATTCGCATGCCGCATCACGCATACTGCATATATGGAATCTTAGCTTTAGAATGTGCCCGGATATAGGTCAAGGTTAAGGTCTTAAAGCGGCATAGTCCGATGAAACCATAAATTGTCAAAACTAAAACACTCATCTAGATTGCAGTATACATAAATATACACCTTAGACACTGATGCACTTATTAAGCATTTGTTGCTGCATAGAAGTGAATGCTAAATAAAATATACTATGGCAAAGTACAACTGGGTCATATGCATGCCCAAATTCATTTGGCATGTTTACACTTAAAATATGTTCTAAGTCGGCCATTTTAAATCGCAGTTACTTCAATAGAGTGGACTCTATATTAAACGTGTTTTATTATAAAATCTCATCTATAGAAGTATATGGGTATGTTCATAGTATGGTATGGGTATGTCAATGTACATGGGTGTGTGTTTAAGTAGATGAATGTGGGGATAGGGTAGGGTATGTGTATATGCATAGGGTATGCGTATGAGTATATATATATATGGGTATGTGCATGGGTATGTCATAGTATAGTATGGATATATCAATGTGTATGGGTGTGTGTATATGTAGATGAATATGGGGTAGGTTAGGGTATCTGTACAAGTGTGTATGGGTATGTGTATGAGTATATATATGGGTATGGGTTTGTGTATGGGTAAATGTATGGTGTATGCATATGGGTATGTGCATGGGTATGTTAATAGCATAGTATTGATTGGTTGGTTGCTGGAGTTTTACTTCCTGGCAACATCTAAGGTCATATCAGGATATGTCAATGTGTATGCATGTGCATAGGTATATGATAGCGGACAGGTATGGGTATGTGTACAAGTGAGTATGGGTGTGGGTATATGCATAACGTATGTGTATGAGTAAATTTATATGTATATGTATAGGGTATGTGTATGAGTATATGTATAGAGTATGTGTATGAGTATATGTATATGCATAGGGTATGTAGGTATAGCAATACCTCAGGGAGTTTGAGGCCCCTGCTTTGCAGAGTTCTAAACCAGTGCCTTGTGGTACAGGTCCTTGACAGAACCGAAGGCTAAGGGAGCAAACCCGAAACAGAAACCATGTCACTGTGGCAGCATTAAGGGCGGTTGATGTATGGAACTCCCAACATCTCCCGACCAGCCACTGCAGGGACAAATAGTTTTGCGCCTGTCTTGACATGTTCTTGCCGGTGTGAAACCTCTATTTGCTCCCCGAGAGAGTGCCACTGGTAACTTGCAAAAGCCAGCAGCACTTCAACACTTTTGCAGGCAGCTTTCATGAAATGAGAGCTAAATGGAGAGTGGCAGTCAAGTAATGAAAGCAGTCTTTGTAGCATCGCGACCGACAGCATGATGATGATGATGATGTGTATGGGTATATGTATATGGTATGTGCAAGGGTATATGTATAGGCTATGTGTATGGGTATATGTATAGGGTATGTGTATTTGCATATGTATAGGGTATGGGTAAGTGTATATGTACAGGGTATATATGGCTATATGTATAGGGTGTGTGTATGGGGACATGTATAGGGTGTGTGTATGGGTGTGTGTATATGGTATGTGTATGGGTATATGAATAGGGTATTTGGATGGCTTTATGTATAGAGTGTGTGTATGGGTACATGTATAGGGTGTGTATAGGTATCTATAGGATTGGGTATATTCATAGGGTATGGGTATAATTATAGGGTATGTGTATGGGTACAGCTACATGGTATATGTGTATGCATATATGTATAGGGTATGGGTATGGACATGTGCATAGGGTATGTGTATGGGTACAGCTATAGGGTATGTGTATAGGTTCATCCATAGGGTATGGGTACGGGCATGTGCATAGGGTATGTGTATGGGTATGTGCATAGGGTATGTGTATGGGTATATGTATGGCTATATACATAGGTTATGGGTATGGATATGTGCATAGCGTATATGTATGGGTATATGCATAGGGTGTGTGTATGGGTACAGCTATACTATAGGGTATGTATATGGGTATTTGCATAAGGTATGGGTATGGACATGTGCATAGGGTATGTGTATGGGTACAGCTATAGGTGGTCTGATCTAAGCCTTATTCGCGCTACCTCTTGTGAATAGCTTCCCGATGACCTTGACCTTCTCGCTGTTGAGTAATCGGGTGCACAATAATTACAGCTCTAGAATCCCTCCCGGGGCCCGGGAACCAGTCTAGTGAAGTTGGCTGCAGGTCGCGGCCTCGTTTTTGTGGCGCATGCGTATATGTGTAGCAGTGGTCGCGGCTTGCTAACAAGTCACCGATAACTTCCACCAACAGGGTGGGCGAATCGTTAAGAACACGGGTTGCTTAAAGTTGCATAGTCCGATGGTGTTGAATTTCTGTATATTTTCTGAGATAAATATATTAGATCTATCACTAGTATCTACTTTACATTAGTTCAAAGTTACTTTAATTTTAAATGGTAAACGTCTTAGATATTTTGAGTGCAAACATGGAAAATTAGTTTTGGCAAGCACGCCAAAACTCTGACACCATAGACTTCTGCAGTAACAGGTTCTGTTAAATTGATTCAGTATTGCCTTCTACACAGAAACAAATGCTTAATAAGTGCATCAGTATCTAAGTTAGATATGTAAAATCAAATCTAGATAATTGGTTTGGTTTTGAAAATTTGATATTTCATTGCACTATGCAGCTTTAACTGAGCCAAACTAATTCGAACATGCACTTCCTGTCTCTCCGGGGCTAGCATCCTACCTATTAGACCAGCTAGACTCCCTGATGCAATCACCCTATCCACACCTCTCTGTCTATGTGGCGCGTTGCCTGAGAGGTCAATGCAGACGACTACACGCGTTCTCCTAGAATTGTTCTTCTTTTAAAAGGTTGACATCTGTAAGTCATTTAATGCTTACAGTTATGGACATACAAACTATGCACTTATAAATACATCCACAGGGGAGATCCCCAACCATACATTGTGTGGTTTTTATGGTATCCTGGTTATGGAACCAGTGTCTTGGGGGATGATGCAAACAAAAGCAACATGGCGCCTAGGGCAGGATTCAAACCCACACTTCTTGACATTCTGGGTTTAGTGTCCTAACCATTGGGTCATTTAGACTCCCTGATGCAATCATCCCATCTTCACCTATTTGGGGGGTCTTATATATGTATGTAGGTCATCACTTCGGCCAGCACATACTTGTATATATATATGTATATATACACAAGTACATCACTATATATATATATATATACTTTTATATAAGAGCGTAGAGGATGCTGGGAGAACCCCCCCCCCATCCCACCAACAGGGGGGGGGCAATACACTGGAGATCGTATTCCACGCGATAAGGGGCTTATCACTATCCATATATATATATATATATATATATCCTTCGACGCGGCTGACACTTGTCGAGACCCGTTGGAGGGGAGGGGGGCCACAGATGGTGCCACCAGTTAAGTGCGGAGTCTTACGGAGAATAACATTATGGTAATAACATTATGGTAATAACCATAATAATAATAACATTTATTATGGAAACAATTCCCTCCGGATTTTTATACTCGCATAATACGTTATGAGGGAATGACCTGCACAGTGGTTCATGGCCAGCAGCTTAGCGAGGCCTTCCAAGTGCGAACAGGAGTGAGGCTGGGATGCCTACTGTCACCCTTCCTTTTCCTGTTGGCGATAGATTGGGTAATGAGGACATCAACTGCCCAGAAGGGGAATGGCATCCAATGGACACCTTGGACGCAGTTGGATGACCTCGACTTTGCTGATGACCAGGCACTTCTTTCCCAAACCCATGAACAAATGCACGAGAAGACCACTATCACCGCAACTCACTCAGCACACCTTGGCATCACTCTACACAAAGGGAAGAGCAAAATCCTCAAAATTAACAATAACAACACAGCCCCCATCAGACTAGAGGGAAAAGCACTAGAGGAAGTGGAAAGCTTCACCTATTTTGGAAGTGTGGTCAACAGTGAGGGTTCGGATTGGAAATGCAAGGGCAGCTTTCCATCAGCTGAAGAATGTCTGGGGATCCTCGGAGCTGCCTAGGAACACCAAGATCAGGATATTTTGCTCCATGGTAAAGCCTGTTCTTCTGTATGGCGCAGAGACTTGGAGAACAACGGTCACCACCGTGAAGGAAATCCAGTCCTTTATCAACACCTGTCTCAGACGAATCCTAAGAGTACACTGGCCAAACACCATCAGTAACCTGGAGCTGTGGCAGCGAACAGGACAGCAGCCTGTTGAGGAGGAGATCCCTCGGAGACACTGGAGATGGGTTGGCCATACCCTTCGCAAGCCTGCATCCAACACCGCAAGACATGCCCTCTCCTGGAATCCACAGGCGAAAAGGAAGAGAGGCAGGCCAACAAACAGCTGGCACCATGACCTGGAGGTCTGGCCAGACATGGAGACAGCTGGAGAATATGGCCCAGTACCGGGATAACTGGAGAGCCCTTGTTCGTGGCCTATGCCCAAAGTCAGGCGGTAGGCGTAAGTAAGTAGGTGATACGTTATACATCACATATATATATTTCAGGTCCACTAAGCAACAAGGACAGAGTGGTGTGGGTAATATGGTTTATTTGCCTGAGAGAATTACCGTATCTGGCTGGGAAGAATCTGCCAAATGAAAAAGAAAACGGAAACAACAAAGTGCGCGTTTGAGTGAGAGGGCGGTCTCGGCACAGGCACACGCCTTAAGGGCCTGTCACACTATGATGTATAGCCTTAGAGTATGCACACGTATGTGATTTTTTACCAACACGTCGGCGTACGTCATAATATGTTACATATACATTAGGCATACATATACATTATGCATTTGAATGGATGTGTCCCTCGCAAACTGGTGTGCTGCGGAAACTGCAACACGGGATACAAATGCAGCCATTCTTGGTTCTACGCCCGAAAGTCTTCCAACTGTGAGGGGTCGTGTCCTAGTTTATAGGTTACAGAGACCTCAGTGCAGACTTCTACATACATTTATATGTGCTGTATAATCTATTATGGGAATATAAACAAGGGCACTATCTATCTTCAGTTCCCTATAGTATAGTATACTCACGATATCCTATCTGACTGGCCCTGTGTAGTAGAGTATTGGCTACACTGGTTCTACCTGTGAGGGGCTCTAAGCACTGTATGCCATTATCGCCTATAGACCCATTTGAACGGTCAAATTTTAATAAAATATTTAATATATCTCCGCCAGAGAATATATTTTCTTCTCAACCACATCAGTCTTATCGCTGTTCTGTTTATCTAGGGCCAACTGTTTATATGCATATATAAATATGTAGAAGGGTGCAGTGATATATATATATATATTTCTGTTGTAGTTTCTAAGTAAAATCTATCCCTTTCATATTGTGTAGTGCAGTAAACAGGGATGTATGAGTATCGGCGAAGAAATGGATTTGATTATCGGAATAATGACAGCTTCAGCTCAAACCTAGTAGTCATTGTTTCCTTTTGGCCCGATGGCATTTGTCAGTGTTGCGCTTGAACTCTTCACATATATATATAGAAGTCTACACACATATATATATATATATCTATATATGTGAAGAGTTCAGGTGCAAAACCATGTAAACACCAATCAAAAAATTGAGATAAACATTGAAATGACACTTAAAGATTCCAATTTTGTTGTTCATTGCTCCATAATCATTATATCGCTAGAAAAGGGGAAGTAGTCAGAATTAAAATTAGCTTCTTGGACAAATCTAGTATTTAAATCCAAATTTTGGATTGACGTTTACGCGGTTTTGCGCCTGAACTCCTTATATATATATATATATATATATATACACATATATATATATATATATATATATATATGTGTGTGGAGACTTCTACATATATATGTCTGCACTAATACATATAAGATGTATAATACTGAATTATACAAGTATAAATAAGCGGAATTATTCCCGGGTTATTTTCTGTATTAAGGTTCAATGACCTATGCATATATATATATTATGCATTTTGTTTATATGTATATCTATATATGCAGAAGTCTGCACTGATATTGATATATTTATATATAAATTAATGCAGACTTCTGCATACCTAGATTTATGTATATGAAGGGTCACTGCTGACCCTGGTGATGACCTTCCCCCTCTCCTTCAGCCCCTCATCAATTTGAGGGAAGACCCTGCTTCAAAGTGCATAGTAGGAGCACACATCACAGTCAGTGTGTATGTGGTGTTCTGAGAAGGACGCACCACGTCCAGCTACACGCGCACACATGTGGGAGGTAGGTTACTATGGCTACCACACCTGGGAGGCAGGTTACAATGGCTGCCACACGTGGGAGGCATGTTCCTATGGTTACCACGTATGGGAGGCAGGTTACTATGGCTGCCACACGTGAGAGGCAAGTTACTATGGCTACCGCACGTGGGAGGCAGGTTACTGTGGATACCACATGTGGGAGGCAGGTTACTATGGTTACCACAGTGGGATGCAGGTTACTGTGGATACCACATGTGAGAGGCAGGTTACTGTGGATACCACATGTGAGAGGCAGGTTACTGGGGTTACAACATGTGGGAGTCAGGTTACTGTGGGTACCACATGTGGGAGGCAAGTTACTATAGTTACCACATGTGGGAGGCGGGTTACTGTGCTTACCACATATGGGAGGCAGGTTACTATAGTTACCACATGTCGGAGGCGGGTTACTGTGCTTACCACATGTGGGAGGCAGGTTACTATGGATACCACATGTGGGAGACATGTTACTATGGTTACCACATGTGGGAGGCAAGTTACTGTGGGTACCACATGGGGGAGGCAGGTTACTATGGTTACAACTGTGAGTAAGGTCAGGGTGTAGGAGATCAGAATCAACACTGTGTTGGTGGGTGTCTGTCACTGTCGGAGTGTGAGACTAGACTTCGGGGTGGTTCGTAACCTTGACAGTTACAGGCTACAGGACTGCAGCAATAAAAAACGGCCCTGGTAAATCAGTTCATTTTTTGGATGAAGATGAAACTTCAGAGAAGGGTGGTTTTAGAATTGGGGAGTTCTTTAAAACAAGACGTTGGAGTACCACCAGTTCTCTCCAGTCCGCTTGTAGCAGTGCACTTGTGTCCAGTCGCCGATGGGTTAGGTGGAGGGGGAAAGATGGGATCTGAGCAAGAAGGTGGAAAGTGAAACAGCGAAAAAGGAAAAGGCCCCCACAAAGGCAAACAACTCCCTTGATCATGGGGAGGAGTAAGCCCGGGAGAGAAAAAAAAGAAAGAGTAGTATAGAGGAAAGAGACATGAGAGGAGAGTTGAGTCAAAGGGCCGCACTTCCTTGACCTGTGGTGACCAGTCGGTAAACCGGAGACATGGACGGAGTAAGAACTGGAAGGTGAAATGCTGGCTGGTTCCCCCTACAGGAACTCATTTTAGACAATATCAAGGATGAGACCAGCAGCAGAGAGGCGATAGAAGAGGTGTGGATGAGGTGGAGTCCGGACAGTGAGTGGAGTGTGAGGGTGGAGGTGGGGAGCACGTGATGATTTAACCACACAGCGAGTACTGTTTTAGTGGATTCAAAAGAACCACAAGAAGGCAGCCGTGCAGGTAAACAGAACAGTTAATGACATGTGAGGTGGGGAATTAAGATACACGGGGAAAACAAGTGAAGAAAGGTATGCATTATTGCAAAGTGTAGACGCAACAGTAAGAAGACAAATTTGAAGGTATATGCACCCTTTCCTTTCTTGTGTGACGTCACTGAACTACTAATAATAGCCACGTGGTACTTTAGAGTATTTATTTTCCGACCTGCTGAGTTCGAGCTGAAATAGCCCAGTCTAAAGCCTTGTTCACACGGGAAAGGTTTACGCCGCTTTATACAAGGCGGATAATATGAACCGAACTATTGTCGCGTTCACACGGGCAGTACTTGGGCCGGAAATCGATATCAGCGCATGAGAAAGTCCATACTAAACAGCGCCAGTTTTGGTTAGTCGACGTCGGCACGAGAGAGTGTGGGTTCGACCTAGATCTGTTTCGACTGAATCGTATTGTTTTGGAACGGTCAACACTTCTGCTGGGCAGTGAAACCCTAAAAATAAATGATGAAAAAAATATCTGTGCACCTCTAGCCGGTTCATAGACCAAATTATATTATATAGTGTGACATGCTTAATCCGCCTCAAGTAAGTCGGTTGCGTTCACACGGGCGATATAAGTCGAATCAGAAAATTTACCACCTACAGAGGTGGTTTATAAAATCCGAATTATATGAATCGAATCAGCCCTAATCCGACTTAGCCTCGCGTTCACACGCGAAATGTAACCCGAACTATACAAGTCAATTTTTATGATTCGAATTAACTGCCCCGTGTGAACAGGGTTTAAGTGTGATCTTTCATTAAGATGCTTGGACTATTCATGTCCGGAGCACATGACAAAATCACGGGACCAGATCTTTAAGTATAAGGCCTACAATGAGGGAAAGTGCCGTGGGGGGGGGGGGGGCGGAACTGTCACCCAACCTGTCCAGTGTGTGAAGACACCAGGTCGCAGCGTCAAAACATCAGGTGGTAGCGTTAGTAGACACCAGGTCGCAGCGTCACAATACACCAGCTGGCAGTGTCCGACGATACCAGGTGGCAGTGTCACAAGACACCAGGTGGCAGCATCAGTAGACACCAGGTCGCAGCATCAGTAGACACCAGGTTGCAGCGTCAGTAGACACCAGGTCGCAGCATCACAAGACACCAGGTCTCAGCATCACAAGACACCAGGTTGCAGCGTCAGTAGACACCAGGTCGCAGCGTCAGTAGACACCAGGTCGCAGCGTCAGTAGACATGAGGTTGCAGCATCAGTAGACACCAGATCGCAGCATCACAAAACACCAGGTCACAGCATCAGTAGACACCAGGTCGCAGCGTCAGTAGACACCAGGTCGCAGCATCAGTAGACACCAGGTCACAGCATCAGTAGACACCAGGTCACAGCATCACAAGACACCAGGTCGCAGGGGCAGTAGACACCCTGTCGCAGCATCACAAGACACCAGGTCACAGCGTCACAAGACACCAGGTCACAGCGTCAAAAGACACCATGTCACAGCATCACAAGACACCAGGTCACAGCGTCAGTAGACACCAGGTCACAGCATTACAAGACACCAGGTCGCAGCATCAGTAGACACAAGGTTGCAGCATCAGTGGACACCAGGTCGCAGCGTCACAAGACACCATGTCACAGCTTCACAAGACACCAGGTCACAGCATTACAAGACACCAGGTCACAGCATCACAAGACACCAGGTCGCAGCATCAGTAGACACCAGGTTGCAGCGTCACAAGACACCATGTCACACCGCCAGTAGACACCAGGTCGCAGAGTCACAAGACACCAGGTCGCAGCATCAGTAGGCACCAGGTCGCAGCATCACAAGACACCAGGTCGCACCATCAGTAGACACCAGGTCGCAGCGTCAGTAGACACCAGGTCGCACCATCAGTAGACACCAGATCGCAGCATCAGTAGACACCAGCTCGCAGCGTCAGTAGACACCAGGTCGTGGCATCAGTAGACCCCAGGTCGTAGCGTCAGTAGACACCAGGTCGCACCGTCAGTAGACACCAGATCGCAGCATCAGTAGACCAGCGTACACCAGCGTACACCAGCGTACACCAGCGTACACCAGCGTACACCAGCGTGCACCAGTGAGTAGAGGGTATTCCCGTGAGGTCATCAAACGGAAGTGCGGCCATTGTGGCGATTTCAACTAGTAAGCAACCTGACAATGCATGGAGTTTGCCGATACACGCAGTGCAAAACGTTTATTTTATTCAAAATTATTAGAAATGCGGAACCCCAACCATATAAATTTAATATAATCTGTTCATTGAATATGTTTACTATATGTGTTCCAAGCGATTTGTTTCTACGTGGTGTGGTTTTAGATATATTTCACTTTGTCTGAATGAAGATTGCTCACGGCCATTGACAATGCATTGAGTTTGTCGGTACGCGCATTGCAAAATGTCTATTTTATTCAAAATTAATAGAAATGCAGAACCCTGACCTTATAAATTTAATATAATCTGTTCGTTGAATGTGTTTTCTATATGGATTCCAATCAGTATGTTTCTAGGTGGTGTGGTTTTAGAGATATTTCACTTTTTCTCTATGAAGATTGCTCACTGCCAGTGACAATGCATTGAGATGTTAGGTTTGTTATTGTGGTCTCTATCGCCACAATGGCCGCACTTCCGTTTAGCATGACGTCAGTGCATACCCTCTATACCAACGTGTTGGTGCAAAATCACATACATCAGCATATGCTGACGCAATACGGCATAGTGTGAGAGGGGCTTTAACTGGCTATGACACAGTTAGTGCGGTCTCTGGTTGAGGAAAGCTGAGTGCGCTGAAGCATCTCAAAGAGAGCAATTACCTACCAGAATGCCTTCAAGAATCTTGGTTATTAATGGGATATATCTCCAAACTTATTTGAAAAACTTGAAAACATTGTGTGCCATACATATGCATCGTCATCCTCCATCCATGAGATCCATGACCTACTACCTATTTTGTGCTAATCTTATATCTACTTCCAAAGAGAAATATCAAAAGATTTGACAACAGTAACCGCAGCCATAAATTTAAGGCCCGTTTATACTTTTGACGGCGTGTGATAGCGCTAGACGGCATTAGATGGTGCAACATGCACAAGCCAATGCTCCCATTTAGACTTTTACGTCAATGTTTGACAGCGTTTGACGGCGCAACACGGTGCAAGCTTTAGCCAGAGTTCAACTATGTTGAACTTTCAAGGCGTCAAAGCATTCAGACTTTCATGGCGACGTTCCACTCGTAGCACTCCCCACCATTTTGCACCATCACACGGCACTAACCAGCATAACGTAAACGGGCCTTTATAGAAAACAAAATAATACCCAGAGAATAAAACAGAAGTGTCCTGATACAAAACTCTCCAAAGATAATTTGAAATCTCATTAAACTTTAAGGGATAGTAAAGGTGGTACAAATATGCCTATGTTCAGGGGTCTGGCTCATGGCCTATAGTGTCTGGTTTCCTCTGAGCCTATGTAAGTTTGCCTATTGTTTGACCGGCCCGTCTGAGAGTTCCCTAGTGTTGATTCCACCAGATCATTTCACTGAGCAACGTTTGCATTGTGTCTGTCTGCATAGTTTTTTTTTGCTTTTTTTTTTAAGGTGGTTTTCCTTCTTCTTTTTCTTGAAGATTTATACTGCCTATTATGGACTGCCTGAATAGACTTGTTTTCACCATTAGACAGTTTGTCAATAGAAAGCCCGGGCCTACACTTTTACCGACCCAAGGGATTTTTAACCTGCGACACCACACAGACATGGTATGAGAGCAACTGACCTTTGATGACGCTGTAAGTTATACACAGTGGTGGTTGCACAATGTGAATGCTTTCAATGGCTTATGCTACTGAAATGTAGGCAACCAAATACCTTATCAGCAGCTACTGTGTGGTAAGATAACACCAACACTACAACTGGCCAGCATTGAAAACAAGCCTGGGAACCCAGGCTTATATGCTATGGACAGAATAAATACAGCCTCAATAAAAAAAATTAAAAATAAATTAAAAAAGCAGCTTTAACCAGCTCTTTCTCCCCTTTCTGAGAATGCCAGCCCACCCCTGTCCCGCGATATGAGAATGTTCAAAGCGAGGCGGCGTTCCACCAGGCAGACATTCCCGGGAAAAGCTATTTGAATAATTCGATATCGCGCATGCGTCGTTAACTCGGGAAAGCGCACGGACACGAAACGGGCAAGAATGCTGTTAAGGGAGTAATTTCGGCGGGGACAGGCGCCTTAGGAGACTATTAATATGGGGCGGTCCATATCACCTGATTGATTGGGGGTTTTATGTCCACACAACATATTAGGTCATGTCGGAACCGATGCAATTCTACCAGCCGGGATGGGCTTTGTGTTTTCCTCCATCCCCTTCTTTGAGACACAGTGGTTCTGCTCATGATGCGCCATTATTTGGATGTTTGCGGGTATGTTGTGCACCGATGTGTGACAGTGCACGCGTCTGGTCTCTGTCATCATTCCTTAGATACAATCTACGAAAGTGTTTTGGTGTTGAAAATTTGATTCTTTCGTCAGGGGCCAAATGTATGAACAACTTTTTATCGGCTCCGGTGTTAAGGGCGGGCAGTGGGTTAGCTAACGTTGGTGTTGGAATATGTGTCACGGGAAATGTATGTGGCTAAAGCGCTGCGGAGCTAGCTGACCAGTGCATTATTTATAGATTTGGGAAATCCCTCTGAGCCTGTAGCTGGCGAGCACCGCTCTTTGACAATATCGCCGCCGATCCGGTGGCGGTGGCGGCATTAATATCGGTTCGATTTTAGGATTAATTTAATGAAATTTCACGATTTGAGTATGTAATTCTGTTAAATATGATCGCATTGAATAGATTTGGGCCTAATCGGTCCCTAACACTGCCGGGCACCAGCGAGCCTTGTCATTGCTGAGCCTGTTGCCGGCGAGCACCGCTATTTCACAATATCACCACTGATCCGGCGGCGGCAGCAGCATTAATATCGGTTTGATTATTGGTTTAATTTGATCTAAATTTGGCGGCGGCATTAATATCGCTTCGATTTTAGTGTTAATTTGATGAAATTTCACTTATTGCGGATGTAATTCTGTTAAATATGATCGCATTGAATAGATTTGGGCCTAATCGGTCCCTAACACCAATGGTAAACTTGATATTTCTTGGTGTTAGTGTAGGCGACGTTAAGCTTGCGGGATTTGCCTAACCCAGCCACATACATTACGACTTTTCGCCGCTAACCCGGAGATCCCCGCTAACCACAGGTTTGGAGCGCTAACCCTGCTTCATACATTTGGCCCCAGATGTGAAAATTTAACCCGTCCTTGCTAGAAATTCTCACGATTAAGATTAAGTTAGGTAAGATTTTCATTCCCACAATTAAGTTAGCTAAGATTCCATATACGCCGATAGATACCGATACAATTTTCGGTCTTTCTTTCTACAAATGTGTGAAGGAAAGTCAATGTTGCTATTGTTTTCTATGGCAAATGTGGCTACATTCACATTCGCATAACAGATGGGGTGGCCGAATGAGTTGAGCGTCTGTCTCCTGATTTGGGAGATCGAGGTATCCAAACCCATGGGATCATTGGTTCAAACCCTGGTCGAGTGAAACCAATGACGTAAAAATCTATATGTGTCGCTTCCTAACCAGGCGCTCACCATTGTTAGCAGATTAGGACAGGGCAAGGACTGGTGTGCTCAGTGTCAGGATAATGTGACTGAATGGGATATCAGGTCATGGTGCTGGCGGCCTGGTCTCCCAGTGGGGCAGCATTATAAAGTTGCCATGTGTGTGCACTGTCAAAAGTCGGTTGCCGTCCTGATATGACCTTAGATGTTGCTAGGACGTAAAACAACAATAAACAAAACTGGTCACTAGATTGATTTGTATTATTTGCATGAATATTCTCTTAATATGTCTTAAGGAAAATATTGTCAAATGCTCTCAAAATTAACTGGATTGCACCTGGCGCTACTAAGAATAGCCCACCGACTAACAGTGAAGGCCCGGTCACATACACATTAGTCGAGGTAGTTGAACGTAGTGGGGTCTAACATAGTTGAACGTAGTTGAACGTAGTTGAAAGTAGTTGAACGTAGTTGAACGTAGTTGATACTTCTCCATCATGCTAACTTGGTAATAATGTGGGTGGGCCGTGAGTACCGATTTAATCTTTGGCCATGTTCAAAAGAGTGCCACGTTAGAGGTCAACATACTGTGGCAAAGTTTCCATACTCTTAATGTACTCTAGCATACTCTAGTGTACTCTAGCATACTCTAGCATACCCTAGAGTACTCTAGCATACTTGGACGTAGTTGAACATAGTTGACCGTAGTGGAGGCTAATGTATGTCGAACGACCTTGAACGACATTGAACGTAGTTGAATGTAGTTGAACGTAGTTGAACATAGTTGAATGTACCAGCATCAGTGCTGTAACATATTTATCCGTACCAAAACCTGCCGTACCTTAACGTTTTTCATGGTAGTTTAACATACTTACACCACATTTGACCCACATTCATCTATCCTACGTTCAACTATGTTCAACTACGTTCACTAACGTGTATGTGACCAGCGCTTAACAGTAACAGCCACATGCAGCTCCTCTCCTTCCCACTAGATCTGGTGCACATCTCTGAATAGACCGCTACTTGTTGGATTATAACATAAGCCTGTCAGTGCACGGTGGTGAATCAAACAGGGACCAGTGGTGAATCAAACAGGGACCAGTGGTGAATCAAACACGGACCAGTGGTGAATCAAACATGGACCAGTGGTGAATCAAACACGGACCAGTGGTGAATCAAACAGGGACCAGTGGTGAATCAAACACGGACCAGAGGTGAATCAAACAGAGACCAGTGGTGAATCAAACACGGACCAGTGGTGAATCAAACAGGGACCAGTGGTGAATCAAACAGGGACCAGAGGTGAATCAAACAAGGACCAGTGGTGAATCAAACAGGGACCAGTGGTGAATCAAACAAGGACCAGTGGTGAATCAAACAGGGACCAGTGGTGAATCAAACAGGGACCAGTGGTGAATCAAACAGGGACCAGTGGTGAATCAAACAAGGGCCAGTGGTGAATCAAACAAGGACCAGAGGTGAATCAAACAAGGGCCAGTGGTGAATCAAACAGAGACCAGTGGTGAATCAAACAGGGACCAGTGGTGAATCAAACAGGGACCAGTGGTGAATGAAACAGGGACCAGTGGTGAATCAAACAGGGACCAGTGGTGAATCAAACACGGACCAGTGGTGAATCAAACAGGGACCAGTGGTGAATCAAACAGAGACCAGTGGTGAATCAACAGGACAGTGGTGAATCAAACAGGGACCAGTGGTGAATCAAACAAGGACCAGTGGTGAATCAAACAGGGACCAGTGGTGAATCAAACAAGGGCCAGTGGTGAATCAAACAGGGACCAGTGGTGAATCAAACAGGGACCAGTGGTGAATCAAACAGGGACCAGTGGTGAATCAAACAGGGACCAGTGGTGAATCAAACACGGACCAGTGGTGAATCAAACAAGGGCCAGTGGTGAATCAAACAGGGACCAGTGGTGAATCAAACAGGAGACCAGTGGTGAATCAAACAGGGACCAGTGGTGAATCAAACAGGGACCAGTGGTGAATCAAACAGGGACCAGTGGTGAATCAAACAAGGGCCAGTGGTGAATCAAACAGGGTCCAGTGGTGAATCAAACAGGGACCAGTGGTGAATCAAACAGGGACCAGTGGTGAATCAAACAGGGACCAGTGCTGAATCAAACAGGGACCAGTGGTGAATCAAACAGAGACCAGTGGTGAACCAAACAGGGACCAGTGGTGAATCAAACAGGGACCAGTGGTGAATCAAACAGGGACCAGTGGTGAATCAAACACGGACCAGTGGTGAATCAAACAGGGACCAGTGGTGAATCAAACAGAGACCAGTGGTGAATCAAACAGGGACCAGTGGTGAATCAAACAAGGACCAGTGGTGAATCAAACAGGGACCAGTGGTGAATCAAACAAGGGCCAGTGGTGAATCAAACAGGGACCAGTGGTGAATCAAACAGGGACCAGTGGTGAATCAAACAGGGACCAGTGGTGAATCAAACAGGGACCAGTGGTGAATCAAACACGGACCAGTGGTGAATCAAACAAGGGCCAGTGGTGAATCAAACAAGGGCCAGTGGTGAATCAAACAGAGACCAGTGGTGAATCAAACAGGGACCAGTGGTGAATCAAACAGGGACCAGTGGTGAATCAAACAGGGACCAGTGGTGAATCAAACAGGGACCAGTGGTGAATCAAACAGGGACCAGTGGTGAATCAAACAAGGGCCAGTGGTGAATCAAACAGGGACCAGTGGTGAATCAAACAGAGACCAGTGGTGAATCAAACAGGGACCAGTGGTGAATCAAACAGGACCAGTGGTGAATCAAACAAGGACCAGTGGTGAATCGAACAGGGACCAGTGGTGAATCGAACACAGCCCAGTGGTGAATCAAACATGGACCAGTGGTGAATCAAACACGGACCAGTGGTGAATCAAACACGGACCACTGCTGAATCAAACAGGGACCAGTGGCGAATCAAACAGGGACCAGTGCTGAATCAAACAGGGACCAGTGGTGAATCAAACAAGGGCCAGTGCTGAATCAAACAGGAACCAGTGGTGAATCAAGCAGGGACCAGTGGTGAATCAAACACGGACCAGAGGTGAATCAAACAGAGTCCAGTGGTGAATCAAGCAGGGACCAGTGGTGAATCAAACACGGACCAGTGGTGAATCAAACACGGACCACTGCTGAATCAAACAGGGACCAGTGCTGAATCAAACAGAGACCAGCGGTGAATCAAACAGGGACCAATGAAAAACTAAATTGATACCTGTCGCTACCTAAGCCTGGCGTTCAGCATTACTGCGATAAGGCAGGGGCTGGTTTGCTCAGTATCGGAATAGTGTGACTGAGTGGGATATTTGGAGGTGGTGCTGGTGGTCTCCAAGTGGGGGAGCATCATTAAGTCACCATGAGTGGGTACTGTCACAAGTTGGCACTACCCGTCCTCACCTTAGATGTTGCTAGGATATAAAACCTTTAGCCTTTTTGAGGGCAGCTGGACTGTACCACCTCATATAGTTTACTAATTAGATTCTATCAATTATTAATAAAACTTTTCTTTTTCTATGGGAGTTTATTTCCCTTGACCACAAATATATGATTGTGAGCTTTCTAATTTAATGAGTGTCTCTCGGCACATAATTGATTGTCTGCTTTTACATGTAAAAGCGATGGTTTGAACAAAAAACAAACATTTCTCGCCGTGAATATGGCCTATGCTGCCGACACAGCGTAAAGCAACCACCAATCAATCAATCAATCAGGATATAAAACCTGTGGGGAAAAGAAACACATAGAATAATCTGCCTAGAGCTGACCGTGAACCCACTTTTCCGCCATTTCGGAGCAAGTGTCCGAACCATTAGGTAATTGAGGTTCCCTGGTGCAATCACCCTGTCCACGCCTACATGTGGGTGTGGTTCGTTGCCTGTGAGGTCAGTGCAGACTATTCACACTATTCACGCCTGACCTAATTCGTCATCAGAACGAGGCTGATTACACGTCGGGTATTGGAAATTGCCATAAGACACTGCTGTGTGCCGACGTGTATGAACTACTACAGAAATTAAAGGAGTTAAAGTTCAAGATATTCACTTTTGAAACTATCGTATTCATTTTTGCATACCTTTTTTCTATTTATTGATCAATTTTCATGAAGATTGAGTGGTGATCAGATGCATTTCAGTAGGCAATGTCAACAAATTTCAAAATTGCATAACTTTCTTAATATATATATATTTAACAAATATATTTTAACCCTTTTAAAGCTTTTTATTAATTTGTAATTACTAAGACTAGTTGTTTAACTGTGTTGCGCAGATAAATACGCTGACAGTGCTGCATTACATGATACCACCATAACTATGCAGACTTGAAGTTGACAGTCACATTGTAGTTAAAGAATGGGAAAATCACCATACAAGGGTCACCCAATCTTCGTGAAAATTGGCCAATAGATAGAAAACAGGTATGCAAAGATGAATATGGTAGTTTCAAAAATGAATACCCTCAAATTTGAGTGATTTCGAGAGGTATTGTTCGATGAAAAAGTATTCACATTACTTTTCATACAGCGGCGCCTCGCAGATGCGTAAGTGGCCTCAGTCTGGTTTCAACATGGCCGTGGCATGAATAGTGTTGAATTGTGACTGTACCCTGGAGTTAGCTCTTTCAGATGGATCATGGAGCAAGTCATACACACATGTTAAGAGTTAACAAAAATACTGCACTGTATCGCCTCCTGCAACTATTGCTATATTTTGTGAGTTAGATTTTGCTCTCAGTTGACACAAGCCTAATCATTTCAAAATTGCATCGGAGATGGTTTTTGCTGCCATTTGATTTGATTCCATCAACCTACTACCTGTGTGGCTACTTGCTTATGGGGTCAGGGCAGACTACTAGTACTAAACTATTTTCACAATCGAGCTCATCACTTCATTTTAAAATATTTTCAAAAAGAATTGTTTTTGTTTTTTTTAACAGGTGTGAGGTGTGTCCCTCAATTGTTAGTAATACTTGTCAGCCAAACTTTAAGGTCCTGTCACATTACGACGCATCTCGCCAGTGCGCCACCAACGCGTAAAATCACTTTTTTATGTCAAGAAGTGCCAAACTTTTCAGCATGGGGCCAAAGTTGGACGTATACATACCGTATACACAGTGTATGGCCAATGTATGACCAATGTATGGCTAACATACCTCCCAGTGAAAAATGCTCAAATTATGCTCATGGTATGCTCACAGAATGCTGGTGAACGTTATATACGTTATTCAATCACCAGAACTATGCGTCATACGTTACATACATCAAGACACGCTGGAGAAACATTAAACATACATTAGACGTACGTTAGGCATACATTATCCATACGTTGTCAGTATGTGGACTGTATGTTCCCTCTGCCTTTAAAGTAGGTCAACGTAGTGCAATGTAGTGAACAATGTTTGACTAATATACGTCTAACATACATCGACGTATGCCTAACGCATACATAACATACGGCGGACGTAAAATCCACACCTTGTCGAACGTTGTCATATGTCGACAGTTTTGTGCATGCACAAAACTTTGCCGACCCCCTGACGTGCGATGCCGTATCTCGACGAACGTCGACGTACATTGATGTATACCAACGAGCACCTAACACGCGCGTAATGCATAACGACGTAACCCGACGTAGCAGCAAAAAATCACATATGTCGATGTACGTTTGCGCGATGTGTCGTAATGTGACAGCACCATTAGCTTAATGTTACCGTAGACATTATATCTCATGTGTAATTTTTAAATCTATACCATGTATAAGTCTTGAAATGGATAAAACTGTCATTTCAGCCCACATGTATTAGCTCCTATCAAAGTACACATGCATATATATATGAGCTATGTAGCCAGTTATTGGAATATAAACTAGGACACTAACCTTCACAGTTGTCGGACTAGAGGCTGTTGGAACAAGGAAGATATATTGTAAATAATGACATTGCAAGATGACCGGAAGACCAGTGCCCCGGCGGTGACAAAAGCCTTTTTAATTGAATTAACTATATTTACCACAAAATAACAAAGAATACAAAACCATAATTAATTGTTTATACTATTATATAAAATAACGATTATAGGTAGGCCAATAAAAAACTTGTTTTATTGAATAAACTATATTTACCACAAAATAACAAAGAATACAAAACCATAATTAATTGTTTCTACTATTATATATAATAACGATTAAAGGTAGTCCAATAAAAAACTTGTTTTGGTAAACAAAAACACAAATGGAAAGCCTGTGAATTTAGATACAACTTACAACAAATGGTGAATTCATTCTGAGTTTGGGAGGATGAACAATAATTTTGGCAGAGTTGCTCGGTGAGGTGCTCGAACCGTTGAAATGGAGGCGCGGTTTTACGGTGCCGCTTGTGACGTAACGGGCTGCAGGAACTGGGTCTCAGACAATCAGCACTCTCCTTACATCACTCCTCGTCCGTAACCTTTTGCTCAGAGCAGCCCCTTTGTTTTATAACACGGATATTGCCTCCCTGTGGACAGCAAAGTGATTTCCCCAGAAAGAGGAGCCAGGTTACAGCCGGCCTTACCTTAGGATAGCCTGGAGGGGGCGGGAGGAGGGAGTCTCCAGATCAAAGACACACAGTGTGCAGTAAGACCGCTGGCTTCTGGTCAAAGACACGCAGTGTGCAGTAAGACAGGCGACTCCTCATCAAAGACACACAGTGTGCAGTAAGACAGACAGCTCCTGGTTAAAGAGAGGCAGTGTGCAGTAAAACAGACGGCTCCTCATCAAAGACACGCTGTGTGCAGTAAGACAGACGGCTCCTGGTTAAAGACGCGCAGTGTGCAGTAAGACAGATGGCTCCTCATCAAAGACATGCAGTGTGCAGTAAGACAGATGGCTTCTCGTCAAAGACACGCAGTGTGCAGTAAGACAGACGGCTCATCGTCAAAGACATGCAGTGTGCAGTAAGACAGACAGCTCCTCGTCAAAGACACGCAGTGTGCAGTAAGACAGACGGCTCTTGATTAAAGACATTCATTGTGCAGTAAGACAGACGGCTCATTGTCAAAGACATGCAGTGTGCAGTAAGACAGACGGCTCATCGTCAAAGACATGCAGTGTGCAGTAAAACAGATGGCTCCTCGTCAAAGACACGCAGTGTGCAGTAAGACAGACCACTCCTCGTCAAAGACACGCAGTGTGCAGTAAGACAGACGGTTCTTGATCAAAGACATTCATTGTGCAGTAAGACAGATGGCTCCTCGTCAAAGACACGCAGTGTGCAGTAAGACAAACGGCTCCTTGTCAAAGACATGTGTCGTGCAGTAAGACAGATGGCTCCTCGTCAAAGACACACAGTGTGCAGTAAGACAGACAGCTCCTCATCAAAGCATGCCTTATGCAGTAAGACAGACGGCTTCTGGTCAAAGAAACGCAGTGTGCAGTAAGACAGACGGCTCCTTGTCAAAGACATGCATTGTGCAGTAAGACACCCCTCGTCAAATACACACAGTGTGCAGTAAGACAGATGGCTCCTTGTCAAATACACACAGTGTGCAATAAGACAGACGGATCCTGGTCAAAGACACACAGTGTGCAGTAAGACAGCCGGCTCCTGGTCAAAGACATGCAATGTGCAGTAAGACAGATGGCTCCTCGGCAAAGACACACATTGTGCAGTAAGATAGAAGGCTCCTGGTCAAAGACACACATTGTGCAGTAAGACAGACGGATCCTCGTCAAAGACATGCATTGTGCAGTAAGACAGATGGCTCCTCATCAAAGACACACAGTGTGCAGTAAGACAGACGGCTCCTCATCAAAGACACACAGTGTGCAGTAAGACAGATGGCTGCTTGTCAAATACACACAGTGTGCACTAAGATAGCCGGCTCCTGGTCAAAGACACGCAGTGTGCAGTAAGACAGATGGCTCCATGGCAAAGACACGCAGTGTGCAGTAAGATAGAAGGCTCCTGGTCAAAGACATGCAGTGCACAGTAAGACAGATGGCTCCTGGTCAAAGACATGCAGTGTGCAGTAAGACACATGGCTCCTGGTCAAAGACACACATTGTACAGTAAGACACACGGCTCCTGGTCAAAGACACGCATTGTGCAGTAAGACAGAAGGCTCCTGGTCAAAGACACGCATTGTGCAGTAAGACAGACGATGTGCAGTAAGACAAATGGTGTGTTGTAAGACCTTAATAGAAGAGATCAGAATGAGATTTAGCCTCATCACCTAATGTAATCTCCGCTATCTGCCCACCACTATCCGTCTAATGCTAATCACCTAAGGTTATCACCACTATCTGCCCACCACTATCCATCCAACACTAACCATGTAAATAGCAAGCATCAGGTTATAGAAAACAAACTGAGTGAATACAACACATCAACCGATGACTAGAAATGATGTGAGTACTAATTGAAAACAGCAAGCGAATCAACATAACGGTAGCCTCAGTATATAGGCCACCAAGGGGTAATGTAAATAAAGTTATAGACCACCTAGAAGAGGCAATTGAAAATATATCAAGAAATAAGAATATAGATGTTTTTATCCTTGGAGATATGAATATAGACTATAGTAAAACAAATAAGGATCAAGAACAAATGAAATTATTAGTAAAGCAAATGGGCCTACAGCAATTGATAGAAGAAAAGACAAGACTGGCAGACACCAGCTCTACTCTAGACCTAATTTTGTCATACAGTGTACATATCAAGAAAAGGGGCACGAGACCATATGGGATAAGTGACCATGAATTAGTCTATGCAACTAGACAAAAAATCACAGTGAAGCAAAAAATCGAAGTAAAACTAGGTAGGTCCTACAAAGCCTATGATGTCTTTGAATTCACACCACAGATGCAGGGAACACATTGGAAAAATGTAATGGATTCTAGGGACCCAAATCAGTAATGGGAAAATGTTTTAGGTAGAATTCAAGAATTAATGGATAAAATGTGTCCAATTAAGGCAATAAAGATGAGGGACAACCAGGACCCATGGATAGGTGTGGAAATAATAGATAGGTTCAAATTGAAGAGGAAATTTGGAGAGAAGGCTAGAATCACAAATAAGATAGATGACATCAGCAACTACAAAACTGCGAAAAGAAAAAACCCTAAGGCTAGTCAGACAGGCAAAGACCAATTACATTGAAGAACAAGATAATAAATCGGGTAGTGACGCCAAGAAGTTCTTGAAAAATGTAGAGATGGCATTACCGGGAGATAAGGAGAAAAGCAAAGTAGTGCTAACAGATGGAGAAGGGAATACCATATCAAATGAGAGAGCCACAGATAGACTAAATAAACACTTCACAGAGATAGGAGCAAAGTTACCAGAACAATTCAGAGGTAGCTGGGAATACACAGGTGATGTAGTTGAAAATAGTACAGAGACAGCCAGAGTAAGAGAGAAACAAGTGATTAGACTAGTTAAGAGAATAGATCTATGAATACAGAACCTACAAGCCAGAATAATTAAAGATGCTATGCTAGCCATTCCAAATGTTATATGTGACTTCATCAATAATTCATTTGAGATGGGTATTTTTCCCACGGCCTGGAAGCAAGCTACAGTGGTACCAATACAGAAGGGTGGAGACAAAGGGGACATGGGCAACTACCACCCCATATCACTCCTACCTCTGCCAGGCAAGCTGATAGAGAAATTAATGTACAAGCACATCATGAAACATCTAGATAGAGGGAAAATACTGAATGACAAACAGGGAGGGTTCAGAAAGGGATTCTCCACAACAAAAAATATATCCAATCTAACAAATGACATACTGAGAGGTATGAATGAAGGTGAACAGACAACTGCCACATTCATAGATTTTAGCAAGGCATACAATACAGTGAATCATGACATCCTGATAACAAAAGCTAGAAAGAGCAGGAATAAGAGGAAGAACACTAGACTGGATAAGGAATTACATCAGTGAGAGAAGTCAGAGAACAAAAGTAAATGGCAAAACATCAGAAAGTATACAGGTAACCTGTGGAGTCCCTCAAGGTTCAGTATGAGGCCCACTCCTCTTCATCATTTACATCAATGATCTGGAGAAGTCCTCAGAGAGAATCAAATTCCAACTATATGCTGATGACACCGTGATATACACAACAAGCAATAGCAGAAAAGATAATAGAGATAGAGATAAGCTAAATGAGAAACTAGTAGCTTTAGATAACTGGTGTAACTCCAACAAGATTTCCATAAACCACAAGAAGTCGAAGGTCCTAGTGTTTGGCAGGGGGGGAAATCAACTATGGCAATGAGGAGCCAATAATTTTGGGAGGAAAAGTTCTTGATTATCAGACCAACTACAGATATCTAGGGATGAATCTTGACAGGAAACTAAACTACAATGATAACATAAAAGAAGTTATCAAGAAGGCAAACCACAAAATCTGGATATTAGCGAATACCAGAAAATACCTAACTACAAATATGGCTATTAAAATCTATAACGGTATGATACTACCATACTTCGACAAAAATATGTTGGATAAACTACAAAAACTACAAAATAGAGATATGTCTGAAGGTGGAACATAGACACCCAACTGATGATCTCCATAGGAAAGCATGAGTCAACATACTAATTGACAGGAGAAAAGCGCATCTCAAAATAGCAGCATTCTGGGAGACAAGTAAGCCTGGGAGGGTGCTTGTAACAAAAAAGTCAACAAGAGGTAGTGATGGCCCCAGACTGATAATAAACAGAGCCAAAAACAGATCATATGAGAGGAGTACCGAGTATATTCAGAGAAATTAACTATTGGTAACCAAACAATTATCCGATTGTAGAATGAACAAACTCAGAGAGGTTTGGGGGATGTGGGAGAATGCTTACAAACAGAGAAAGAATGCATGCAGTAGTTAGCTACACAACAACTGGCAGTGATAAAAAGAAGGGGAGTCACAAGACTATTACTGTCTAGCAGCGAAAACAAGTCATTAGACTTAACCGTTACGGGCAGCATAAATAGACGCATCACAAAAAAACTAATAAAAACCCAGCTAATGTTATCTCCACTCTCTGTCTAATGCTAATCGCATAATGTTATCTCCATTATCTGCCCACCACTATCCATCTAACCCTAATCACCTGTTATCACCACTATCTGCCAACCACTATCTGTCTAACACTAATCACCTAATGTTATCTCCATTATCTGCCCACCACTATCTGTCTAACACTAATCACCTAATGTTATCACCGCGATCTGCCCACCACTATCCATCTAACACTAATCACCTGTTATCACCAATATCTGCCCACCACTATCCATCTAACACTAATCACCTAATGTTATCACCACTATCTGCCCATCACTATCCATCTAACACTAATCACCTAATGTTATCACCACTATCTGCCACCACTATCTGTCTAATGCCAATCACCTAATGTTATGACCACTATCTGCCACCACTATCTGTCTAACACTAATCACCTAATGTTATCACCACTATCTGCCACCACTATCCATCTAACACTAATCACCTAATGTTATCACCACTATCTGCCACCACTATCCATCTAACACTAATCACCTAATGTTATCACCACTATCTGCCCACCACTATCCATCTAACACTAATCACCTAATGTTATCACCACTATCTGCCACCACTATCCATCTAACACTAATCACCTAATGTTATCACCACTATCTGCCACCACTATCCATCTAACCCTAATCACCTAATGTTATCACCACTATCTGCCACCACTATCCATCTAACACTAATCACCTAATGTTATCACCACTATCTGCCCATCCCTATCCATCTAACACTAATCACCTAATGTTATCACCACTATCTGCCACCACTATCCATCTAACACTAATCACCTAATGTTATCACCACTATCTGCCACCACTATCCGTCTAACCCTAATCACCTAATGTTATCACCACTATCTGCCACCACTATCCATCTAACACTAATCACCTAATGTTATCACCACTATCTGCCACCACTATCCGTCTAACACTAATCACCTAATGTTATCACCACTATCTGCCACCACTATCCGTCTAACACTAATCACCTAATGTTATCACCACTATCTGCCACCACTATCCGTCTAACCCTAATCACCTAATGTTATCACCACTATCTGCCACCACTATCCGTCTAACACTAATCACCTAATGTTATCACCACTATCTGCCACCACTATCCGTCTAACACTAATCACCTAATGTTATCACCACTATCTGCCACCACTATCCGTCTAACACTAATCACCTAATGTTATCACCACTATCTGCCACCACTATCCGTCTAACACTAATCACCTAATGTTATCACCACTATCTGCCACCACTATCCATCTAACACTAATCACCTAATGTTATCACCACTATCTGCCCACCACTATCCATCTAACACTAATCACCTAATGTTATCACCACTATCTGCCACCACTATCCATCTAACACTAATCACCTAATGTTATCACCACTATCTGCCACCACTATCCATCTAACACTAATCACCTAATGTTATCACCACTATCTGCCACCACTATCCGTCTAACACTAATCACCTAATGTTATCACCACTATCTGCCACCACTATCCATCTAACCCTAATCACCTAATGTTATCACCACTATCTGCCCACCACTATCCGTCTAACCCTAATCACCTAATGTTATCACCACTATCTGCCACCACTATCCGTCTAACACTAATCACCTAATGTTATCACCACTATCTGCCACCACTATCCGTCTAACACTAATCACCTAATGTTATCACCACTATCTGCCCACCACTATCCGTCTAACCCTAATCACCTAATGTTATCACCACTATCTGCCACCACTATCTGTCTAACACTAATCACCTAATGTTATCACCACTATCTGCCCACCACTATCCGTCTAACCCTAATCACCTAATGTTATCACCACTATCTGCCCACCACTATCCGTCTAACACTAATCACCTAATGTTATCACCACTATCTGCCCACCACTATCCGTCTAACCCTAATCACCTAATGTTATCACCACTATCTGCCACCACTATCCGTCTAACACTAATCACCTAATGTTATCACCACTATCTGCCACCACTATCCATCTAACACTAATCACCTAATGTTATCACCACTATCTGCCCACCACTATCCGTCTAACCCTAATCACCTAATGTTATCACCACTATCTGCCACCACTATCCGTCTAACACCTAATCACCTAATGTTATCACCACTATCTGCCACCACTATCCGTCTAACACTAATCACCTAATGTTATCACCACTATCTGCCACCACTATCCGTCTAACACTAATCACCTAATGTTATCACCACTATCTGCCACCACTATCCATCTAACACTAATCACCTAATGTTATCACCACTATCTGCCACCACTATCCATCTAACCCTAATCACCTAATGTTATCACCACTATCTGCCACCACTATCCGTCTAACACTAATCACCTAATGTTATCACCACTATCTGCCACCACTATCCGTCTAACCCTAATCACCTAATGTTATCACCACTATCTGCCACCACTATCCGTCTAACACTAATCACCTAATGTTATCACCACTATCTGCCACCACTATCCGTCTAACACTAATCACCTAATGTTATCACCACTATCTGCCCACCACTATCCGTCTAACACTAATCACCTAATGTTATCACCACTATCTGCCACCACTATCCGTCTAACACTAATCACCTAATGTTATCACCGCTATCTGCCACCACTATCCGTCTAACACTAATCACCTAATGTTATCACCACTATCTGCCCACCACTATCCATCTAACCCTAATCACCTAATGTTATCACCACTATCTGCCACCACTATCTGTCTAACACTAATCACCTAATGTTATCACCACTATCTGCCACCACTATCCATCTAACACTAATCACCTAATGTTATCACCACTATCTGCCCACCACTATCCGTCTAACACTAATCACCTAATGTTATCACCATTATCTGCCACCACTATCCGTCTAACACTAATCACCTAATGTTATCACCACTATCTGCCACCACTATCCATCTAACACTAATCACCTAATGTTATCACCACTATCTGCCACCACTATCCGTCTAACACTAATCACCTAATGTTATCACCACTATCTGCCACCACTATCCATCTAACACTAATCACCTAATGTTATCACCACTATCTGCCCACCACTATCCGTCTAATGCCAATCACCTAATGTTATCACCACTATCTGCCACCACTATCCGTCTAACACTAATCACCTAATGTTATCACCACTATCTGCCACCACTATCCATCTAACACTAATCACCTAATGTTATCACCACTATCTGCCACCACTATCCGTCTAACACTAATCACCTAATGTTATCACCACTATCTGCCACCACTATCTGTCTAACACTAATCACCTAATGTTATCACCACTATCTGCCACCACTATCCATCTAACACTAATCACCTAATGTTATCACCACTATCTGCCACCACTATCCGTCTAACACTAATCACCTAATGTTATCACCACTATCTGCCACCACTATCCGTCTAACACTAATCACCTAATGTTATCACCACTATCTGCCCACCACTATCCGTCTAACACTAATCACCTAATGTTATCACCACTATCTGCCACCACTATCCGTCTAACACTAATCACCTAATGTTATCACCACTATCTGCCACCACTATCCATCTAACACTAATCACCTAATGTTATCACCACTATCTGCCACCACTATCCATCTAACACTAATCACCTAATGTTATCACCACTATCTGCCACCACTATCCGTCTAACACTAATCACCTAATGTTATCACCACTATCTGCCACCACTATCCATCTAACACTAATCACCTAATGTTATCACCACTATCTGCCACCACTATCCATCTAACCCTAATCACCTAATGGTATCACCATTATCTGCCACCACTATCCATCTAACACTAATCACCTAATGTTATCACCACTATCTGCCACCACTATCCATCTAACACTAATCACCTAATGTTATCACCACTATCTGCCACCACTATCCATCTAACCCTAATCACCTAATGTTATCACCACTATCTGCCACCACTATCCGTCTAACCCTAATCACCTAATGTTATCACCACTATCTGCCACCACTATCTGTCTAACACTAATCACCTAATGTTATCACCACTATCTGCCACCACTATCCGTCTAACACTAATCACCTAATGTTATCACCACTATCTGCCACCACTATCTGTCTAACACTAATCACCTAATGGTATCACCACTATCTGCCACCACTATCCGTCTAACACTAATCACCTAATGTTATCACCACTATCTGCCACCACTATCCGTCTAACACTAATCACCTAATGTTATCACCACTATCTGCCACCACTATCTGTCTAACCCTAATCACCTAATGTTATCACCACCATCTGCCACCACTATCAGTCTAACACTAATCACCTAATGTTATACCACTATCTGCCCATCCCTATCCATCTAACACTAATCACCTAATGTTATCACCACTATCTGCCACCACTATCCGTCTAACACTAATCACCTAATGTTATCACCACTATCTGCCCACCACTATCCATCTAACCCTAATCACCTAATGTTATCACCACTATCTGCCCACCACTATCCATCTAACACTAATCACCTAATGTTATCACCACTATCTGCCACCACTATCCATCTAACACTAATCACCTAATGTTATCACCACTATCTGCCACCACTATCTGTCTAACACTAATCACCTAATGTTATCACCACTATCTGCCCACCACTATCCATCTAGCACTAATCACCTAATGTTATCACCACTATCTGCCACCACTATCCGTCTAACACTAATCACCTAATGTTATCACCACTATCTGCCCACCACTATCCGTCTAACACTAATCACCTAATGTTATCACCACTATCTGCCACCACTATCCATCTAACACTAATCACCTAATGTTATCACCACTATCTGCCACCACTATCCGTCTAACCCTAATCACCTAATGTTATCACCACTATCTGCCACCACTATCCGTCTAACCCTAATCACCTAATGTTATCACCACTATCTGCCCACCACTATCCGTCTAACCCTAATCACCTAATGTTATCACCACTATCTGCCACCACTATCCGTCTAACCCTAATCACCTAATGTTATCACCACTATCTGCCACCACTATCTGTCTAACACTAATCACCTAATGTTATCACCACTATCTGCCCACCACTATCCGTCTAACCCTAATCACCTAATGTTATCACCACTATCTGCCACCACTATCCGTCTAACCCTAATCACCTAATGTTATCACCACTATCTGCCACCACTATCCGTCTAACACTAATCACCTAATGTTATCACCACTATCTGCCCACCACTATCTGTCTAACACTAATCACCTAATGTTATCACCACTATCTGCCCACCACTATCCGTCTAACACTAATCACCTAATGTTATCACCACTATCTGCCACCACTATCCGTCTAACACTAATCACCTAATGGTATCACCACTATCTGCCACCACTATCCATCTAACACTAATCACCTAATGTTATCACCACTATCTGCCACCACTATCTGTCTAACACTAATCACCTAATGTTATCACCACTATCTGCCCACCACTATCCATCTAACACTAATCACCTAATGTTATCACCACTATCTGCCACCACTATCCATCTAACACTAATCACCTAATGTTATCACCACTATCTGCCACCACTATCCGTCTAACACTAATCACCTAATGTTATCACCACTATCTGCCACCACTATCCGTCTAACCCTAATCACCTAATGTTATCACCACTATCTGCCCACCACTATCCGTCTAACACTAATCACCTAATGTTATCACCACTATCTGCCACCACTATCCGTCTAACCCTAATCACCTAATGTTATCACTATTATCTGCCACCACTATCCATCTAACACTAATCACCTAATGTTATCACCACTATCTGCCACCACTATCCATCTAACACTAATCACCTAATGGTATCACCACTATCTGCCATCACTATCCATCTAACACTAATCACCTAATGTTATCACCACTATCTGCCACCACTATCTGTCTAACACTAATCACCTAATGGTATCACCACTATCTGCCATCACTATCCGTCTAACACTAATCACCTAATGTTATCACCACTATCTGCCACCACTATCCATCTAACACTAATCACCTAATGTTATCACCACTATCTGCCACCACTATCTGTCTAACACTAATCACCTAATGTTATCACCACTATCTGCCACCACTATCCATCTAACACTAATCACCTAATGGTATCACCACTATCTGCCACCACTATCCATCTAACACTAATCACCTAATGTTATCACCACTATCTGCCCACCACTATCCATCTAACACTAATCACCTAATGTTATCACCACTATCTGCCACCACTATCCGTCTAACCCTAATCACCTAATGTTATCACCACTATCTGCCACCACTATCTGTCTAACACTAATCACCTAATGTTATACCACTATCTGCCACCACTATCTGTCTAACACTAATCACCTAATGTTATCACCACTATCTGCCACCACTATCCGTCTAACACTAATCACCTAATGTTATCACCACTATCTGCCACCACTATCTGTCTAACACTAATCACCTAATGTTATACCACTATCTGCCACCACTATCCATCTATCCTAATCACCTAATGTTATACACTATCTGCCACACTATCCGTCTAACACTAATCACTAATGTTATCACCACTATCTGCCACCACTATCCATCTAGCACTAATCACCTAATGTTATCACCACTATCTGCCACCACTATCTGTCTAACACTAATCACCTAATGTTATCACCACTATCTGCCACCACTATCCATCTAACCCTAATCACCTAATGTTATCACCACTATCTGCCCACCACTATCCATCTAACACTAATCACCTAATGTTATCACCACTATCTGCCACCACTATCCGTCTAACACTAATCACCTAATGTTATCACCACTATCTGCCACCACTATCCATCTAACACTAATCACCTAATGTTATCACCACTATCTGCCACCACTATCCATCTAACACTAATCACCTAATGTTATCACCACTATCTGCCACCACTATCCATCTAACACTAATCACCTAATGTTATCACCACTATCTGCCACCACTATCCATCTAACACTAATCACCTAATGTTATCACCACTATCTGCCACCACTATCCATCTAACACTAATCACCTAATGTTATCACCACTATCTGCCACCACTATCCGTCTAACCCTAATCACCTAATGTTATCACCACTATCTGCCACCACTATCTGTCTAACACTAATCACCTAATGTTATCACCACTATCTGCCACCACTATCCGTCTAACCCTAATCACCTAATGTTATCACCACTATCTGCCACCACTATCCGTCTAACACTAATCACCTAATGTTATCACCACTATCTGCCACCACTATCCGTCTAACACTAATCACCTAATGTTATCACCACTATCTGCCACCACTATCCGTCTAACACTAATCACCTAATGTTATCACCACTATCTGCCACCACTATCCGTCTAACACTAATCACCTAATGTTATCACCACTATCTGCCACCACTATCCATCTAACCCTAATCACCTAATGTTATCACCACTATCTGCCCACCACTATCCATCTAACACTAATCACCTAATGTTATCACCACTATCTGCCACCACTATCCATCTAACACTAATCACCTAATGTTATCACCACTATCTGCCACCACTATCCGTCTAACACTAATCACCTAATGTTATCACCACTATCTGCCACCACTATCCATCTAACACTAATCACCTAATGTTATCACCACTATCTGCCACCACTATCCATCTAACACTAATCACCTAATGTTATCACCACTATCTGCCACCACTATCCATCTAACACTAATCACCTAATGTTATCACCACTATCTGCCACCACTATCCATCTAACACTAATCACCTAATGTTATCACCACTATCTGGCACCACTATCCGTCTAACCCTAATCACCTAATGTTATCACCACTATCTGCCACCACTATCTGTCTAACACTAATCACCTAATGTTATCACCACTATCTGCCACCACTATCCGTCTAACCCTAATCACCTAATGGTATCACCACTATCTGCCACCACTATCCATCTAACCCTAATCACCTAATGTTATCACCACTATCTGCCACCACTATCTGTCTAACCCTAATCACCTAATGGTATCACCACTATCTGCCACCACTATCCATCTAACACTAATCACCTAATGTTATCACCACTATCTGCCACCACTATCCGTCTAACACTAATCACCTAATGTTATCACCACTATCTGCCACCACTATCTGTCTAACACTAATCACCTAATGGTATCACCACTATCTGCCACCACTATCCATCTAACACTAATCACCTAATGTTATACCACTATCTGCCACCACTATCTGTCTAACACTAATCACCTAATGTTATCACCACTATCTGCCACCACTATCCATCTAACCACTAATCACCTAATGTTATCACCACTATCTGCCACCACTATCCATCTAACACTAATCACCTAATGTTATCACCACTATCTGCCACCACTATCTGTCTAACCCTAATCACCTAATGTTATCACCACTATCTGCCACCACTATCCGTCTAACACTAATCACCTAATGTTATCACCACTATCTGCCACCACTATCCGTCTAACACTAATCACCTAATGTTATCACCACTATCTGCCACCACTATCCGTCTAACCCTAATCACCTAATGTTATCACCACTATCTGCCACCACTATCCGTCTAACACTAATCACCTAATGGTATCACCACTATCTGCCACCACTATCCGTCTAACACTAATCACCTAATGTTATCACCACTATCTGCCACCACTATCTGTCTAACCCTAATCACCTAATGTTATCACCATTATCTGCCACCACTATCCGTCTAACCCTAATCACCTAATGTTATCACCACTATCTGCCACCACTATCTGTCTAACACTAATCACCTAATGTTATCACCACTATCTGCCACCACTATCCGTCTAACACTAATCACCTAATGTTATCACCACTATCTGCCACCACTATCCGTCTAACACTAATCACCTAATGTTATCACCACTATCTGCCACCACTATCCGTCTAACCCTAATCACCTAATGTTATCACCACTATCTGCCACCACTATCTGTCTAACACTAATCACCTAATGTTATCACCACTATCTGCCACCACTATCCGTCTAACACTAATCACCTAATGTTATCACCACTATCTGCCACCACTATCCGTCTAACACTAATCACCTAATGTTATCACCACTATCTGCCCACCACTATCCGTCTAACACTAATCACCTAATGTTATCACCACTATCTGCCCACCACTATCCGTCTAACACTAATCACCTAATGTTATCACCACTATCTGCCACCACTATCTGTCTAATGCTAATCACCTAATGTTATCTCCACTCTCTGCCAACCAATATCTGTCTAAAACTAGTCTCCTAATGTTATCTCCATAGAACCCTGCCTGCTTACTGTGCACCCATCCCATAATAGTCTAGATGCGCCTCGCGGCCGCCATTTTCATGGCGTCACGTGATGTGGGGTGAGGGTCACGTGGACGCGGGCAGGACGCCAGCAGAGAGACTTAGCTTTCAGGCAGGGCGGGGAGTGAGAGCTTGAGTGCTGCTGCCAGCAACAGGTAGAACAGTACACGCTGATAGTGTTGTGGGACGGTTACTACAGTATGGGCATAGACTGATAGTGCTGCTCACAGCGTCAGGTAGAACAGTACACGCTGATAGTGCTGCGGGACAGGTAGTACTGTATGGCATACACTGATAGTGATGCTCACAGCGACAGGTAGAACAGTACACGCTGATAGTGCTGCGGGACAGGTACTACTGTATGGGCATACACTGATAGTGCTGCTCCCAGCAACAGGTAGAACAGTACACGCTGATAGTGCTGCGGGACAGGTACTACTGTATGGGCATACACTGATAGCGCTGCTCCCAGCAACAGGTAGAACGGTACATGCTGATAGTGCTGTTGTTTTCCATCCTAGCAACATCTGGGGTCATATCAGGATGGGTACCGACTTGTGACAGTGCACATTCATGGTGACTTTCTAGTGCTGCCCCACTGGGAGACCAGGCCCCCAGCACCATGACCTGATATCCCACTCAGTCACATTATCCTAACACTGAGCCAACCAGTCCTTGACATATCCTAGTAATGCCGAGCACCTGGCTAGGAAGCGACAAGTATCAATGTTTAAGTCATTGATTTGACTCGACCAGATTTCAAACCCACAAATCCATCTCCCCCTTCCCCTTCCATCTCACCCACCCCCTCCCCCACACCTCCCCGCCCTTCAATCCCCCCACTCCTCCATCCTCCACCCACTCCCACCCCTCCCCCTCCTCCACCTCCTCCCCCTACCTTCCCACCCCTTCACCCTCCACCCCTCCCCCTCATCCACCTCATTCCTCTCCCTTCCCCTGCCTCACCCCTTCCCCTGCCTCACCCCTTCCCCCTCCACCTCCACCCCCTCCCCCTCCGTTCCCACCCCTCTCCTCTCGCAGCTCTCCAATAACAGGTGAGCCCCGTTGATTACTGCTTGAGGGATGCAATCGTAACCATGGTGATAAAGCGTGTCCTTGGTGATCTATCTATATCCCGCCATTGCCTCCTTATCGACACGACTATAGTCAACCTTCGTTAATTGACCCCTCATTAAATCGATACTTTGTCACCTAGTCTGCGATTAGCGAGGTTTTGATTCGTGCGGTTGACAGATAAACGCATTGGATTTCAGTCAGATAAAACAAATAGTGGCAATCTGTGCCATGAGTGTTTTGGTCAGATAGTGAAATTTGCAGTTTAAAGGTCTCGGATTAATGCGTGCTGACTGTATAGTCATTTCCTTCAACAATCTCCTGTATATATTTCTCGAACTCCCAACCTTCCGCATATAATGCCTTCTCCCCTCAAATTAATCAATTCTTATTATCCATATGCCATTACCAGGACTTTATAATTTGTTGCTATTTGTTAAAGCTGCATAGTCCAATGGTTTCAAGTTTCTGGCATTTTCTGACGTAAATTCACTAGATTGATTGTTGTAATCTACATTACTTTAGTTTGAAGTAACTTTTATTTTAAATGGCAAACTTTTGAGATATTTGAAGTGCAAACATATCAAATTAGTTTTGGCAAGCACGCCAAAACTCTGACACCATAGGCTTCAGCAGTAACAAGTTCTAATAAATTGGCTTGGTATCCCCTTCTATGTAATAACTAATGCTTAATAAGTTGGCTAGTATCTAAATTGGATATGTAGAATGAAATCCAGATAATTGTTTTGTTTTTTAAATTGATGCTTTCATTCGACTATTCAGCTTTAACATCTGTGATTTTTTTCTGTCATGCAGAAACACATTTGTTAACTTTCCATGCAATTGTTGTTCTTTATTGTTGTCTCGATTGGTATTTGAGAGAAGATCAACGGTATATTGAATGACAGACAAGCATAGGCTACATATTTGATAAATAGCTTTGTATAATTATTTTCAATTTGTTAACTATTCGGGTTTCTTCCTGGCATTGTTGCCACACATCTTTACTTCTTTGCCGTTGTCTTGATTGGCAATGCTTAGTTACCTGAGGTGTAAACTAATTATGCAAATATCATTCATGTATGTAATTATCCTGCTTCTTATTATTATTGTTCTGTTACCTGCGTCCAGTCCTGTAAACCCCTTGTTGATATGTTCTTCTGTAGTTGGGGTAATGGAGGTGGGGGTGCAACCTGGAGAGCTGGTGGTCTGCCTTCAAGCAACTCCCCTGCTTCTCCTCCTGCCCTCCAGGGGGCACCTCACCCCCCTACTATCGGCCCATTTCGCCCCTGATTTTGCTCAATAAAAATGTAACGTTAGGTCTTTAGGGCCAGCCAGAGCCTTAGGCTCGATCCATTAACCCTCTCTTGTCTTCATCTTCTTATGGAAGGAATTAATAATATTATTGTTTACCGAAATGTAGTCCTAAATCTTGTGGTTGCCAAGGAGGGACAGGGTGATTCATGATTCATCTTAATGAGGTTTCATTTTCTTTACAAGGCAATGACATCTTGATTGGTTGTTGGAGTTTTATGTACTGGCAACATTTACAGTCATATCAGGATGGGTACTGACTTGACTTGTGACAGTGCACCCTCATTGCGACTTTATAGTGCTGCCCCAGTGGGAGATCAGGCCACCAGTACTATGACCTGATATCCCACTCAGTCACAGTATCCTGACACTGAGCCAACCAGTCCTTGCCATATCCTAATAATGCCGAGCGCCTGGCTAGGAAGCTACAAGTAGCAATTTTTAAGTCATTGGTTTGACTTCACTAGGTTTCGAACCAAACCCGTGGGCTCGAATCCCACGATCTACCGAAACGGGAGACGAACGCTCAACTCATTCGGCTACCAGTGGTTTCAGGGCGTTGAGATGTGAGGTTGAGAACGAAGTGATCCAGGAAGCTCAGCCCTACAAAGAGAATATCGAAAGCGAATTGTCGGCTTCGGTTCCAAACCTCGCACATTTGCGGACGACCGACCCGATGTCTACCGGACGGTAGCAGCAGGCGTAAGCCTCTGCGCGTTGCGTCCCATTGTGTTTGTTTGTTATTGTTTTATGTCCTAGCAACATCTAGGGTCAAATCAAGATCGGTAACGACTTGTGACAGTGAGCACTCATGAGGACTTTATCAATTATACAGTCCTTAAGATGTTGCTAGGACGTAAAACAACAACAAACAACTTATCAATTATATTCCTGCAAAGATAACAAAGTATCGGGCATGTCCTGATAGGTAACGACTTGTGGCAGTGTGTGCAATCTTGCTGACTTTTATACTGCTATCCCACTTGGAAGTCTACCTCAATGTCCTACTCAGTCAAATTATCCTGATACTGAACTAACCAGTCTTTGCCCCATCCTATTAACGCGTAGTGCTAGGCTAGGTAGCAACAAATATAAATTTGGTACGTCACGGGTTTTCGAACTCCCAACCTTTCGCACGGGAAGCCTTCACTTTACCTATTCGGTCACTGAGCCCGGCGTGTTGGTCAGATCGACTACAATGGTGATGTGTGTAACGGAATACCTCCGACCCAGCCAGGTATTTCTTCACATCATACACTAATGATAGCTTATATATGTTGTGGGGGTGATGACAATTTGGAATATGGGAATCGAACCCCCATCTCTTGCATTCCGGGTCGGTGTGCTAATTATTAGACCACCTAGGCTCCCTGATGTCACCGCCCTGCCCACGCCTGCATGTTTATGCGGGGGCCTTACCTTAGAGGTTAGCGTAGACTGTTAGATATATTTACATGCAAGTGAGTGCATATTATTATACAAGATTATTATTACTCAATTATATTATATATCATGAGATAGGTTATGATACAAGGGTATTATTACTCAATTATATGATATATGATATATGATATATTATATATTATATGTTATATATTATATATTATATATAGTATTAGTATGCAGTATATTTTTAAATAAGAGTATTATTACTAAATCATATTAAATATATATTGCATATCCATTGTGTGGTACAATGTATTATGCATATATTATTGTTAATGTAGTCTGTATGTGAAGGTGCTAAGTTCAATGTTCAATCTCTGGAGCAGCCTGGTCAACACTCTAATTGCCATTGAGTTGAATACTGAAATAGAATAATACACCTGCGGTATCCATCGAACCACAACACTAGATGGGAGATTGTCTCGGGTTACTATACATATATATATATATTATATTATTGTATCTACATGTGCTCGCTATGTGCCATTTGGGGTTTGCAGAGCCACTCCCGTGAAGGGCCAATTTGTAGGACATCAACCCCTTCAGTCTCTCACACATCACCACACTTGACTTTTAGTTCTCTCCCAGCCTGCAAGGTGTCGCCAGATGTCCGGTGGTTCTGTGAAAGCCTGACCCTTTTTTTACTTCCATCTTGGAGCTTCCTTGTCATCAGCAAGTGAACTTTCCTAATCACAGTTGATTTTCATCACTATGTTTGGGGTGGTACATTAGTTGATTAAGCAGGGGAAATTTCAATAGCGGGAAATTGGTGTTCCTCAGTCCACTGCTTGTTGCCTTATCCTAGTAAGGTCGAGAGCGGGAGGTAGCTCAGGCAGTAGAGTGCCGATGATAAAAATTAATGTGCTCTCGAGGCATCGTTCAATAAAGCAAACTAGTAAGGGTAGCAGATGACACGTTGAATGAAACTGAACAAAGCGAGGAGTGGTACTAGTACTGGTGGTAGTGCTGGTAGTAGTACAGGTGGTAGTGCTGGTAGTAGTACTGATACTAGTAGTGGTAGTAGTGCTGGTGGTAGTATTGGTACTAGTACTGGTGGTAGTGCTGGTCGTAGTACTGATAGTAGTACCAGTACTAGTACTGGTACTAGTCCTGGTAATAGTAGCAGTACTAGTACCGGAACTAGTACCGGTAGTAGTACAAGTATTAGTACCAGTAGTAGTACTGGTGCTAGTATTGTTAGTAGTACTGCTACTATCAGTACTACTATCAGTACTGGTAATAGTACTGGTACTAGTACTGGTATCAGTAATAGTACCAGTATTGGTGGTAGTACTGGCACCAGCACTGGTGGTAGTGCTTGTACTAGTACTGGGGCCAAATTTATGAAGCCGGGTTAGCGCTCCAAACCGTGGTTAGCACGGGTTTCCCGGGTTAGAGGCGAAAAGCAGCAATGTATGTGCCTGGGTTAGGCAAACACCTTGAGAGTTAAAGTCGCCTACACTAACCCCACGATATATCAAGTTTAACATCGGTGTTAGTGTTAGGTTAGGCCCAAATCTATTCAATGCGATCATATTTGACAGATTTACACACATTTAATCAAATTAACCCTAAAATCGAACCGTTATTAACGCTGCCGCCGCATTGGCGGCGTTATTCATGTTGTCGAATCGACAAACTAAACAAATCGCTGCCACCGTATCGACGTCGCTATCCATACTGTTGAACATCAACAAAACATCACCGCCGCTGCCGCCACATCGGCGGCAATATATTACGCCCAAATCTATTCAATGCGATCATATTTAACAGAATTACATACTCAAATCGTGAAATTTCATGAAATTAACCCTAAATTCGAAGCGATATTAACGTAGCCACTACATCGGCGGCATTATTCATATTGTCGAATCGACGAATGTAAACTAAACAAATAGCAGTGCTCGCCGGCTACAGGCTCACCACTAAGGCTGCTGGTTCCTGGCCACCGAATCGGTGGCGATAGTATCAAATAACGGTGCTCACCGGCTAGAGGCTCACCACTAAGGCTGCTGGTTCCCGGGCGGCAATAGTGTCAAATAGCGGCGCTCGCCGGCTACAGACTCAGAGGGATTTCCCAAATCTATAAATAACGCATTGGTTAGCTAACCAAGCCACGCTTTGGCCACATACATTTCCCGTGACACATATACCAACACCAACGTTAGCTAACCCGCTGGCCGCCCTTAACACCTGAGCCGATAAAAAGTTGTTCATACATTTGGCCCCTGGTAGTAGTACAAGTATTAGTACCAGTACTAGTACTGGTGCTAGTACTGTTACAGTGTTAGTAGTACTGCTAATACCATTACTACTACCAGTTCTAGTACCAGTACTAGTACCAGTACTAGTACCAGTACTAGTACTGATAGTAGTACTGATAGTAGTACTAATAATAGTACTGATAGTAGTAGTGGTAGTAGTACTGATAGTAGTACTGGTAGTAGTACTGGTACTAGTAGTAGTGAAGTGTTTACTCTGGTGCCAGTAACCTTGGTAACACAACGTGTCTCAGTGCCGGCAGACGACAATGTGAACGTCAGCCCCAACGGCGGGAGATGCCGCCTGAACGAGCTGTCTGCACACCACAGGGCGGGCGTCTACATGAAGGGTAGAGGGGTGTAGGGTGTGTGTAAGGTGTGTAAGGTGTGGGTCTGTGTAAGGTGTGTACGGTGTGGGTGTGTATAGTGTGTAGGTGTGTAAGGTGTGGGTGTGTATGGTGTGTGTAGGTGTGTAAGGTGTGGGTGTATGGTGTGTGTAGGTGTGTAAGGTGTGGGTGTGTATGGTGTGTGTAGGTGTGTAAGGTGTGGGTGTGTATGGTGTGTGTAGGTTGTGTAGTGAGGTGTGTAGGTGTGTAATGGTGTGTGTAGGTGTGTAAGGTGTGGGTGTGTATGGTGTGTGTAGGTGTGTAAGGTGTGTTGTGTATGGTGTGTGTAGGTGTGTATGGTGTGGGTGTGTATGGTGTGTGTAGGTGTGTAAGGTATGGGTGTGTATGGTGTGTAGGTGTGTAATGTGTGGGTGTGTATTGTGTGTAGGTGTGTATGGTATGGGTGTGTATGGTGTGTAGGTGTGTAAGGTTTGGGTGTGTATGGTGTGTAGGTGTGTAAGGTGTGGGTGTGTAAGGTGTGTAGGTATGTAAGGTGTGGGTGTAGGTGTGGTGTGTAAGGTGTGGGTGTGTATGGTGTGTAGGTGTGTAAGGTGTGGGTGTGTATGGTGTGTAGGTGTGTAAGGTGTGGGTGTGTATGGTGTGTAGGTGTGTAAGGTGTGGGTGTGTATGGTGTGTAGGTGTGTAAGGTGTGGGTGTGTAAGGTGTGTAGGTGTGTAAGGTGTGGGTGTGTATGGTGTGTGTAGGTGTGTACGGTGTGGGTGTATGGTGTGTAGGTGTGTAAGGTGTAGGTGTGTAAGGTGTGTAGGTGTGTAAGGTGTGGGTGTGTATGGGTGTGTAGGTGTGTATGGTGTGGGTGTGTATGGTGTGTAGGTGTGTAAGGTGTGGGTGTGTATGGTGTGTAGGTGTGTAAGGTGTGGGTGTGTATGGTGTGTAGGTGTGTAAGGTGTGGGTGTGTATGGTGTGTAGGTGTGTAAGGTGTGGGTGTGTATGGTGTGTAGGTGTGTAAGGTGTGGGTGTGTATGGTGTGTAGGTGTGTATGGTGTGGGTGTGTATGGTGTGTAGGTGTGTAAGGTGTAGGTGTGTAAGGTGTGTAGGTGTGTAAGGTGTGGGTGTGTATGGTGTGTAGGTGTGTAAGGTGTGGGTGTGTATGGTGTGTAGGTGTGTAAGGTGTGGGTGTGTATGGTGTGTAGGTGTGTAAGGTGTGGGTGTGTATGGTGTGTAGGTGTGTAAGGTGTGGGTGTGTATGGTGTGTAGGTGTGTAAGGTGTGGGTGTGTATGGTGTGTAGGTGTGTAAGGTGTGGGTGTATGGTGTGTAGGTGTGTAAGGTGTGGGTGTGTATGGTGTGTAGGTGTGTAAGGTGTGGGTGTGTATGGTGTGTAGGTGTGTAAGGTGTGGGTGTGTATGGTGTGTAGGTGTGTAAGGTGTGGGTGTGTATGGTGTGTAGGTGTGTAAGGTGTAGGTGTGTAAGGTGTGTAGGTGTGTAAGGTGTGGGTGTGTATGGTGTGTAGGTGTGTAAGGTGTGTTGTGTATAGTGTGTAGGTGTGTAAGGTGTGGGTGTGTATGGTGTGTGTAGGTGTGTAAGGTGTGGGTGTGTATTGTGTGTGTAGGTGTGTAAGGTGTGGGTGTGTATGGTGTGTAGGTGTGTAAGGTGTGGGTGTGTATGGTGTGTAGGTGTGTAAGGTGTGGTGTGTATGGTGTGTAGGTGTGTAAGGTGTGGGTGTGTAAGGTGTGTAGGTGTGTAAGGTGTGGGTGTGTATGGTGTGTAGGTGTGTAAGGTGTGGGTGTGTATGGTGTGTGTAGGTGTGTAAGGTGTGGGTGTGTATGGTGTGTAGGTGTGTAAGGTGTGGGTGTGTATGGTGTGTGTAGGTGTGTAAGGTGTGGGTGTATGGTGTGTGTAGGTGTGTAAGGTGTAGGTGTGTAAGGTGTGTAGGTGTGTAAGGTGTGGGTGTGTATGGTGTGTAGGTGTGTAAGGTGTGGGTGTGTATGGTGTGTGTAGGTGTGTAAGGTGTGGGTGTGTATTGTGTGTGTAGGTGTGTAAGGTGTGGGTGTGTATGGTGTGTAGGTGTGTAAGGTGTGGGTGTGTATGGTGTGTAGGTGTGTAAGGTGTGGGTGTGTATGGTGTGTGTAGGTGTGTAAGGTGTGGTGTGTATGGTGTGTAGGTGTGTAAGGTGTGGGTGTGTATGGTGGTGTAGGTGTGTAAGGTGTGGGTGTGTATGGTGTGTAGGTGTGTAAGGTGTGGGTGTGTATGGTGTGTAGGTGTGTAAGGTGTGGGTGTGTATGGTGTGTGTAGGTGTGTAAGGTGTGGGTGTGTATGGTGTGTGTAGGTGTGTAAGGTGTGGGTGTGTATGGTGTGTAGGTGTGTAAGGTGTGGGTGTGTATGGTGTGTAGGTGTGTAAGGTGTGGGTGTGTATGGTGTGTAGGTGTGTAAGGTGTGGGTGTGTATGGTGTGTAGGTGTGTAAGGTGTGGTGTGTATGGTGTGTAGGTGTGTAAGGTGTGGGTGTGTATGGTGTGTAGGTGTGTAAGGTGTGGGTGTGTATGGTGTGTGTAGGTGTGTAAGGTGTGGGTGTGTATGGTGTGTGTAGGTGTGTAAGGTGTGGGTGTGTATGGTGTGTAGGTGTGTAAGGTGTGTAGGTGTGTAAGGTGTGGGTGTGTATGGTGTGTAGGTGTGTAAGGTGTGGGTGTGTATGGTGTGTGTAGGTGTGTAAGGTGTGGGTGTGTATGGTGTGTGTAGGTGTGTAAGGTGTGGGTGTGTATGGTGTGTGTAGGTGTGTAAGGTGTGGGTGTGTATGGTGTGTAGGTGTGTAAGGTGTGGGTGTGTATGGTGTGTGTAGGTGTGTAAGGTGTGGGTGTGTATGGTGTGTAGGTGTGTAAGGTGTGGGTGTATGGTGTGTGTAGGTGTGTAAGGTGTAGGTGTGTAAGTGTGTGTAGGTGTGTAAGGTGTGGGTGTGTATGGTGTGTGTAGGTGTGTAAGGTGTGGGTGTGTATGTGTGTGTAGGTGTGTAAGGTGTGGGTGTGTATGGTGTGTAGGTGTGTAGGTGTGGGTGTGTATGTGTGTGTAGGTGTGTAAGGTGTGGGTGTGTATGGTGTGTAGGTGTGTAAGGTGTGGGTGTGTATGGTGTGTAGGTGTGTAAGGTGTGGGTGTGTATGGTGTGTAGGTGTGTAAGGTGTGGGTGTGTATGGTGTGTAGGTGTGTAAGGTGTGGGTGTGTATGGTGTTGTAGGTGTGTAAGGTGTGGGTGTGTATGGTGTGTAGGTGTGTAAGGTTTGGGTGTGTATGGTGTGTAGGTGTGTAATGTGTGGGTGTGTAAGGTGTGTAGGTATGTAAGGTGTGGGTGTGTGTGCGTGTGTAAGGTGTGGGTGTGTATGGTGTGTGTAGGTGTGTAAGGTGTGGGTGTGTATGGTGTGTGTAGGTGTGTAAGGTGTGGGTGTGTATGGTGTGTAGGTGTGTAAGGTGTGGGTGTGTATGGTGTGTAGGTGTGTAAGGTGTGGGTGTGTATGGTGTGTAGGTGTGTAAGGTGTGGGTGTGTATGGTGTGTAGGTGTGTAAGGTGTGGGTGTGTATGGTGTGTAGGTGTGTAAGGTGTGGGTGTATGGTGTGTGTAGGTGTGTAAGGTGTGGGTGTGTATGGTGTGTAGGTGTGTAAGGTGTGGGTGTGTATGCTGTGTGTAGGTGTGTAAGGTGTGGGTGTGTATGGTGTGTGTAGGTGTGTAAGGTGTGGGTGTGTATGGTGTGTGTAGGTGTGTAAGGTGTGGGTGTGTATGGTGTGTAGGTGTGTAAGGTGTGGGTGTGTATGGTGTGTAGGTGTCTAAGGTGTGGGTGTATGGTGTGTAAGGTGTAGGTGTGTAAGGTGTGTAGGTGTGTAAGGTGTGGGAGTGTATGGTGTGTAGGTGTGTAAGGTGTGGGTGTGTATGGTGTGTAGGTGTGTAAGGTGTGGGTGTGTATGGTGTGTGTAGGTGTGTATGGTGTGGGTGTGTATGGTGTGTGTAGGTGTGTAAGGTGTGGGTGTGTATGGTGTGTAGGTGTGTAAGGTGTGGGTGTATAAGGTGTGTAGGGTTTCCACTTGTGCCCACTGTTGCCTCCTCCACGCTCAGCCATTACACGTGACCTTAGCTCACTTCCGGTGTGCGCCCAGAGCCTGCCTCGTTGTGGAAGGTGCAGCCGGGAGACGTGCGTGAGGACCTAACGAGCGGAGTGAGGAAGCACGAGCCAGCTGGTGCCACTCAGCTGGCACGGAGCTCGTCAGCGAGTCGACGCCCCTGCACAGGGTCTGCATTCAACAGCCAGCTCTTGAAATAGTATCGGGTGAACTCTGTGGGTTTTGTTGGTGTTTTTTTTTCAAATGTGTGTGTTTTTTGTTGGTAAATGTGTTTATTCTTCTGAATATATATTATATAAGTGTCTGGGACACTGGTCTTCTAGACATTTAGCAATCATCGGTAATTGCACATATCGAAGAAGTGGACAGTAACTATGTTGCAGGTCGTCGGTCGGTTCGATCCACGGACGTCAATCCAAATGCATTCAAAAATGGCAAGTGTCACTTCATATCCTGGTATTTAGCATTACTGGGATATGGCTTGGGTTATCAGGATAATGTCACTGAGTGGGATGTTGTGTAATGCGCCCAGTGGTTTCATATCCCAGTGGGGCAGCACTATAACGCACCCATCGTCAGAAGTTGGTAACCGTCCTGAAACTGGGATGTTGTTAGGACGTAAAACCCCTTACTCCATTGGAGCCCTAGCTAATATCCAAAAGTATTTAAATACAGTAAAACCTCTCTAACCGACCACCTCCACAGATCGACCACTCCCCTATATCAATCGCTTTACTTGGGTCCCAACAATGCCATTGTAACCCTATTCTAACTCCTGAAACTGGCCGCCTCCCTAAATGGACCAGTTAAATTCGGTCCCAAGGTCAGCCGAATTAGAGAGGTTTTATTCTCTAAATCGACCGACCTTGGGACCGACTTTTAATTTAAATTTTCCCTAATTCCACTTTTCTTATAGTGACCTGATTATGACGCATTGAACAAAATATAGGGATGTAAAAAAAACACAAAGTTTTTAATGGTTTGATTCCAATGTTTATCTCAATTGTTGGATCAGTGGTTACGGGGTTTTGCGGCTGAACTCTTCATAATATATGCATATATAATCAAGGACAATTTCCTTATAAAAACAAAAACAACCTTTTTTCCCCCAACCCGGACGTATGCGCAACATGTAAACCTTCATTTCAACATGGATTCTGCTATTATTTGGAAGGTTTTCACTTTAGTTCCCAAACCAGGTGGGATGGCTGAATGAGTTATAGAGCGTCCGTCTCCCATGTTGGTAGATCGTAGGGGTCGTGGGTTCGAACACAGGTCGAGTCAAACCAATGACTTAAAAATTTATACTTGTCACTTCCTAGCCTGGCGCTCGGCATTATTAGGATAGGCCAAGGACTGGTTGGCTCAGTGTCAGGATAATGTGACTGAGAGGGATATCAGCTCATGGTGCTGGCAGCCTGGTCTCCCAGTGGGGCAGCACTATAAAATCGCCATGAGTGTGCACTGCTACAAGTCGGTACCCGTCCTGAGATGACCTTAGATGTTGCTAGGACGTAAAACAACAACAAACAAACACACTTTAGTTCGCATGTCACACTTTAGTGTCCAGTTTCAGAGAATGACCCAAGTAGCATATAGAAGTTGTTAATTGCGCCTGGCAACAGTACTGACGTGATGAGGGGCCACGCAAGGGAGACAAGTTCAGTGTTGTTTACATCATAGATATCCACGCGCATGCGCATTGTCTGGTAGTGGTAGGCAGCAGTAACCAGTGTACATAACTGTTAGTAGTTGGGGTATAGGTAGGTTTATGTATCTTTTATTTATTTATTTATTTATTCATTTATTTTTTTATTTATTTGAAATTCACCAGTGTTGATGTCGTAGCGCATAATTGTACAACGACACAGCAGATAAGTTTAAAGTTGGATTTATTTTAGGTGGCAGCACGCTCAACCTCAGAGGCGGCTAAATGCAAATACCCTATAATATTAAGACCACTCACTCCCTATCTCTCCCATGGTAATGTAAATTTTGCAGTGCCACCTTGTGGTGGGTTTGATCAGCCCGGCTGCTGGTTGGTGTTTCACATACAATTATATTATACATGAGATAGGTAAGTATGAATACACATCAATATGAAATTGCCATGAACAAACACACATCATCATCAGCATCATCATCAGCATCACCATCATCACACATCTTTCCCATTCATATATACATTTATACATATAATATAGCACCTGTTTAACCAAGAGAACAGCCAGCGCACCAAGTGGTGGGCTTGATCATTTTGATTACACAATACAGGCTGAGTGAACCGTCTTAGTATTTTAGGGTCTTTGCTAAATGCTACCCGGCTGAGGAATGACAGATCACTTCTTCACTGTTCTGGCCTGTGGCAGATGAAATCAGAGATACAAACCTTAGTCGGTGTTTCGCCATTCTTCTACTGCTATAGAATAAGACATTTTGTTGTTGTTAGTCAAAGTTTATTCATCAGAACGTAAAAGAATGTCAGCGCCGAGGCACTGGTCTTCCGGCCGTTTACATTACATTGTAAATGGGTAGATAAGCAGGTACTTAGATAGGGCATATTAGTAGATTGTGAATGGGGTTAGTGTGTTAGTGTGTTACCCATAATAGGTTCAGTGTTATGGGCTAAGATGGTGGCTCGCTGCAAAAACTGTGCTGCTATTACGGTATAGCTGAGGTAAGTAATTGAGTGATGGGGACAAGGAGGGAGGGAGGGGAATTTAGATAGTTTTTTTTTGTACCTGCAAAATGAGAAAGAGAAACACTACATCACCGTTAGAAATAATACGGTTGTGTCTGTTTCTTTTATGGCATAGTTCTCTGGTTATAATTCGGTAGTTTTTAACCAAAGAAATCAATTTACTGGCAATGTTTTGCAGCATTCGACGGGCACACATACACATTGACACAAAACACTGAGCTGAAATTCAGTTGGACAGATTGACTGTTCTGAAAATGATCAGTTTTGTTCTTGATGATTCATACTGCCTATCATGGATAAGTCTGAATAGACTTGTTGTCACCATTAGACAGTTTGTCGATAGAAAGCCCAAGCCTACACTTTTACCGACCCAAGGTATTTTTAACCTCCCACACCAAATAGACATGGTATGAGAGGTGGTGGGGCATGGGGAATCGAACCCACCGACCTAGAAAACGGTCAGACACTCTAACCACTCTGAGACAGTTTAATGGAAGAATTTTTCCATCGGTTTCCTACACAAACCAGCACTAAGTTTGTGTCTGCCATTTTTGTGCAACCAGACCATTCCGAGGTGTGAGTCTCGTGACCGTGACGTCACTGGTCAACATGTCTGTAGACACATTGAGTGTTAATGTTGACATAATGGAATTCCCGGAAATGCGCATTATCTGGTAGGCAAAGGAAGCCAGTAAACTGATTGGACTAGAAGAAGTTGATTTGTATTTATTTAGGCCTATATATGAAGAGTTCATGCGCAAAACCCCGTAAACTTCAATCCAAAAATTGACATAAATATTGGAATCAAACCATCAAACAGTTGGGGCTTTTTGTTCATTGCTTCATAATCAGGTCATCACAAGAAAAGTGGAATTAGGGGGAATTAGCATTATTTTCAGGCAAAGACTCTTTTATTTTAATTAAATCTCTGGATTGGTGTCTACGTGATTTTCCGCATGAACTCGAGTTCAGGCGCAAAACCACGTAAACGCGAGGCGCAAAACCATGTAAACGCCAATTCAAAAACGGAGATAAACATTGGAATCAAACCTTCAAACAAAGAATTGTTATATTCCTACTCTCTTGTCCATTTCTCCATGACCATATGATCATATGAAAAGTGGAATTAGTGAGCTTTAAAATTAGGTTATGTAAAAATCTTTTATTTAAACTACATTTTTGGGTTGGCATTTACGTGGTTTTGCATCTGAACTCTTCACATGTACAGGTATACAATTTAATTCATTTCTTTAAGTTTTTCTTTATTCTTCACACTGCTTTGGAACGCCCAGTGGCGAACACACACAGGAAGCTGAGATTCAGTGCAATGTCTCAAAAGTCAAAATCACTTGTAAGTTTTAACCGAATTATTATTTATTTATTTATTTATTTGCGAAGTGCTTTAAAAATTGGGCAGGCAAAGAAATTAACAAAAAGATAATAAACTGAAAATGTGTACATTTGACAGCTTTTGCTAGGTTTGAACATTATAAAAATGATCAATTCAATTGAAGTATTGCTCTATTGGTTTCGATGCTTTGTGCCAGGGCCATATTTTGTGGTTGTGAGTCAGGTGACGGTGACGTCACCAGTCGCTGGTGAACGTGTGTACAGAATGCAGCGTTAAAGGGTCTGGATATGGACTTGCGGAGGAGCAGCACGAAACCTGACAACATTTCAACACCTGGGAAGTCATTCCGATCTTTGTCAGACTCTGGTTCAGCCATTCTGCATGTATTTACAAGCTTCACTCCTATATATATATGAAGAGTTCAGGTGCAAAACTGCGTAAACACCAATCCAAAATTTGGATTTAAATACAAGATTTGTCCAAGAAGCTAATTATAATTCTTACTAATTCCACTTTCTAGTGATATAATGATTAAGGAGCAATTAACATTAAGTGTCATTTCAATGTTTATCTCAATTTTTGGATTGGTGTTTACATGGTTTTGCGCCTGAACTCTTCATTATATCCGGACTCAGACAGAAATAAGATAAATATATCTGGTATGGTCTGATAAGCACTTACTCCATTGGTTAGACTACCATGACTCACTGATGAAATGCAGTATTTGTCATGAGGAGAGTTTCCAGCACACGTCGCCAGGCAACCAATGTGCAAGTTGCGACTTGTGAAAGCAATCAGCAGAATGGCCTGTTGTCACAAGCTTTCACATGAAGCCGCTTCGACAATAAAGTCGGGTCGCCCCCTCTCCCGGATGGCAGTTCACTCCTTTCTGTGTTGTGTTCATTCTGCCTGTTGCATGGAGCATGTTGTGTTCATTCTGCCTGTTGCATGGAGCATGTTGTGTTCATTCTGCCTGTTGCATGGAACACATTGAGTTCATTCTGCCTGTTGCATTGAGTGTGTTGCGTTCATTCTGCCTGTTGCATGGAACACATTGACTTCATTCTGCCTGTTGCATGGAGCATGTTGCATTCATTCTGCCTGTTGCATGGAGCGTGTTGAGTTCATTCTGCATGTTGCATGGAGCGTGTTGATTTCATTCTGCCTGTTGCATGGAGCGTGTTTGGCGTACTTCCGTAAACTATAACTTTACTTCTGGAACAAATCACCCGCCATTCCTGCCTCCGCCCGTCAACCCCTGGCAGCCTCACTTCCGGTTGCGTCTATTCATGGTATTTATATTACACTGGACCCGTCTTACCCACACTTCACCACTCATGGGGGCACGTACTGGGTGAGGGTACAGGCAGCATGTCTTCATGTATGTGAGTCTTGTCAAATCCATTTAAATTATATGTTTTGGCACATCTAGGTGAAGGAGTCCGAATTGTTCACAAATTGAAAGGTGTGAATGGGTCACTATTACATCAATATGTAATCCTTGAGGTAGCAACACTTACTTGTAAAAAATAACCAAGAACAACCTTGTGAAATGGCCTGCCTCCCTGCATTAACGGTGCATAACGTGACCATACTATAAAAAGGTTCTATCTGACAAAGTGACTGATTTGGTGTTATGGATCTAAAAATGTTCTATCTACAAAAGGCTATCATGCAGTTACACAACTATTTCTCAACTGTTATTTTTTACTGAGATATATTTTAAATAATATTGTTCTATCTGCTTGATATCATGCAGTTACACAGTTTCAGTCCTCATTATCTCGAAAGCACCATTTTGTCCGAGAGAACCTTTTTATAGTAAGGTCACGATATTAAGCCGGTAGTATTAAGTTTCAACCACAATATTTATTTCAACATATTAAGCCAATATAGTGTATTATTGGGCTTACTCTATGAAGATTTCATCACACCCTTCTGGAACCACCACACTGCCCCTGCACTACTAACCAAACCAACATGCCTCCCATAACTGAATAATCACTTTCTAAACTGAGCGCTGAAAAACAACCCCGCAAACTAATCATTATAGGTAACCCGGTAATGGGCACACACTGCCATCATTAAACCTCTACACTCTTGTTATTATCATTATTATTGTTGTTATTATTGTGATTATTATTGTTGTTATTATTGGTATTATTGGTATTATTATTGTTGTTATTATTATTGTTATTATTATTGTTATTATTGTTATTAGTATTGTTACTAGTATTGCTATTAGTATTGTTGTTGTTATTGGTATTATTGGTATTATTATTGTTATTATTGTTGTTGTTATTATTATTGGTATTATTATTGGTATTATTGGTATTATTATTGGTATTATTGGTGTTATTATTATTGTTATTATTATTGTTATTATTTCTGTTATTATTGTTAGTATTGTTATTATTATTGTTATTAGTATTGTTATTATTACTGTTATTATTTTTATTATTATTGTTATTATTATTATTATTGTTATTATTATTGTTATTATTATTATGCACTGCTGAATTACTATGAATGCTAGAACCTGGATTTATTGGTTGTTTGAATTTTACGTCCTGGAAACATCTAAGGTCATATCAAGATGGGTACCAACTTGTGACAACATGCACTCATAGCGACTTTATAGTGCCTCCCCACTATGGGACCAGCACCATGACCTGACATCTTACTGAGTCACATTGTCCTGACACTGAGCCAACCAGTTCTGTCATAATAATGCCGAGCACATGGCTAGGAAGCGACAAGTATCAATTCTTAAGTCATTGGTTTGACTCAACCAGGGTTCGAAACCATGAACCCATGATTTTGAATCACCCGATCTCCCGAAACAGTAGCCGGACTCATTCGGCCACCACGTCTCATGCCTGCATCTATATAATATATATGAGCCTGTCTCAAAAGGTGCTAACTCTTCGTTTTGTTGTAAATTGTAACGATTGACACAAAATAGCACAGAAACGGTTACACTGAAAACACAAGGACATTTGTTTCAAATCAATATGTATTCTATTGGGATTATGAAACACCATGTAAAAAACAAATCAGTGTTTCCTGAGCAAATGCATAAGTAGATAGTATGTTGATCGTTACAATGGACAAAGTTTTGTCCCATATTGCTTAGAACCTTTTGAGACAGTCTCATATACATATATATATTATTATGCTACCACTCTGCAGCCAAACTAGATTTGTATATATATTTTTAAGTGAGAGCTGGGAGACTATTGGAGTCGGTTCCCAGGAAAGGGGAAGCAGAGAGTGCCCGGTTACAGGGGGGGGGGGGCTGCTGAGAATAAGGGGTGTTGGGAAGTTTGGGAAGTGAGAGGTGCGGAGAAGGAGCACTGAAAACATGAGGGACTATTCTTTATTTATATTCACATAATAAATTATATAGCACATATGGCTGGAAGACGAGTGCATCGGTGATGAAATTCGATTTGTTTCAGCTGAATAAACATTTTAACATGCAATAAAAACGTAATCCTGAAACCAAGTACCACCTGAAAGGTTCAATTTCAAACCGGAAGTCGCGCCAGGTTTGAGGACCTCTGGAGTTGTATAAGAGTAGCGTTATGTAGTAAAGGGAGCCATCTCGTGGACAGGGACTGAACTAAATGCTTGTATGTATATATGAGCCTGTCTCAAAAGGTGCTAACTCTTAATTTTTTTTGTCCATCATAACGATTGACACAAAACAGCACAGAAACGGTTACACTGAAAACACAAGAACATTTGCTTCAAATCAATATGTATTCTATTGGGATTATGAAACACCATGTAAAAAACAAATTGGCTTATCCTGAGCAAAGGCATAAGTAGATAGTATGTTGATCGTAACAATGGACAAAGTTTTGTCCCATATTGCTTAGCACCTTTTGAGGCAGTCTCATATATATTAACGTTGGGAGAAGTAGTCTGCGACTTGTTGGTAAAACATGTCCGAAGTAAGATTGCATATTTTGCGAGTCTGTAAGGTGAATTGTTACTGATTCGCCCCTGGTGGTTTGCATACTGCATTCACTGATTGAGGTATTACCTTCTAGCAACATTTGAGACCATATCACGAGGGCACTGATAGCAACCATATTGAAGCCTCACAACCACAAGATAAAACACTAACTTACCAGTGATCTCATTCATATTTAGCAAGTAACTTCCTACTGCTAGAAATAAAACACTAACTCACCAGTGATCTCATTCATATTTAGCGAGTAACTTCCTACTGCTACAAATAAAACACTAACACACCAGTGATCTCGTTCATATTTAGCGAGTAACTTCCTACTGCTACAAATAAAACACTAACTCACCAGTGATCTCATTCATATTTAGCGAGTAACTTCCTACTGCTACAAATATAACACTAACACACCAGTGATCTCATTCATATTTAGCGAGTAACTTCCTACTGCTACAAATAAAACACTAACTTACCAGTGATCTCATTCATATTTAGCAAGTAACTTCCTACTGCTACAAATAAAACACTAACTCACCAGTGATCTCATTCATATTTAGCGAGTAACTTCCTACTGCTACAAATAAAACACTAACACACCAGTGATCTCGTTCATATTTAGCGAGTAACTCTACGACTAACTGACTCACATGCGATACTTCCTACTGACAATAAAACACTAACTCACCAGTGATCTCATTCATATTTAGCAAGTAACTTCCTACTGCTACAAATAAAACTCTAACTTACCAGTGATCTCGTTCATATTTAGCGAGTAACTTCCTACTGCTACAAATAAAACTCTAACTTACCAGTGATCTCGTTCATATTTAGCGAGTAACTTCCTACTGCTACAAATAAAACACTAACTCACCAGTGATCTCGTTCATATTTAGCAAGTAATTTCCTACTGCTACAAATAAAACACTAACTCACCAGTGATCTCATTCATATTTAGCGAGTAATTTCCTACTGCTACAAATAAAACTCTAACTTACCAGTGATCTCGTTCATATTTAGCGAGTAACTTCCTACTGCTACGAATAAAACTCTAACTTACCAGTGATCTCGTTCATATTTAGCAAGTAACTTCCCATTGCTACAAATAAAACACTAACTCACCAGTGATCTCATTCATATTTAGCGAGTAACTTCCCATTGCTACAAATAAAACTTACACCAGTGATCAGGTAGGGGCCACGACTTGGAATTCAAAGCGTCTTGCTTCTTTCTCAAGGCGTATTGAAAAACCAAGACAGTTTACATATAGAAACAAATAGGGTGTCTGCAACTGCTTTAATATTGAGGATGGAACCTAACAACATATATCATTAAAATGGGTCTAAGTAGGTCTTCAAAGTTGCTATGAAGCAATGCTCCTGTGTATAGTATGTTTATAATATTCAATTAAAACTACATTAAAATAAAGAGATAATCTTATTTTGCCTATAACATTGTGCTGTTTGTATTCTGGAATTAGCCATTTTTACTGGTGAACCACCATGTGCTATTTAAAATCAAAATCCTGGATATAGTTAATGAAAAATAACCAAAAATATGAACAAATCATGATGTATAGCATCATATAAGCCATTACTCTAATATACACACAGGCAGATGGGTTGTTGTTTTAGCAGTCTACACAAGGATGGCCACTGGAGGTGGGTGTGGGTGTGGGTGGAGAGTGGGAGTTCTCTCTGTGTGGTATATCCACCACACAGTATATGTGTATGTGCATATACAGACATTATAAACATATACACGCATATATGTGGATATATATTTGTATATATGCACATTTATATAGGATGTATAATGAATTATGCAAATATAAAACAGGCGGAGTTTCATTATTATTATTATTCCATATACTTGTTAATTATATTATTGGCCAATCGCTGACCTGCCCGGGATTTGCCTTGGCTAGCCGGGCCCGAGCGCCACCACCGGGCGATATCTGCCCTGGGCAGTCACTTTGCCTCTGGATTTCAAACTGTACACACCTCACCACAGTCTACTTTCTACCTGTGTGAGGGTGTATTAAGTTTACTTCTGCCGATCGTCCGGGCCAGCGGACGACGAGAACCAGCTTCAATCGACGATAGCAGTCGTTTCTTCACGCAATGGCGGATCGATCGTCGAATACGGTATCGTAGAAACATGTATATATATATCGACCGTTTCTCATTCGAGACTTACAGAGCAGACAAGCGGCATGTTTGTCGACCATCTGCGCGTGTTGGAGCTGTGGGGTCAACGCAGATCGAAGGGAGGAGTCAAGACTGCAGATACGTTCAATTGCACGCTTGAATATGATATTGATCCACTCGACTAAACAAGTCGAGTCGTTTAAACGCTGAGTCATTTACTTCCTATACGTGACAATATCGATTCGTTGGGATGCACAAAACATGACTCTCGATTATAATATTGCAATGATACATGACTGTCGATTATAATATTCAAGGTTCAAGTTATATCTTTAAATACAATGAATTTGAAATAACGGTTGTTATGCACACGTCGCATTCTTCAACTGCTTGTT